>JAVLVB010000347.1:1027716-1050493 GCA_032876305.1 Orestias chungarensis
CTATAGGGTTAAGTTATTTAAGTTTTTCTATAGTTATGCTGCTATAGGCTTAGACTGCTGGAGGACAATCTGACCACTTCTCTCTCTGCTACTTTCTTCCTTTGTCCAATCTACCTAGTTACCGTTATTTCAACCTTGTTAACCTTTTGTTTTCTCTTAGTGTTCTTCTCTCCATAGTAACCACACCTGGGCTGGCGTTTTGTTAGCTGAGACAGCTTCTTGGAGGAGAACATGGGCTGAGATGCTTCCAGTGATGCTCTATAACTGCTGCTATAAACTCTTTTTTTTCAGTATCCTGGGCTTCTAATTTAGTTTTTTCTGTCTTTTCAAACCCCCAGTTGGTTGTGGCAGATGGCTGCTTGTACTGAGCCTGGTTCTGCTGGAGGTTTCTTCCTGTTAAAGGGGAGTTTTTCCTCTCCACTGTCGCTACATGCATGCTCAGTATGAGGGATTGCTGTAATGTCAACGACAACACAAGCCATTGTTTCTGTCTGCTGCAATCAATGACTCGATGAATCTGCTGGGGTTCCTTAGATTGGAAACTTTTTCAAATTGATTTGTTATGATGTATTTTTGAATTTAACTGATTTTCTTGTAAAGTTCCTTGATACGACATCTGTTGTAAATTGGCGCTATATAAATAAACTGATTCTTGATTCTCCACCAGTTCTTCAGACACTCCTTACAGAAGCTGTGGCTGCATGACAGAACAACCGGATCCTTAAAGACGTCCTGACAGACCAGACAGCAGAGATCCTCCTCTGATCTGGAAGCCATTTAGTCTCTGAGTGATAATAAAAACACAGCAGAGAAACCGTTAAACCAGGACGTCAATTCCCCCTCCAGCAAAATATTTCTTCTCTTACTTTCACTTTGATTTCCTCGTTTTTTTCTCCTGGAGCAGTTTGTGTTCCAGTGTCTCTCTTTTGCAGTCCTCTCTCTGTTCTATTTGTTGAGTGTTAGTCTTCCATCATTAATAGATGATGGTAATCCTATGGGCTTATATTTAAGAATGTTTTTTCTCTCTCTGATCTGCTTCGTGGTTTTCTAAACCGTTTGTAGAAAATAATTTGGTACTCTCTAGTGGATTATTTGTGTATTTTCAGTTTGAGAAAACTGCTTTAACTGCAAGTTTTTGTAATATAAGTTTGTTCCTGAATTTTTTTATCTTATTAAACTGTTCGCACCAAGAGGTTATTTGTTTAGGAAAACGCTTGTACAAGAAAATTTCACAGTAATTAATGATTATCAGTGATGAATAATCACGCCATTGGGTAGTAATTCCACAGAAAGGCTGCACAGCTAGTGTTTTCTGACGGACCCAGCGTAGCGATTACAACACTTACAAATCAACACAAATCCTTCTAAATGAGCAGGTATAACCACATTACCTGTCTACCAGAAATTGCACGACGAGTTGATCTGTTTTGAATCCCTTTTCGGCTTTCAATGCCCGCCAACGCACAAAGCAGGAATCTCCGAGACAAACTCGTGTTTTGTTCATCTCTGCAGCCGTCTTTCGTTTTTTCTCAGCAACTTCGAACACGTTTTTTCTCCCCGTACGGGGAGAACCTCTCTTCAATGGTGAATGATGCGTCTTGTCCGTCGCGTTTTACTTCCTAAACAGCAATCTGCTCATGCGCGAATTCAAACATGAGCACGCGTTGTTGGGTGGGGACATTAGTGAAATACGTCATCGCGTACATTACAGTATATTTACGCATAGACAGCCAGTTATTTTTCACCACCGGTCGTTTTTGATTGGCTGTCATTTTCAATGGGATTTTCCATGGAAATTTTTCTACTGAAAAGATCCTCTCCTATACATTTAAATGGGACTAAATAGACATATCCCGATAATAAATAACTTTAAAGGGTCTTTAATGGGTTGGCTAAGCAGGTTCTAGTCCAAAGATAACAACTTCTGTCTTTTCAGAGTTCAAGAGCAGAAAGTTTGGAGTCATCCACATTTTTATGTTATCTAGACATGCCTGTAATATACCAAACTGACTGGATTCATCAGGATTTCTACATAAATACAGTTGTGTATGATCAGCATAACAGTGTAAAATAACACCATCCCGTCTGATGATTTTACCAGTAGGGAGCATGTATATACATAGAATTGGGCAAAGTACGGAACCCTGTGGTACTCCACAAGTAACCTTAAAATGCAGAGAAGATTTTTCATGTCGATGAACAAACCATCTTAGCATCCTGTTCCCGAGTTCCTTCGAGGGGGTCCGGCGTGACCCTCCTCAATCTTCAGCTCCCAAGAAGCCTGAAGGGGTCTGGTGTGACCTACCTCAGCCACTGGTGTCTGCACCCTTCCAGATGACTGTGGACAGTTATCCTCAGGTTCCTGTGTCTATGACCGGCTTGCCTCAGATTTGTAGGTGCTCCCCAGCTACAGAGCTTCGCCATGGGCGTTCCCCAGTTCCTGAGATCTGTCTTTGGGTCTGCATTGAGGGTTCCCTGCCGACCGCCATCTTCGAGGGTTTCCAGACGCCGCAGACAGCCTCCATCAAGGGTTCCCCTTTAAGGGTTCCCTGCCACCGCTGACGGCTACCCGATCCTTACTCCCGGATGGCCACCAGATTTTCAGGAATCCCGCTGTCCTCCAAGACAACCTCCAGATCTTTGCGGTTTCAGCCGGACAGCCTTCAGAATTTTTCGGGTGCAGCTGGACAGCGTCCTGATCTTTGGGTACTCTGCCAACCTCCGGGACGGCCCCTTGATCTGTGTGGACTCTGCTGTCCTCCCAGACGGCCTTCTGTTTCTCGTGTACTCCGCCTTCTTTGAATCAGAATCAGAATCAGAATCAGAAACAATTTATTGTCATTCGCAACACATGGGGTACATGAGCACGAACGAAATTACAGGGTGACGAAGACCCGAACCCGCTGCACCTGTGGCGCGCTGCCGCCGTGTCCTTAAGGACGAAGGAAAAATGACACATAGGGAAAGATGAGGGGAAAAAAATACAATTCACACTTTATCCTTGACAGGATACAGCTTGAAGTTCCAAAAAAGCCTCTGCACAAAAAAAAAAAAAGCAACAACACGACAGAACAGAGCCTTGGGATGAAGATGAGGATGAAGGCGTATGCAGAGCTGGTATCAGTGTGTGTGAATGTGTGTGTAGGTCTGTTAGCTGTGAGCTGCTCTGTCCTTCGATGATAACATAGGTCTATTCAGTTCAAACAGTTCCACAGATGTCAGGGGGAGGGGAGGGTTGCAATGGAAAGGAGCAGCTTGTTTACATAGTTTCCAGGAGTAGTTGAAGATAGCAGACCGTCAAGGTCGCCCCGGGGAGCCGAATCAGGAAAACAATGATTTGTTTTGGGTCAGGCAGACTTTATGTTTTCTGTCTACCTTGAGTCCCGCTGTCTCTCAATGTCGAGTCCGATCAGCCGAATCTGGACTTTTCCGCCCGTCTGAGAGACCAACTTCCTCCAAGATTATACCGTAAGGGAGTCCAGAACCCGCAGCCTGCCTGCGATCCGGTTCACGAATCCCATCCAGTTTACGGTTCACCATCTCAGTCTGAGTGTTGGTCGCTCTCCAGACACCTTCATACGCTCCCAGCCGCTTTTCAATGGCCAGGTCAATTGCCGACGTTTTAAATATTTTGTTGATACATCAGGTAACCGTCGATACCAAAAAGCAGAAATCCTGTCATCATAAATCCAATCATGTACAGATATTCCACGTCCTCGACTGACATTTTCGACAGACACACAATCTTCCACTTCATCCAGGAATCCATTGTATATCCTGCGAACGCTGTCCCGTCTGGACACTAGGGTTCCCCTTTGCCCTGTCTTCCCGTCAGGAAAATTTGATCAATTGCGTTGAGAGACCAGCTGACCCGATCCATATTTTTCGGTTTCGGAAGATATGTAAAGAGATGCTCCCAAAGAGAATGAAAAAGACACAAACACAGGATTGAAGCAGGACAGATAAGGGTAAGATCGGGAGAGAGAGAGAAAAGCGTCCGCCTTCTTCGAGAGCAAGAGTAGAGATGGTCTTCAGATCTTCATGGGTTCCATCATCCTTTTGGATGGCTACCTGAACTTTCTGTGATCTGTGCTGTCCCAACTGCGAACCTGCAAGATAGACAATTTAAAGAATTGCGTTTTTACTGTTTGTGTTTTGTTATTTTGTTCCATAGTCGTACCTCCTCGCTCCCCCTCCGCCTGTTATTTCATTGTTAGTATTGCTTTATTTAAGGTTACTCCTTTTTTTAATTAGTTATTGTTTTCTTTATGTTATCCCTATACATCCAGTATCTAGTATTTAGTATCTAGTATCCATCTAGTAATTCTGCTCTTTAGTATTGGTATTGTTTTTAGTTATAATTAGTTCCTTTGTTCCTGTCAGTATTCATTCCTACAATAAATAAACTCCCCTCTGCTTGGGTTAATTTATTCAATTCCTAACACTCACCTGTCTGACCATTTGTCAATAACCTGACATTATATTAACTGATTACTCCAAACCTTTTATTTTAATAGATGTTTATTAGTAAATGTTACAAGTTCTAACGAGAGAAATGCATATCTAGAGGAGTAGTACTTATCTTGGAAAATTAGTTTTTGTTGATTGTTATTTATACTGCTGAATAAGAACAAGCCAGGTTTCTTTTCTTTCTTTAACTGTGGGACCTGATTCATGTTTGGATGGTTCTGATCCAGTTACGTTTTCAGAATGATCAAACACAGTAGCTCCACTATATTGTCTCCAAACCTATTCGCACAGTCTCTGCTAGGATTGTAGTCAAATGCGCACATGCTAAATACTGATGTTAAGTGAGTCGAAAATCAGATTTTAAGGGTGTTCTTTGTATATGAATTTGAAATTGAAACGTCTAAGGGGGCTGTTACAACCCCCTCCCCAAGACCACCAAGGGTAAATTCTGGCACTAAGTGTAACACAAAAATCAGTAATCCAAACAGTTGATGTCAGTAGTTCAGGAACAACTTCAATCACAGGAGGCAGAAACATAAGGAAGCTTTAAGCTTCAGGGTCTCCAAGGCCAAAAATATAAACAAACCCCCCCCCATTCAACTATAAAAATAAAAACACTTTTAAGAGTAGAACTGAAAAAAAATACAAAACCTGAACTCCCTGGCTAACCACAAAACAGGAGAAAACGGTTAAACGAAATGGCAGAGAACCACTACCAGGTTCCACCGAGAGTAGAAACCCTACTTTAGTTACACACTTGAATCCTCACAATATGATCACAGCTAAATCATTTAAGTCCCCCACAAACAGTCAGCTCACAGCCAAGATCACTTCAGATCAAGGCCCAGAGGGTAAAATAAAGGGATCTGTCATCTCTGGCATGAAGCACTTTATGGGGTGGCTGGGGAGCACCTGTGGCAGCCAGGTAGAGCTGAAAATCAAAGAGAGTCCCTAGAGGTCAGTGACCATAGCAGGAGCAAATACTTTTTAAATCCACCGTAAAAGATCACTGGAGGAAAGTGTCTGATCGTTTAGAGGCTCTCTCGCTCTTATACAGCAGTTCAGATGTAACTCATAAGGGTTTTCGTTCTGATTTGGACATTTAAAAATAAAAATTTGAATCTAGTTTAAAAAAATACAGAATTTACAAAAATGTAAAAATAATACACACTGTCAATAGTAATTGACAGTCTGTATTATTAAAAGCAGGACAGTTTCTGCAGAAGATACTGTGGCGCCCTCTTGTGGAGCCTTTTTTAAAATCAAAAAGGCTGCTACGCGTTTCCTGACGGTCCGTAAACGCAGCACGGTTGTTTCCCTTTAAGTGCGGATGAAAGGCTGAGCGGCGGCTGAGTCATTTGGGTGAAAGAGGAGAGAAGAGAGGAAAGGAGGAGCTGGACAGGCTCGGTTCTGCTCCACAGGCTCGGTTCTGCTCCACAGGCTCGGTTCTGCTGCACAGGCTCGGTTCTGCTGCACAGGCAGGTTCTGCTGCTGCTTCCTCTGCTGGACAGGTGCTCCTTCTCAGGTGTTTTCCGGTTCTGGCTTCATGTTTATGTAAGCGACATAGTTCCGCGGGTTTCTGCTGCTGAAGGAAAAATCAATGATTCTGGATTTGATTCTGTTTTTTCTTTAACTTCGTTTCCTTGTCTTGGCTCTACTAACCAATCAGATCCTCCCGTTCATATCAGCTGCCGCGGCTTTAACTTTGATGTTGAATTTTTAGCCCCGCCTACATTTAATCTGTGTTATCTCAGAAGTTTACACACCCTGGTTTCTTTTTTATTTCTTTTCTTTTTTGTTTTGTGGGATCCTTTGACTAAAGTTGTGTTTTTTTTCACTGATGGTTATAAATATATAATTTTTTTAAAATCATAATAGAAATAACCAAACAGTTTTCACACCCTAGGTTCTAAAAAGGCTCCTTCTTGTTCCTTGCATGAGATCTGATCTGTGCGGTTCTAAAAGCCGGATGTTCAGTACGGAACCGCATATGTTTTCCCAGAACCTCCAGCTCACTCAGGCCCACACCATCATAGCTCCACCTCCGTGTTCCACAGCATGAACCTGGACGCTTTATTGGCCACATAAAGCCTCAGAACATCCTGGACGCTTCACATTTTTATTTGTGTTTAAAAGTTCTTAACAAATGGTTTCAACCGAACGATAAAGTTGTTGCTTCATGTAAGACCATACTGATATTATCATGTTCTTATATTTTAGTTAACTTCACAACATTTTCCTTTCAAAGGTGTCGTCATCAGCCAGTGATGGAGCTGAGCGTGGCCAGGACTTTAACGCTAACTGGAGGCGTTCTGCTGCTTCCAGTTCTCGGCTTCGTCGCGTCCTTCGTGTTCTGGCCCGGAGTTCTGCTGAAGGCCTACAACTGGTAAACACGGAGACGCTGCTTCCATTGATGCCCGACGCTCGCTGGGACCGGATCCTTCCCGTGTCCCGGTTAATGATTCAGGCGATCGGGGCGATCGTCAGTCCTCGCACTTTCTTAGAGTTTTTGATAAAAAAAGGTGTATTTAACGGTTTTAGAATCACATATAATCCAGATCCAACATGAATGAGTCTGAGGAAGAGGTTTCAAAAAGGTGGAAGAAGAAGAGAGAGTAAAACTGAACCCGGCGGTCAGTCAGCGGCGACACGTTTGGGTGTCAAAATATGTTAGAAGTTGAGGGGAAATGTTTAAATATGACTTGATATCGTCGCCAATTCTTAAAAATCTAAATAATTAAACACGAAAATAACACAGTAAATATTAATTTTTGCACTAAAGCAAAATCCTGAATTAAGTGATCAGCCAGTGGATCTTAAAACAAGCCATTGGGGAATGAGTGTAGTTAAAAGTATTTTAAATTTGCTGGTTCTGATGTTTGCAGTGCTCTGATTGGATGAAAAAGACTCGTTTGTGATTGGATGATGGTGTGCTTCCTTACATTACTATGGACAATTATTTCATTAACAACAGCGTCTTTAGTCAGAGGCTCGGGAGATTGGATATAACACAGACCGCTACAGTTATAGCAGCAATCAGCTGAACTTTGAAGAATCCAGTATAAAGTGAGTTACAACAATGTTCAGTTTACCTCAGGAGTGATGAGCTGACCCTCAAACATCATGTTGTTCCGCTTCACATTGGCGAACACAAGAAAGATCAGGCCCCCAGACATAACCTCCTGTCAGACCACAGCAGCAGGATCATTCAACCAGATCCAGAAAAACCACGACGAAAGGGATGAAATGTGTGTGAAAGGTCAGTACTTACGAGTCGCTGTGTTTTTTTCTTTGGACTTTGCTCCATCGTTATAAAACTGGAGCAACCACCGCCTTGGATAACCGTGCGATTATAGAAGAACACTGCTTGCCGTGGGCAGTTTTCTTATGTTAGGGAGCAGATGAGGGTGGTGTGGATGTGGCTTTGGTGCCAGCAGAGATGCCGAGCTGAACGCCAAACTCACTCAGGATCAGGCGGCTTTGATGTTTCGCCCGATCGGCAGCGAGGAAAGATCAGGACATCAGCGAGGTTGATCCTTGTTTCTAGGACTTCTGCATCCAGCTACAAAACAGTCTATAGGTCAATAATAATATCAGGAGAACATGCTGCAGATGTGCGCTTCATAATAAATCATCTGTTTACAGTTTTATAAAAACAGCAACATTTTCCGCCGCCAGCACAACGTCATGGTGTGTTTCTACTTTCTCATGTGATATCACTGCCCACAAAGATCCGTCTTGATATGAAAAAAAAAGACATTCAGCCGCATCAGTTCCGCAATAAAATAATAAAAATAGATTTTAAAGGAGCGTGTAGTCTCTGCAGAGTTCTACGCCAGCCGGATTTTAGTGAGAAACAGTGAATGTTGTAGTTTGGGGTCCATTCAGCAGCTGGAAGCTAACATTCACATATGATGGTACCGTTGCACAGGTGTTGAAAAAAAAGTCCAACTATCAGGACGTATTGATCTCCTGGGATTAACCCGCTGTCTCTCGGCAGGTACTGGCGCCGCCGGCTGGGGATGGCGATCCGTTGCTCTCACAGCGAGGGCTATCGCTTCTGTTATTCCAGCCGCGGGACACCAGGAGGCGCCACACCGTCCCTGCTGCTGCTGCACGGGTTCTCCGCCACCAAGGACATGTGGCTGCCCGTCGTCAACGTAACAAACACGCTTTTGCCTGCAATTTTTCTTTCTTTGAATGTGAATTTGATCCAGTAGGAAAATAGACACCGATATCTGGTCCAGAATATCTGGTCAAACCTTTTCTGTACTTCTGGAGTGGTTGGAGTCAAGAGTTTGGACAGGTGTCTCTTAGATAGGCGAATGAGGAGGACGGCATATTTGGTCCTGTAAGAGCTAAAATCTTACAGACCAATGACGGTTGTCAACTGTAGTGAATTATTCTTATTGTAAGTTCCTTCAGATGAAATATTTCGAATTGGCGACGTATAAATATATTGATTAGTATTTATTTTGAGACCCCTAAAATGTATCATCTCCCTTCCTCCGACTGCCGCCATCTTGTTTCTAGAGAGAAAAGAGGTTCTCCTTCAACACTTCCGAGCAGCCACACGTGTTTGGCGTAATGACCTTTAACCTTTAATTCTGCTAGCTGAGTCCTGTAGAGTCTGAGATGAAGAGATTTGGAGTTTCTGGTCATTTGATGATTTCTTTGCCTTGTTTTAAGACGCTGGAATCAAATCTCTTGGTATTTTTTCCTTCCAGTACCTCCCTAAGGACCAGCATGTGGTGTGTGTGGACATGCCCGGACATGAAGGCACGAGTCGGACCGGCGCGGAAGATTATAGCATCCAGGGTCAGGCCAGCCGAATCCGTCAGGTTGGTGGAACAGATGGTGCAGGTGAACCATGAATAACAAAAGAAACAGGAAAGTGCCACAAAGAGCAGACGTTTATTACCCCTGCTAAAAGCTACCGGCTGATTAATCACACAGAAGAAAAAAAAAAAGGTACGAAATTTAGCAACTTCATTATTTAACTGAAACCCATAAAACACAAATGAAACAAAAAATGTGTTTCTAACTCGTTAATAAAAACCAACGTGAACCACCTGAATGGTCAATGTTGGTCAAAACCAAGCAGATTTCTCAATGAGAGCAGGTTTGACTCTTCAGTTGGTTCTACTTGCATGAAATGTTTTCCTAGATGAGAAATTAGTCATTTTTACATTGAAATCTGGCAGATCTGATAGAGAAAACAGAGGTTACAAGGGAATATAGTATGTCATGTTTGTGCATCTATTTTAGTTTTCTGTCTCTTCAAACCCCCAGTTGGTTGTGGTAGATGGCTGCTTGTACTGAGCCTGGTTCTGCTGGAGGTTTCTTCCTGTTAAAGGGGAGTTTTTCCTCTCCACTGTCGCTACATGCATGCTCAGTATGAGGGATTGCTGTAAAGTCAACGACAACACAAGCCATTGTTTCTGCCTGCTGATTCCAGAGGAGTGAATTAAGTCAATGACTCCATGAACTGCTGGGGTTCCTCAGATTGGGAACTTTTTCAAACTGATTTGTTTATGATGTGTCTTTGATTTTAATAGATTTTCTCGTAAAGTGCCTTGAGACGACATCTGTTGTAAGTTGACGCTATATAAATAATCTGATTCTTGATTCTGACAAAGCACCAAAAAGGCTAATCTAGAATAGATGTTTGGCCTACAATAGTTCAGAGGTCACAGTAAGGTTGATTACTTAAGCCTTGAATGCTTAACTACTTCTACTCAGTAAAATGTTTTTAATTTTGAGAAAAAAGTCTTCAATGCAGATTATTTTTTTATTTGCAAAGGAATATTGATAAAAATCTCCAGCATTAGACGAGAAGATTTCTTGTTTCTAGCTTTGGACCCTCTTTACCTTATTGGATTTAAAATTTGAGACTAATCACACATGGTGCAGACCTCAGCTCCTAATTGGCTCGTCAGTCCCTCGTGATGGATCCTTCCCGGGAGTTACTGGCAGCCAGGGAAGACGTGCTTACTTGGAGGAAAAGGGACAGAACCGAACTCTATTCTGCGTCACGCCAGCCGGACCCGACCCCAGTTAAAATGATTGATCACCCGTTGTAGACTGGAAACGTTTGTTTAGCGTTATATGCTAAACTACGTTTAGTTGGTGAAGGAGCACTTTATGGAAAGCTGAATGACCATCAGCAAAGTGACTTGTTAAAAGGATCGTCTCTGTTTTTGTTGCATCTTGAGCAGTTTGTCCAGAGTGTCGGTCTGGATAAAACGTCCTTCCACTTGGTCGGGACTTCCATGGGCGGGAACGTTGCGGGTGTCTACGGCGCTCGATACCCGTCTGACGTCTGCGGCCTCACCTTGGTCTGTCCGGCAGGTAAATCCGCAGCTTCATCAGGATTTCCTCCCGAGGTGGCAAATTCTTCTCCTCGTCTCTCCTCCATAGGTCTCGTTTATCCCACCGAGTCGACGTTCATCAGCCGTCTGAGGGAGCAGGAGAAGAACAGCAAGCCGAACGAGCCGATCCCTCTCATCCCCAGCAATCTTCAGGAGTTGGACGCCATGCTGAGGCTGTGCTGTCACAACCCTCCCAACCTCCCCCGCCAGGTACAGGGCTGAGACCCGCTGGTCCGAGCCGCCTCCTCCTGGTTTCCGTCCACGTTTCAGCACGAACCGAAATGTTGACGATCCTTCTGGTTGCCTTTGTCAGGTCCTGCGTGGTCTCTTGGCAAACAGGGTCCCAAACAACGACTTTTACAAAGAAGGTCAGTCTTTGTGTTTTTCCCCTCAGTCTCCATTGCTTCCACGCAATTTCCTCATTGGGCTAAGATCTTGCTAAAATATGATTTTGTTTGCTGGGATTTGTTGACAGAAATTTTGAAAAGAAAAGGTTTCTCTTGAAACACAAGACAGGTTAGAGGAAAGCTACAGGGATCCTGTTACCTTGACTGTTACTAGTTTTAATAAGCTCTGCCCACCTTGGTCGATAAGGATGATAATCTGTTTAAAAGTATCCATTAAACGTATTTCATTAACTTGGAAACTACACCCATGACTTCAGACTCTTAATTGAAGAAACATGTTAAATTTTTACATACTTGATGGGTTTATTTGTAAGGAACTTTATCTTAAATTTGTTCTGCATTGAATACTGCATGTATAAATGCAGTATTGTATCATAAATTATCTAAAAACACCATAACTTATGTATTAATTATAACCCAATAAATACAAAGTTTCAACTGTTCACCAACAGTTAACTACGTTGTCCCGGAAGTGTTACAGCAAACAAAAGCCACAACGCTACAAAATAAAAGTCACAACGCTACAAAATAAAAGTCACAACGCTACAAAATAAAAATCATAATGCTACAAAATAAAAGCAACAACGCTACAAAACAAAAGCCACAACGCTACAAAACAAAAGCCACAACGCTACAAAACAAACCATAGCGCTACAAAACAAAAGCCACAACGCTACAAAACAAAAGCCACAACGCTACAAAACAAAAGCCACAACGCTACAAAACAAAAGCCACAACGCTACAAAACAAAAGCCACAACGCTACAAAACAAAAGCCACAACGCTACAAAACAAAAGCCACAATGCTACAAAACAAAAGTCACAATGCTACAAAATAAAAGCAACAATGCTACAAAATAAAAGCAGCAATGCTACAAAATAAAAGACACAACGCTACAAAATAAAAGTCACAATGCTACAAAATAAAAGCAACAATGCTACAAAATAAAAGCAACAACGCTACAAAACAAAAGCCACAATGCTACAAAACAAAAGTCACAATGCTACAAAACAAAAGCAACAATGCTACAAAACAAAAGCAACAATGCTACAAAATAAAAGCCGCAATGCTACAAAACAAAAGTCACAATGCTACAAAACAAAAGCAACAATGCTACAAAACAAAAGCAACAATGCTACAAAATAAAAGCCGCAATGCTACAAAACAAAAGTCACAATGCTACAAAACAAAAGCAACAATGCTACAAAACAAAAGCAGCAATGCTACAAAATAAAAGCCGCAATGCTACAAAACAAAAGCCACAACGCTACAAAACAAAAGCCACAACGCTACAAAACAAAAGCCACAACTCTTCAAAACAAAAGCAACAATGCTACAAAACAAAAGTCACAATGCTACAAAATAAAAGCAACAATGCTACAAAATAAAAGCCACAATGGTACAAAATAAAAGCCACAATGCTACAAAATAAAAGCCACAATGCTACAAAATAAAAGCCACAATGCTACAAAATAAATGCCACAACGCTACAAAATAAACCACAACACAAAGTACAACCGAAGTTAGCCGCAGCGTTAGCCACAGCGAAAGTTGCGACCACGGGAGTGATGTTACAGGAAGTAGGTCTTTTGCCGTTTCAAAGAAACCAGGAGGGGAAAAAGCTCAGAAAGTAAGTGAATCGCTGATATTTAAAGATGTTTATTAGTTTTGGTGCCTGCAGTTGTGGCGGTTGTTAACTGCTGTGAAGTGAGAGTTACTGAACGCTTCTGTAATTCTCACTTTCTGTTAAAGTTGCTTTAGTTTTTTCTGCTGTCCAGCTTTTATATCAGCCTAACCCTAAAACCTATTATACATGTTTAGTGTTCATGGAGATCGTAGGGGAGAAATCTCGCCACTCCTTGCAGGACCACCTGAATCTGATCACAGCGCCCCTGCAGGTCATCTGGGGGAAGCACGACCAGGTAAATAAACCAATGACTCCAGAAATTATGTTTTTGAATCTCATGGGTTTTCTGAAAAAAATCATCCCATATCCAGGTCCCAACACATTTGATTCTGTGATCCTAATCTAAGAGTAACTTTGCCTGAATGTTTGCATGCGTCACAGAATCGTCTGTTCTCTCTGCTCCGTCAGGTTCTGGACGTTTCTGGAGCGACGGTGATCCAGACGGAGCTTCCTCACTGCCAGCTGCACCTGCTGGACGACTGCGGTCACTCCATCGCCTTAGAGCGGCCGAGAAAGCTCGCTAAACTCCTGATGGACTTTGTCCACAGTGAAGCAAAGAAACAAGCCTGAGGAGCATCTTTCTGTACGGATGGATGAAGGATGATGGAGGGAGAATGAAGGCTAAAACTGGATTATGGAATCTGATTAAACGCACAACAATCTACCGACTTCTAAGATATTACGTGATATTAATAGCTACATTTAAAGAAGATGAAGTCTAATCTTTGTTAGATTTACCATTCCAACAGAGGAATTGAAGACATTTCTCTTTAAAAACTGTTTTGTTTTTGTCTTTTTAGGAAAAGGTTATTTTAACCGAGATGTTTAACCTTGAAGGAAGTGAGAAAGAAAAATCCAAGCGGGGATAAAAAACATCCTGATTCATGTGACTTTGTAAACTTCAAAAAAATATTAAATTATTTAAAACAATTTCACAAAAAAAACAAAAACGAAATGGGTTTTATTAGGTTTTTCTTCGGTATCTAATTTTGCTAAAACAATGCTGGGTTCTGTAGTTTTTTCTCAACCCCTCTCGTCCCTCCAGCATTTATTTATGGGATTCATTCATTCCTGTTTGGACAATACAGCTGTTCTTTCTTGGAATATTAGTCTCCCAAAATTACAGACAACCCACGGTCTAGACCGGAAGCAGAGGTAGCTCAACACACCTCTCTGCAGCTTCTTTATTGGAACTCACCTGTTATCACATGGAGACAGCCTACACAGCCAAAATCAAATGATTGAAGACTAAACTACAAAATACAAATCCTGAAAATCTCCTTAAATTAAATACAGTTCTGTCTGAATGGAAAAATTAAACATGTGGTTAAATAAACATAAGATCTCTTTTCAATGACTTTGTTGGTTAACAACTTCTTTTGACATAATTAGATAGTTTTGTTTTGCCTCAAAGAAACCTGGCTACATCAAGACGATTAGCATTAAAGAGTCACTATTTCAATTTTTTTACATTCTTCAAAGCACAGGGTGAGGTGGAGGAGTGGAAACTATTTTTCATTTATTAATTAATCCCTGGCCTATTAATAGCTTTGGTTCTTTTGAACATTAACATGGTTTGTATCGTCCACGAGGACGGTCCACTCAATTTGTAGATTAGATCTTATATTTGTTGATCAGATTTTGTGGTAAATACTAATAAGGTTATGAGGGTTTTAACATTAACCTTGACACTGAATTTGACTTCCTAAATGTGCCCTTTAATGATGTCTTTAACTCAACTGGCTTTGTTTAAAGAATCGAACGACCTACTCACTCCTGTAGTCATACTTAAGACCTTGTGCTGACAACTGGGGTGAGCATATAGAAACAAAGGTAATAAATTCATAACCTTTCCTGTCTGACCATTTTAATAATGAGTTAATGTACTACAAAAATGAGAAATTTGCATTATTGTAGGTCTTATTAGACCTTTTAAAGAATCTGTTCTATCTTAAAATTTCTCAGTATCTCAAAGAAACACAGTGGAGGGCACCAATTAAATCTCTAGCCCTTCACAAACGGATAGTTTAGTTCATAGTGTTACTTCTTACATACTTTTTAAATGCAAACTTTAAAGCAGGAGCTCTTCTAGAACTCTGTGTTGCATCAAACAAACTATGTCTACTGCTGTCAAGCCTGAATAACAGAGAAACAGACAGCCCTAAACAAAATGCATGTTGTACCATGTGATTCTGGTGAGGTGGATACATTTGGATCATATTGTGTTGGCATTAATATCTTTACAGTGTCTTTTAAGAGTAAAACATCTAAGCAGTAAATCAAGTAATCAAGGAATTTTATTTGTCATCACATCACATGTGGTACATGAGGTGGGACGAAATTATAATCCCACGGTCCAGTTTACACCCTGAGAGCAATTTTAAAATAGTTACAAAATAAGAATAATATAATAAAATATAAAGAAATATAAGAGGATAAGATTGTGACTACACAAAATCTGCAATATGGGACTACGGACATAGCAGCAATGAAAATTCGCAGTGCAAAAATTTGCTGTAGCAGCATGGATGGTTAATAAAGTGACATTTTAAAGTTTGATATTAAAGTGAACAGTGCCGGTTAAATGAGAAAGTGTTTTTAATTTGTAATTGTCCTTGCGTGTGTTTGAGAGTCTGACAGCTTCAGGAATGAAGCTGTTTCTCAGTCTGGTGGTTTTACACTTGATGCTCCGCAGCCTCCTGCCTGAGGGGAGCGGGACAAAAAGTGAGTGTGCTGGGTGTGTGGGATCCTTCATGATGCAGGTGGCCCTTTTCCTGCATCTGGAGGTGTAAATAGTGAATAAATGTGATGTAAAAAGTCCTGAAACATTCATGGAAGGCCTGATCAAGATGACTCTTCTGGAGAAGATGAAAGAGGTCGGTTAGTCAAAGTGACACGGAGGTTAACAACCGGAGCAAAGTTTAGACAGAAGATACTGTGGCGCCCTCTGGTGGAACCTTTTGTAATTAAAGAAGATGCATGCCTTTTTTCGGACTGTCCTTAAACGCAGCACTGTCGTTTCCCTTTAAATGCGGATGAAAGGCTGAGCAGCGGCGAGAAAGGAGAGAAGAGAGGAAAGGAGGAGCTGGACCGGCTCGGTTCTGCTGGACAGGCTCGGTTCTGCTGGACAGGCTCGGTTCTGCTGCTGCTGCTGCTTCATCTGCTGGACAGGTGCTTCTTCTCAGGTGTTTTCCGGTCAGGATTCCTTGAGGTCCTCAGTTCTTCCGGTTCTGGCTTCATGTTTATGTCAGCACCATAATGATATAATGGGTTGAAGGAAAAATCAATGATTCTGGATTTGATTCGAGTTTTTCTTTAACTTAGTTTTCTTTCCTGCTGCATTAATGTCTCTAATAACCAATCACTACACTACACACACTAGTTTTCTTTCTTTATGTTTGCTCTGATGGATCTTTTGGACTAAATCTGCTCTTTAACTGATGGTTATAAAGATATTAGTTGTTTAAATCCTAACAGACATAACCCACCCGATGCTCATCATGAGTCTAAGAAGGCTCCTCTTACATGCTTACATGAGACCTGATCTGTGTGGTTCTGGGAACGGGATGTTCAGTCCAGAACCGTTTCCCAGAACCTCCAGCTCACTCAGGCCCACACCATCATAGCTCCACCTCCGTGTTCCACAGCAGGAACCTGGACGCTTTGTTTCACGCCCTGCTGACTCCATAGGACTTCAGAGGTTTGCTCCACATTCGTTCAGGCTTGTCTCCACGCTGTTTGCTTAACCGGCTCTTCTAGACACAGCCCATTATTTCCTCTTCAGGTTTTTCTTGTATCTTTAAAATAAAGTGAGAGTATCTTGACTATCATCATTTACACCAGCGTTTTGAATTGCTCTGCGACAGAAGAACAAATTTGCCTTGATTTCGCACTGACGGATCTCAGGTGGGCAAACTTGCCTGCATTGCTCATTTAAAACCGCATGACGAGAACACGGATCAGATTCATCTGCTGCTGGTTTCCTGAGACGAGAAGAACGACCTGATCAGATGTTTGTTTCCTTTTCAAAGGTGTCTGCATCAGCCAGTGATGGAGCTGAGCGTGGCCAGGACATTAACGCTAACTGGAGGCGTTCTGCTGCTTCCCGTTCTCGGCTTCGTCGCGTCCGTCGTGTTCTGGCCCGGAGTTCTGCTGAAGGCCTATAACTGGTAAACACGGAGACGCTGCTTCCATTGATGCCTCACTGGGACCCTGTTAATGATTCCCTGTACAGCCAATCACGTTTTTACCTGGACAGTCATCATACTTTAAGTCAGTTCGGATAGAGAGAAATCCAGGAGTTTTTCCAGCTTTTTACAAACTGAACTCTGTCATCATAAACACACTGACTCAGTGTGAAACATGGGGGTGGACGCACAGGTTCATGGTGTGTTTTTGGTTCTGCAGGCTTCCTCCTTCCTCCGGTTTCATTTAACGTCTCTCTTTAATTTCAACGCCTGTTTGTTCTTTTCAGTTTAATACAGTTCGTTTATATAAGCGCCAGTTTACAGCACATCGTCTCGAGCAGGGGCGTCAAACTCGATTGCACAGGGAGGGCCAAAGCCCAAAACGCACTTGAGTTTGAGATAAACACACTAAAACCATTTTTCGGGGGACATTAATACGAATAAAAACAGGCAGGATTTTTATTCCTGAATAAATTAATTTAACCCTTAAATAACTTATAGGATTATGCTCTCCATAAAAAAATATATTCAACCTAAATTAGGAAAAAAAGAACAAATATTCAAATGTCTTTATTCCTATGTCATATAATTTTAAATAATGATAATAAAGAGTAAATCTACTAAAATATCCCAAAAGATTTTGCTCTCAATAAAAATATATCCTCCCAAAATCACACAAATTCAAAATTTGAACATGCTGCACAGTCAAATATCAAATATTTCAGTTTTCTCTGGTCTTAATCTCGTTTTATCAAAGATGGACGCCTGGCATCATTTTTTAGCTACAAGTTCGTCTAAGTTTGTCTTCACAAACAAAGTTTGTCGAGGAGAGCTGCCCACACAGATATGTGCCAACAACATTCAAACCATGAGCCTGGCTAAATGAACGAGGCGCGATTGGTCTGGCAGCTGAAGCGATGCCTTGTGGGATCTGTAGTCTTTTATGTTGCCTGATATGCTCCATATCACCGCGACATTAATAAAAATAATACATATATATAGATTTCCAATCTACAGAAACCCAGCAGATCGCTGGAGGTTCTGGGTTTGACCTGCTGTTCCTCGTCAGGTACAACCGGCGCCGGCTGGGGATGGTGATCGGCAGCTGTCGCAGCGGAGGCTACCGCTTCTGTTATTCCAGCCGCGGGACACCAGGAGGCGCCACACCGTCTCTGCTACTGCTGCACGGGTTCGCCGCCAACAAGGACATGTGGCTGGGGATCATCAAAGTACTAAACTCAACTTTCGACACACACTTGGAAAAAAAATTAGCTGACAGCTGGACTTTGACTAGACCACCTGGGTCTCTCCTATTCTGTCATTCTGTGAAGATGTCTCACTGTCCTGTGGAAGAGCCGGTTTAGGACTGATTCCTTACGTCTTCCCGTTTCCTACAGTTGCAGAGGTCTGGTATCTAAATTATTGGAGTTACCTTGTAATTCGAGTTTCAGCTCTGGAGGTTTGAACTACGACCACTCCAGGACAGATCTGCACGATATTAGAGAATCCTGTGATGTTGATAACGTAGGTAAATATTACCACGACCACATGACGAACTAAATCGGACGTAGCTGATACTGTTTAAAGCGTCTGCGGTCTGAACGGTCATGTCTTATTTCATCAGACTTTCCCATCATCGACGTGATGATGGGGGAGTCAGTCGTGCGTCATAGTCGTGCAGCAGAAGAAGCCCGACGTGGTAACTCTGGACGTAAACAAGGTCTGAAGCAAGCTGTGCCGAGTTTAGCTTTCTTTTATTCTCAGCTTCCTTCGTCTAGTGCTGATCTTGTGTCGATACGGTCGGCTGCCGTCGCTCAAAGACTTTACTGTCCTTCCACAGACGGCGGCCATGTTGTTAATGACATTGTTCTTCTGGGCATAAAGATCGCTTTGGGTTCGAGTTTAAACCAAGAATACCGATTTGGTTTCATCTAACCTCTTGACCTTTGTACCATGAGCTCTCTGGATCTGACTCCGTGCAGCGGACTGTGTCGCCATGGTAACTTCTGAGGTGGTCCCAGCACTTTAAAGTTCATTAACCAGTTCCTGCAGTAAATGTGAGCTAATCCCTCACCTTTCCCATGATTATTGGTAGTCCATTGAGCTCTAGACTGAGGTAGACTTGAGTTTCTTCTATCCTCTAAAGACGTCGATAGTAACTGTTGTTGCCTTCTCTCCAAGCTGTCCGTCTATTGTGCTTCAGAGCATCCCAGTCTTGTGCTGGTTTTGGGTTTTATCCCTGGTCTCCTTAGAATTGCTCTTTGGTTTGATAGAAACTCAGATGTGAGATCGTTGCCTGTAGAGTCTGTAGTTTTCCTCTCTGGAGAAGGATGGACTTCAGGTGGTTTTGAGATTACGTTATGAGCCTTTCCCACTAATGCTTCTATCAGTGGTTAATGTGGCTTCAGCGTTAAGTCGGTTTACCATTTGTTTGAATAGATTCTCCCTCTACTTTTGGACTGTGTGCAGCTGGAATTGATTTATGTTCATAGTTTCTTACTTATGGACATTTGCTATGATGCATCACCATTGGAACAGCTAATTAATGTCACGAAAGCTGAAATCATAACTCAGATCCTGCCAAACATCCCAGATGAATTACCGTGTATCTAGAGACGGAGCAATCAGGACAACAGAAAGAGGTTTAATCCAGTTTTCTATCCATCATTATGGGCAAAGTTAGCTTGCTAGCAAACGTATTGGATGCTGCGGACCCTTTGGAGATTTGTGTGCAAAGAATTATTCTTCATAAAATTAAGAATATTAGGAATAACTCATGAGCATCCTTCTCATTAGACGATTACACAAAAGAATGTCTTCATTGAGATGCTTCTTGAGTTCTAGAGCCGTGCAGACTGCTATAGGAGTCATCACTGCCCTGAAGGTCATTGCTAATGTCTTTCCTTCCTGGTGTAGACATAATACCTATGGACTTTTTTTTGTCAATAAACAAGTCGCTAAGTAAATTCTCCTATAATTTGATTGTTTGATTCACTTTAAGTCAAATAAAGGCATCAGAGCATTTAAATCTCTTGTTTGTTTGCTTGTTTTTTCCCCTTCCAGTATTTCCCAAAGAACATACATGTGGTTTCTGTGGACATGCCCGGACATGAAGGCACGAGTCGAACTGGTTCGGAAGATTATAGCATCCAGGGTCAGGCCAGCCGAATCCATCAGGTTGGTAAAAGTGTTGTGAGCATTAATCTCTCCTCAGACGGTGCAGGAGAAAAAATAAAGCTAAAACAAACAATGAAAATGTAATGTTTACCACACCAACTAACCGTTACAGGCTGAATCACAGAGGAGGAATCGGAGCCGTGGAGTCCGACAGTAGGTTTGGTTTCAGCCTAAAATAACTACAAATAATGGCTAAAAGGAACAAAACTAGGAATTAAAAGCAAGATGACCGAGTCTGGGCGACGCCTGATGATCAGGAATATCAAGCCAAGTTGGTTAAGTCCTACTAAGGCTTGGCTTTTAAAGCAACAATAAATGGAGGAATGGGTTTTGCACTGGCGTTATTGTGTTAGGGTTGAAATATCAGCTTCTGATTGGCTGGTCAGTCCCTCGTGATGGATCAGGTAAGATGTACTTACCCGGAGGAGAACGGACCGAACCAAAATCTGGGACGGCTTTTTCTGCATCACAGCAGACGGGCGCCTGACCCCAGTTAAACAGACGGGTCAGTGGACTGGGAAAGTTTGCCTGTGATGAAAATGGTGGTCTCTTTGTTTGTTGTGTGTCTTGATTGAGCAGTTTGTCCAGAGTGTCGGTCTGGATAAATCAGGCTTCCACCTGGTCGGCATTTCCATGGGCGGGAACGTTGCGGGCGTCTACGCCGCTCGTTACCCGTCTGACGTCTGCACCCTCACCTTGGTCTGTCCGGCAGGTAAATCCGCAGCTCCTTCAGGCTTTCCTGTGCTCTTTTGAGGTGATCTGTGGTTTGAGGCTTTCTGAAAAGACCTTCGGTGTTTTGGGCCCCCCTGCTGTTTCTGTGGTTTCAATGGGTTCTAGATAGAGAACTTCAGAAGCAGAATCGGTAGCTGTGGTGCAGTGGGTGGAGTTTTGTTTTCTTGCAATCAGGCGGATTGCTGGTTCAATTCCAGCTGCCCTCTGCTCCTGGGTAAAGCCCTTAACCCCAAGTTGCCTACAGATGCATGTATTCAGTGTAAGACGCTTGGAGTGGTCCGTCTGATTAAGTGAAGTCCATTGACAGATACTTCTCCTCGTCTCTCCTCCGTAGGTCTGGTTTATCCCACAGAGTCGACGTTCATGAGCCGTCTGAGGGAGCAGGAGAAGAACAACAAGCTACACGACTCCAACCTTCTCATCCCCAGCAATCTTCAGGAGCTGGACGCCATGCTGAGGCTGTGCTGCCACAAACCTCCCAACATCCCCCGCCAGGTACAGGGCTGAGACCTGCTGGTCCAAGCCGCCTCATTGTGGTTTCAGTCCATGTTTCAGCACGAACTGAAATGTTGACGATCCTTCTGGTTGCCTTTGTCAGGTCCTGCGGGGTTTCTTGGCCAACAGGGTCCCAAACAACGACTTTTACAAACAAGGTATGTCTTTGTAAAAACCACATAATGTAAAGGGAAATTCGTAAAACATGCTTTTATTTTTAATTTCAGAACCATAAGTTGTTTATTAAAACTTCACGTTTGTAGGATTTGTTGAAAGGGATGTGAAAAGCAATGTTTCTGTTGACGTGATTGAGCTAAAGTCAGGTTACTATTAAAGACAACACTTACAGGTATTCTTATCTTTCCATGCAAACTTTGACGGATGTCTTTTGCTTTAGTTTATTTTTTTATCAGTTGTGGCAAAAAGGCAAGTGTAATATTTTCTGATATGTGACTCAAAGGATAGTGTACAAAAGTATTTAAAGATGTGTAACTGTGGTTTTGTATTTGTGAAGCCTGGGGGAAAAAAAAGCTGCAGGTGGAAAAATCACTAAGATTTTTCTCTGACTTTAACTTCAGTTACAATAAATATAAATCATATTTGTTACTGTTTGTTGTGACTGGCCGGTTGTACGGCTAATAATTGTCTAGAGTACATTTTACAGTCCCACCAGAAAAATCGCAATTCTACTATCTCAGAAAATACCACAAAATCAAGGAAAAGGCGCAGAGTACGTTGGGGTGCGCATGATTCTTAAAAAGCCGCATATTCACCGCATTTTAATGACAAAGTTCAAGGCATTAAAAATGCAATTATTTCCACAACAGACATAGCTCCTCTTCCCCCAGTTAGACATATGGAGTTGACACACTACAGTTGAGGAGATCATCTGCAGCCTGAGTCCATCTACTTGCTGCCTGGATGAGTTACCCACTAGACTTCTAAAGTCTGTGCTGAGCAGTTTTCTGCCACTACTCGCTCAGTTAGTCAACATCTCCCTTCAGACTGGAATATTCCCAAAGGCCTTGAAAACTGTTGTCATTAAGCCTCTTCTAAAGAAGAGCAGTCTGGATGCCACAGTACTGAACAACTACCGGCCCATATCAAACCTGCCATTCTTAGGAAAAGTGCTGGAAAAAGTTGTATACCAACAGCTGAGTGACTTTCTCCTGTCTAACAATGTGTTTGATGCTTTCCAGTCAGGCTTTAGGCCCCACCACAGCACTGAGACAGCTCTGATCAAGGTGACAA
>JAVLVB010000349.1:0-14955 GCA_032876305.1 Orestias chungarensis
TATATATATATGTATATATGTATGTATATATATATGTATATATGTATATATGTATATATATGTATATATGTATATATGTATGTATATATGTATATATGTATATATGTATGTATATATGTATGTATATATGTATATATATGTATATATGTATGTATATATGTATGTATATATGTATGTATATATGTATGTATATATATATATATATGTATGTATATATATGCATACATACATATATGTAATGTATGGTAATATATGTATGCATTTTTTTCATATCTATCTAGACGTAAAATCTTCTCTGATATGTGGTGACCAAGTATCCTCACAAACAACAAATGAGTGCTTTTCATAAAGATTTTCAGCAGGGCATGTCAAGGAACTTGGTCTCCACCTGCATGAAAGTCTCATCATATATTCTAGCTAAAATAATAAACTCTTAGTGTGTTTTTATGTTGTTAGATTCATCACACACGAGTGCATATGGCTGGTCTGGCAGATTCTGGAGACTTCATTGTCCAGTTCAACAGCCATGGCTCCTGTACAAAAATATACTACTATTCAGATTGGAGATAAAGGTTTTATTAAAAACACTAACAGGATGGGGGAAAAACCTACAAATAACAAACCAAACACAAACTTTAAAAAACACTGATCTTACTTTTCACAAGCTGTGTTCTTTTGGTTCTACCAGATGAATATTTTCTTGCTACAGCTTAGTCTGGAAAAATATCTGCTACGTTTTTGCTAAAATAATCACAAAAGGCAAAGGTTATGTAGATTTTAGCGACTAACATTGCCATCTGCACTTCTGCTTTTGTCACTCTGTCAGCCTCCGGCATGTCCCTCAAAAACAAGGATCCGATTCTTGGCGTTCCCCTCTGTACCTCCACAAGCTGTTTATGTTAAGTACGGTTAGCATCACTGCTAAGGTGTTTTTTCCTCTGTGTTCAACGCTAAAGTCCGCCTGACAGACTTTACAAAATGAGTGTAAATGATTCACATTACTCGCGATCAAAATGGCGGGGGCATTTGGATCAGGTTGCCAGATTAGATACAATTACATGACGTGAAATACACATCTTTTGACTCATTATTTGAATTCGGGAGAAAGTGGGATAAATTACAAATCGGGGGCAAGGGATAAAAAACTGGAGACTCCCGCAAAATTCGGGACCGTTGGCAGGTCTGATATTCTATGATCAGACGTGGTAATCTTAAGGAGAGAAAAATCAAAGAAGTGTAAAGAATATAATGCAGTCTTTTTTTGTTATTGTTTTTTTTACTTTTCTGCTGTTTGATTTTCCTGTTAAAGGATGCCAGTCAGACTGTTGTTTGTTCAGCCCTTCAGGTTTGTTAAACTGGGCTTCAGGTCGGGCGTTGATATAAAACATAGATTTGGCCAAACCCTACATACCGATCATCCTTGTAACGGTTGCTGACGATTTAGTTTTGGGGGGTTTTTTATTCCGGTATATTCAATTTGGTTTCCTCTGAGAATTCATTGCTAGCAGTCCCTAAAGGGATTTGTCACATCTCTGGCACTTTTAAAACTCTTGTTTTTATTGACTGAACTAAAATAGTGCTGGGTCTACAACTGCAGTCCTGGATGCTGCCGACCCGCAACGTTACCTGATTCAACACACTTTCTCCGATTGGCTACCCATCCCATTCAACAAGCTTTATGCTTATTTAAATATAACTTAAAATTATCTTCATATCCTTTACAATAAGTGGGAGGCAAAGATTGGGTCTGAAAATCTGCATAATTATCTTGTGACATAAAAGCTGCTCATAAAAGCCTTTTAGTGCCTTATTATGTAGTGAGAACAGAAATATATCCTTCCTGGTGAAGGAAGTTTTGAAAATTAAACCCCCACTTGGTACCTTTTTTTGGTAGTTTTTAAGTATTCTTGCTTTATTAGCACCGATTCCTGCTTGTATCTACAACTTGTTTCTGATTAATATTAACTTAAATTTTCAAGATATTTCATTTAACCCCAAGAGAAATCAAACTTTCCAAGCTCATGTACAGGGTCATTACCGGATTACTAACAAAAACCAAATATTTATGTTAATTGTTGCCATTCGCTGTCCTACCAAGTGGACAGAGATGGCTTTTTAATGTTTTTATTAACTAAACTTGTCGCTTACAAGCTCCCAGAAATCCACTGACCGTCTGTGTTGTGAGAGACTAAAGATTACAATGGGTTGTTTTTTCTCAATGGATTGAAGCCTACTTTGCTTTATCATGATGGTGGGCAGGGCTGGAATGTAACATAACAAAGTGTATAGACTGGGACTCATGGTCAGAGTTTCATTGTTGCCGTTTTCTTCTTCTTCTTTTTTCTTAAATGTATGCATGAACTCATTCAGCTTTTCTTTTGCCAGTTACTTTGATTATTATCTAAATTGTAAGCAAAATAATCTGTTGCAGCTTTCATGCCATCTCTTCTTATAGTTACTGAATTAATTACTTTTGTAGCTAATAATAAAATATGGGACAAGACCTTCAAATAAATGCATATTTAATACGATATTTGTGGTCCAAGTACTTGAAGCAAATGCATTTGTTGCCTGGCATACATTCATAAAATCAGTCATATGTTTTGCTATTATTATTATTAGTAGTAGTAGTAGTAGTGGTGTATAACAGATAACTTTCAACTGTAATATTTTTCACTGTTTAATACTCTTTAGTGAACCTAAATTGTTTGTACATAAAAAAACAAAAACAAATTTAGCTTTATCTATTTTATTCAATGGGTAAAATTCATTATCTTTCAGTGTTTGTTTTTTTATGTATACAGAACAGCTAACTGAAACTATATAGTTATTTTAATATTATTATTTTAAGTTTGTATTCTTTTGTGCTTGGTTTATTTAGAAGTTTTCATAAAACCAGTAACAGAAATAACATCTGTTGTTGTTGAGGGATTTGTCTACAGAGAGGCACAGGCAGGGGGAGCTATTTACCCACAAATCTGGATAAAAAACAATTAGTATCATCTCAAGTTTGTTTTCGGTTCATTAAGAACTAAGTTTTAATTTGTATATGATTTCCTGCTCTTGTTGAACGCAAAATTCTGTCACAACTTGATATTTTAACCTGTTGAATACATAATTAAAACCTTTTTTTTTTTTTTTGTTGACTAATTATGCTCTTAACCTTCCATGTTTCTGGAAGTGCTTTATAAGTACCTATTTTTCATCCTACATCATCTTTGTTTTTTTTGCTTAGATGCTGCAGGACTGTCCCAAGGCACGCAGAGAAGTGGAGCTACACTGGAGGGCGTCCCCCTGTGCCAACATTGTGCGCATCATTGATGTTTATGAGAACCTCTATCAGGGCAAGAAGTGCCTGCTTATTGTCATGGAATGGTGAGTCTAGTTTTACTGCAGACTGGCCCTAAGTAGAGGTTCTTATAGAAGCTGAATTATTGTCAGGTTTAACTTTTATTTATTCTTCAAAATAGTCATTTTTTTAAGATTGCGTGTGTTTTTTTTTAGCTTAGTATTAAACTTTCTTAGTATTAAATTCACCTTAACTACTTCTCCAAGTGTCTAACACGTTTTAACAAAATATTGATTCATATTTTTGCGAAAAGCCAGAGGAGCTCATTTACTAAACAAGAGTGTAAAGCTCTGTGAGTTTTTTTTTCAAATTAAACATAAACACATTTGATGAGGATGTTTAGCTTGGATTACAGTAACATAAAAATGCACTCCAAAGGTTTTTAGCTTAAATTTGACTCCATAATGAAATGGCTCATAATGGGTTTAGGTTTTGGTTCCAAAATGATTGTTCTATTATAACCCAAACTACATACTTTGTTCACATACATATGTTCATATTTAATTTAAAAAAACTTTGAAACTTGTGAAGGAATTCATCAGATATAGGTTTGCTGAATTTCAATGAAATGATTGAAGCTCCTGAAACACATTGGAAAAACCTCCTGTAGGAAGTTTATTTGGTCATTAATTGCGGTCTTATCCAAATTGTTTTAAAGTCCTGAAACCTTCAGCAGACTTACCCAGCATCCCTTAGTTTATATCAATTTGCTACAAAGACGATTTCAGAAGTTGGAAGTTGCGATTAGTTGCTTTTTTATTTTATTTTTTATTTTTACCATTATCAGTTTTGTATCTTGTTTTTGTTTTGACATTGAATCTTAGCTATGTTGTCCCTGAAATAAGGTGCAAACTATTACTAATAAATAAATAAAAAAACATTAGTTTATAATATTACATTGTGTCTAAAGCGTGTCTCAACAATTAAAATTAGGCGTCAGAGAAGTTTGTTGTCAAATTATTCCTGAAAGTCTGGATGAGCTATTCACCCACCACACAGCATCACATGTGTAGGTTGAATAACACAGATCACAATCCTTTTGTATCACAAGTTATCAGAAATGCTTTAGAGGCTGACTGATAAATCCAATTTTGATCATTAGTCATGAAAAGCCCGGCTTGGTGTTTGTCAGGCTTCACAACCTCCAAAATGTGACGCTGACCAAACTTGTGAATCATTGATTCTCATTTGAGTCTGCCCCTCTAAATTTTATTTCATTTTGTATGCGTGATCAAGCTTTGGATTGGGGCTTTAATCTCAGTAGGAAATTCATTTTACGGGTTAATGCGGTTTAGCGGTTTACATGTGCATTAGCAAATCTTCTAATAATACAAAAAAAAAAGAATAACAATTCTTCATTATAAAAATAGAAATTATACATGCTGCTGATGACAACAAAAAGTTTATTCAAGAATTTAACCAATTATTGGTCTCACGTTTTTAAGCTGAATTCGTACTTAAAACAGAAAAAAGTTAATAAAACATAACTATTTTATCTTGTGAGGGGACCATCAACAAACTTTGGAAATGGTATAAAATAAAATTAATTGTTCAGAGCGTGTCTGTTTGCAAAACTGCAATTTAGTCATAATGGTCATAATGGGACCATAAAACACTGAAAACAGAGGAAAAACAGAAAAACATACTTGGCAGCTTTTCTATGTGTACATGTAATGTGTTTAAATGTGAAATTTACTTGTCGAATCTTTTCTTAAAAGGAGAAACTTCATATTTTAATGCCCATAAAATAAGCCTCTAATATTCATCTTAAACTATTCTTATTTTATTCACTGCTGGAAAAAGGCAATTTTTATATAAAAAAATGTTGCTGTACATGTAAAAAGCAAAGGAACCTAAACGTATTATTTCTGTTGGCTAATTTTCAATGTAAATTTATTTTCATTCGACCAAAAGGTTTGTTTCTAATAGAACCCTCTAATACAACTCTCAATTGTTAACAAAACATAAAAGGACTGTCTATGTGTCTTATTCTACTTGTTTGAATGTGATTATTGGTGGACAAATAGCAATAGTAATGTGTTATGTGCTCAATGATGAACAAGTGTTAGTTGTAAATACTATGGTAAAATTGATTGATTAACCTGATATATTAGTTTTATTTATTACAAGATTATTTATAATAGTTTATCCATTAGAGCATCATTAACTTTAATTGATCCTTATGATTCGAATGTAGTCATTTGTAGTACGATTCTCATTACAGTTGTTTATTTCTTGAAGCTGCCTTCGCAATGATTTTTTCTGTTTAACTCTACAGCCCACGGATGCAAGTATTAAGAACGCGAGCTTTAAGCCTCCAATTGTCATATGTATTCATGTTAATTATTGTAAATTTACTCAGCATGACCTTGGTGCAAAATGACCCATTTCCTCTAAACAACCTTGCTGTCATTTCCTCTCCACTTTGTTGCATTTTAACCACCAAACAGATATGGAGTTGACACACGTGCACGGCGTGCGGTTGTCATCGCTGTACAAAGGCAGAGACAAGGGTGTGCAGTTTTGTTTGCAAGTGATGACTAATTTCCTTGAGAGATTGAAAGACAATTAAAGAAGAAAAAAGTAGTTTTTCTTATGAAATCAAAACATTTCTTAGAATATCACACTTGGAGAAACAGCAAGATGACTTGGTTGTTCTTCTACCTGACATATGAGTCACTGGGTCTGACCCATATTAGGCTGTTTGAAAAATTGACCCATGTTGTGCAAAGGGTCATGATGCCGGAGTCCCTTCGCTAATTTACAAAACTTCAGCTCCGGTGATCATCTTACTGGTAAAAGGAACCCCTTGTAAGGAATAGCTACATATATATATCATATATAATGTATTAAATTGCCAATAGTTTTAGCTGAAATGTGTAACTGAAACACAACAAAGCTGTATTAATTCATTTAATAAAGACGATTGCAGACTTTCTGTCAGCTACTGTCTCTATTTTATCGTGAAACACATTCACACTGCTGATGGGATGTGAAACAATGTAGGCTGATTTGTGTTAGAATGCCGTTTCATTTATTTGTTTATTTTTTGCTGTTTCAGTAGGAAATGTGTACCCGTTATCCACCGCTAATCAAAATCATCTTTTGTGAAACAAAATTTATGCTATCAACACTTTTGAGAAATGTTGAGGAAGAGGGTTGGCCCGCAACACTTCAAGAATATCTTCCTTCTCTGAACCATGTCAAGTCAAAGAGGGGAAAACAACGTAAAGCCGATTTGCATAGAAGACTGCCTTTACTGCAGCTTTACTGGAGTCCGTTTCTCAGAATGAAAAATTTAACCGGTTTGCAGTCTGAAGTGTACTGTGGTTTCAGAGGGGTCCCCTTACGCTCCATCTCTGAGTCTGGCTCCTCCGTAACCGCTCGCCTGCCTGAGGGAACCGGCCTTGGGTGACATGAGCATTTCACTAGATGTGAAATTGGTATTGATGATTTCAACTGAAACCTATATAGTCATAGCGGGCAAAAAAGATTAAATGAAACTTATGGGGTAAGTTGGAGAGAGTTTTCTTGTACTGTGTAGAAAAAATAGCAATTGTTAAACGCACTTTTGCTGGTGTTTGCTGAGACGTAGAAAGCTCTGGTGTTGGTCCTTTGTGAGGTTGTCTTTCTAATTGGCCACACTGGTGTTTCTAGTGCTGTGTGAACCATGTATGCGTTTAGGTTGCCCCTGACAAGTATGCATGCATTTATTATAAGCATGAATATCATGCTATCATTAAAGCACGCCATTGTCCAAGTTGTCTTAGACGCTACAGGTTAAAGTTCTGCAGACGGTCAGATGTGTTGAACCAGAGAAACATTTAAAACATGCAGCATTCCCTCTTCTGTAACCAAACTGCATTTTAAAGGGTGCATTATTATGCATCTTGACTTGATTTTCAAAACTAGGGTGGGTTGCCAAAGGTTGTTTTGGTTAAATAAGAAAACAAGAAAAGTACAAGTCATACAAACTAAATAAAAAAAGCTGCTGATTTAGCAAGTAGGAGAGAAACGATACACTTTTGTTACTGAAACAACAACCCAGGAATAATGGTGATTGCACATTTGACTACTACAATAGTAGGTTAGCACGGCACACACTTGGGTCAGAAGCTTTCCTCTAGAGTTGAGGCTTTGGCCTTTTCCAGCAGATAAAATTTTCTCACTTTCACTCTAGTCTGCATCTTTTATGCTGATAAATTATAAGTTATGTAAATTTCCAGTCTTCACAATGTTTAACTTCAAAAGCTCACAGGTGCTTCAGAGAAAAAGGGCGCCGCTTTAGTCAGACGTATTACTGTAAGGGCCACACTTCTATGAGCTACGATGTTCAGACACATTTTCTGTGTCAGAGTTTATGGCTCTGCTTTTTAAGGCTGACAATTTACAATCTTGAAAAAAAAAAGAAGATTGTAGAGTTCAGATTTCATTTCAGAGGAAGGCAAAAAAAGAAGAAAAAAAGCTCCGGTTTCTAAATACATTTAACCCCATTATCAGTTTTTGATCACACGACAAACCACAGACCACCTGTTACAGGGAATAGGAAGTTAAAGCAAAAGCTCTGTCTCGTCTGTTCTCTGAAACTGCGGGCAGCTTGAAGTAGGGCTTGTGAGAAACACCTAAGGGTAGAGAGGAAATCTTTACACTGCTTCCCTTATTGAAGAAATCACAGATCAGCGCTTTTATGCTTTTCTATATTTTTCTCTTTAAATTAAAACCAGGCGTCTTCTCCTTCTTAAAGTTAAGTGATAAAATCACTCCTTGCAGGATTTCTCTCACACTCTGTTCGATCCAAACCCAAAACGGGCCGCGTCCAGACACACTCGTTCTCTTGGAGAAAGCGTCTTTCTGCTGGGGCTTTTGAAACTCGTGCCAACGAATCATTTTCATCTCTAAATCCTTGTATTCAGCAGCCCAAACAATTCTTATCATTTATTTCAGCTTTTTTTTCTTTTTTTTTACAGTATGGACGGTGGCGAGCTTTTCAGTCGAATCCAGGACAGAGGAGACCAGGCCTTTACAGAAAAAGGTAAAAACGACTATAAATAGTTTTTATTTAGCAGAAAACTAGATGATACAGTCCGCTTCGTTGTGCACAACTACAACAGTTTATTTGCTACAGCTGGTGTTGATGTGCTCGTGTCACACGGTCATAAGCCAAGTTTTGTAACATTATTTTAAACGTCTTTATTTTAGAGGCCTCTGATATAATGAAGAGCATCGGAGAAGCAATACAATTCCTTCATGCAATCAATATTGCGCACAGAGATGTCAAGGTTTGTTCCATGTTATATTGTTAATCTGGAAATAAAAAAGAAAAAAAAGAAATCTGCTCCAAAGTACTCCTTGATTTCTGTGCACTGTCTTACAGCCAGAGAATTTACTTTATTCTTCTAAGAGGCCCAAGGCTCTCCTGAAACTCACAGACTTCGGCTTCGCCAAGGAGACTACCTCACACAACTCTTTAGATACGCCCTGCTACACACCTTACTATGTTGGTAAGGGTGCACCTGCATGCTCTGTTACACCTGTCTGTACCATGGTTGTTAGCCATTCATTGGTTTAGGATTGTTGCAGTATAATGAAAAATGTCATGCTTTACTCATTACTCACTAACATGATCTAATAGCATTTATTTACCCCAACAGAAAAAAAAGTCAATCATTTTCCCATGATATGTTCCCCAAATATAAAACAAACCTAAATGTTCATTGGTTGTTTTGGAGGGCTCACTGTACACAGTTTCGATGTATTCATCCTGCTGCTTTACACACTCTGTTCCCATATACAGCTTTACTCCACATTTACACAAGACCTATGAGTTGTTCTTCTTCAGTTTCCACCACCACAATGTGTTTCCATGAGTTTAATTCTCTTGTTTGCAGCTCCAGAGGTTCTTGGTCCAGAGAAGTATGACAAGTCGTGCGACATGTGGTCTTTGGGCGTCATCATGTATATTCTGTAAGTCGGATATCTGTTCTTTGTTTCTCTTTTGCTTATTTACTTGTTGACGCTTCCTTTAATGTTGCATTTTGTGTGTGGACAACAGGTTGTGTGGGTACCCTCCTTTTTATTCTAACCATGGACTCGCCATCTCTCCTGGGATGAAGAAGAGGATAAGGATGGGCCAGTATGAATTTCCCAACCCTGAATGGTCGGAGGTGTCGGAAGAAGGTAAAACTGTAAATCTGAATTTTTACTTTCTTTTTAAAAGTTTTTTTTTTTCTGCTTTTCTATTCGTTGTGAGCTTAAATTATTTAAAAAACTGAATCCCTGATAAGTCGGTTCACAAATGTTGCATTTACAGCTCCTACGAAGCTACGTAAGGAAACTTCCCAATAAAACATAACAATGAATTGAAAACAGATCAAGAAATTGAAACCGGCCAAAGCGTTTCGCCTCGACTGCTAAGCCGAGAGTCAGCTCTCATTTTATGAGTAATACGGCAGTTTTAAAAATAAAACTGTAGCTCAGCGTTGATGATGTGTAGATATGTAGTTTCTCTCTAAACGGCGGATGCAGCTGCAGATCTTCTAAATCTTGTGTCAGACTTTTTCACGATTAACCCGTTAACAGGAATGCTGATCAGTGCTTCAGTTCAGGCATGTCGGACAGGCTGAACCCTTGCAAAGGTTTCACAACACTTTTTCCTGACGTTTGACATCTCCTACTAAAAAATCTCCACTCAAGAAGCTTTTATACGTGTCTTTTTAGAGGGAACGACCATTCAGTGTCTATAAGGAGCGTTTATAAACAAAGGATATTGTGGAAGCAAATGATGCATGTCTTGTTTTTTGTAAAACATTGTAGCACTTCAGATTTTTCCTCATAGAAAGAAATATAAATATTATTAAGAGTTTTTTTGTTTGTTTTTTAGCAAGCCTCCTTGCTGATAAGTATTTATATTGGGACACTTCACTGTGTTCGAAAGGACGTTACCAAATGTATGCAGCCTGGTTAGCATAAAAAACAGCTTTGTTCCTGGGGAACCTGAAGTGCAGTAATTCATAAAATCCTGCCAAAGTTTCCCAGTCCATCATGTTTCACGTCAGATGGAGGTTAGAGGCTTCAAACGCTGAATCGAAGCAGCTTTGTCGCGTCAAATGTCCTTCTTGCTGTTGCTCGCAGCCCGATTGAAGCGCAGACATGCTGTAAAAATGCAGTTTACTATTAAAATCTCTCTACATTCTTTTGCTTTCTCTCTTCCTCTAAGTCTGTTGACAGTCCTTCACTTTGTCATAACATCCACACTAAGGATGAGGGCTCTCAGATTTGATCATTTTCTGTCAGGCGCTTTTATTCAGACTGTTGCTGTGTGAACGTTTAATAACATAACACAAGCGTCAAATGTGCATATCTTGTTTCCTCAGCTAAACAGCTGATCCGGACCCTCTTAAAGACCGAGCCAACCCAAAGAATGACAATTGCAGAGTTCATGAATCATCCATGGATCAATGTGAGTGTGCGAACAATAACCTTAATCTCAGTGTTTTGCTGATTTTCCTACCGGATCGTTTTGGTTCAACATTACTACTGATGTTTTCTTCTTCTGTCTAAAGCAATCAATGGAGGTTCCCCAGACGCCACTGCACACCAGTAGGGTTTTAAAGGAGGAGAGGGACGCATGGGAGGAAGTCAAGGTGGGACACACTTCTTTTTCTTCTTTCTTTTCCCCCACACGTGTGTGTTCGGGCGTGTGAATAGTTTAGATTTGTTGTGAAACCTTTAGACGACCGGAGCCTCTAAGCTCCAAAGGGATCTGCTACATCAGCAAATATCTTTTTAACATTTGCAACTTTCGATTTGTGTCGGTGTAGCATGGTGCTATTTTAGTGTGTGGGAGGTGTGGATGTGTTAATCTTTACACCTGGTCGCCTGTGAGAGATAGGTTTTAAAGAGCTGTGCGTAGATGTTTCCTAAGGGTTTGATCTGCACGCTTTTATAGTCACCCTAAATGGGGGTGTGGGACGTGTTGACCTCAGCATCTCTGGTATTTGGAGTTGTAACAACTTTGAAGTAAGCTATACTTTATTTGTAAAAATTAGTTTGAATCCTGAAATGCGACCAATGTCAGGAATTTAAAAAAAACCATGGCAATATTCTTAGCGATCTGAAATGTGATTAAGAGTAATAAGTTGGTAAGAGTTGCAACATAACATGCCTTGTTTTCCAAATGTTACCTTTTAGATTTTCTCAAGTTATTCTAGCGGTAAAAAAAATTTCATCTGAATACATTTTATTGTCTAATTCTGGTGGAAAGAAACTTTGCTTTTTTTTGTGTTATTTTTGCTCAGAAAAAATAGCAAACTGCACATGATTTTACTGAAAGCACCCCACTGTTTCTCAGGAGGAAATGACCAGTGCCTTGGCAACAATGAGGGTCGACTACGAGCAAATCAAAATCAAGACCATCGAAGACTCAACCAACCCACTGCTAACGAAAAGAAGGAAGAAAGCCAACAACCCAAACTCTGCTGTCCACTGAAAGAGTCGGGGGGTGGTATCCACACGCGGCACAGGTGGCAAGGAGAAAGCAATAATTTGTTGACACAAGTTGTACTGCATGGGTTTTTTCTCAGTGTTTTATTTCTCTCGGAAAAAGGTTTTGTATACTTGTTTTTTTTTTTGTTTTGTTTTTTGTTACTTGGCCATTTTAACAAGCTCATCCCTTCGCTTTATGCGGGGGCGATGAGCAGGTACATGTATTTACACCAGTGAAGAGATTATGATATGCAGAGAAATGGATGAAAGAGGGTGTTTTGCATCTCTTTACTTCTCTTTTCAAGACATCAGGTTGTGTATTCAAAGAGGCTGGAATGTTGAAATAAAACAGGAAGCCTTAGCGTTAGCTTTGGTTAACTTTGACCCCCCCTTACCTGTGAATGTTTTATCGTGTGGCTAATTCCCCAAAAATAGAAACAAGCAAAGGTTTTTCATCTGTGTACATGCAGAGCGAGCAGGTGTATTTTGAACTGACATGAGGAATGTAAAGACACTTTTCTGTGGGGAATTAGGAAAAAAGAAAATGCTGATTTCTGGGATTAGGACATGAAGTGTCTTGTCAGGTTCAGTTTGTCTTTGTGAATGTTAAACTGAGGCCTATGCACTCACACAAGGGAACTGTGCCACTCACACTGCACCTCCCTCGTAGCCCCTCTCCCCTACATGAAGATGTGCTTGTTAGACAGAGAGTAAGCTAAGAGCGAAATCCCAGAGCAACTTCCTTTTACATGTAGCTCGCTGGAGAGGAGGCAACAAATACTGTATTTTTTCATGGATTTTTATGACCGTTTTAGCCTAGGCCTTACTGACTATTGCTTATCAGCGTATAGCTTTTAACCCCCTTCTTGGCATTTGGTTCGAGCTTTTATCAATGTTTCCCTTCTGATTCGAACGTATCGGCAGATTGTGCGTCAAGTATTGCTATGCACGTGTGTTTGTCAGCTTGTAACACTGTTGAAACTTGTCTTGTTTTGAATCTTTGGAAATGTGTTGGGGAGGATGTTCTGCATCAATTGGGAGAAGCATCCTGCACAGTGCAGACTCGCAATCCATGTGTTCTGTTAGAGCTAGCAGGGCAGTATTTTCACCTCTCCTGGATTTATGCCCTCCCTGATGTACCGAGTTGAATTAGGAAGAACTACGATGCACGATCCAAACCACCAGCAGGTTACCAAGCAGTGTAAGTTTTACCCATCTTTAGTGTTTTGTCAATCTGCCAGTATACTTCAGAACTCACTTCAGATCGTAGAAAATGATGAATAAATCTGTCATTGCGATTTTCTTCACTTTGTAAAATCATACACACGTTACTGTTTGTATCACATCTATGAATCTGTCACAGTGAGATTGTTCTGATTGTTTTTTTTTTTGCTTTGTTTTTTTTTTCTCCATCACATTTTTATAGTGGAAACACACATCTGCCTATTTTTACCCCTCAACTTTGAGTCTGTTCAGCTCCACCTGCCATACTTTTTGTCTGCTTGAGCTTTGGATTAAAAAACACATAAAAAACAAACAGTTTATTTACTTCTTTTTTTGTGTGTGTGAGTGAAAACTACTCGAAGTCATCAAAAATGAAACCCACAGAAATTAGATTCTCTGCAGATTTATGAACCTTTTTATGAAGATTATTTGATTCTGTTCGATAATCTGTTGTTTTTATGTTATTTGTGTTGTTCTGTTGTGTAAAATTCCAATAAAACTCAGTGAAACTAGTGCTTACGTATCGCATACAACCAGTGTTTTCCCTAAGAAGCAGGTTAGTAGTACCATCTCATTTGGCCTCCGTGCCCACGTTAAGCTCTTTTTCAATTCAATCACGTCTCCAAATATGACTCAGGTTGTTGTGTCTGCTTGGGATTTGCTGGGTTTGGACACCGGGGTTCACAGAGTCAACCCGATGACTCCTGGAATGTACGAATTTACGCAGCAAAAACGCCACCGTAGCATTGAGTCAACATCCATTAGCCAACACTGGGCTGTTAAGAGTGAGTTTCCCGCCAGCGTGCAGGGCTGTTTCTCTGCAGGTAATGGAGGCAACTGTGGGTTCTGAGCTTCCAGCTCTGAGTGTGATGAAACCTATAGTCATTTCTGTTTTGCATAGGTCTGCTCTGTAAAAGAATAGATAAAGGGGGTAAGTGGGGCTTGAGGGGAGTCCCTAGAGAAGACCTGTGGAGGTTGTAACCCCTTACTATAAACCCGCTTAACCACAGGACACCCACTTGGTTGGTTTATGTAAAAAAAGGTGAAGGGTCTTGCACTTCTATTGTCGGAGGCAGAGGTTAGGCTAAGAAGCAAAAAAAAAAAACGTGTAGCAAAAAGAACCCAGCATAAATAACTTTTTTTTATTGGTTTTGGAAAAAGCTAAATATTGTTTCTTGATGGGTTTAATACGTGAGAGGAAATATGGAGGATGGAGACTTCTCAGCTGAGGCGGTGACATACAATTGTAGCTTTGAAGTGGCATGCCATCCTGCCTTACACAAACACGAACACATCGTCTCTGTGAGTGACCCATGCCAGACGAGACTGCATGCAGCGTGTCAGCTGAGCAAACTTTGCCCAAGTTTTTCAAGCGGAAAACAGCGTCTATATCACTTTGACACGTTTCACAAGTGCTAATTTTTCGCTTGTTTTGGAAATCTCTTGGGTCTTGCTGTGAAGAGCTGTAACAGTTACAGTCACATCAGGTACACACTTTACGGACACGCAGTGGTAACTGCGGTTGCTTTGATTGTTTGTTTTTTTTTTTACTTTTTTTTTTTTTTGTTCTTCAGATGTTGCCGGGTTACTTTAAAAGCATGTCTCATTTATGGGAAGTCTTTATCTTCTTGCTAGAAAAAACAACAGTGAAGATGAAAAGGCGTCTATGAAATGTAATGTCATCAAAAAATTAAAAACTGTAGTTTAAACAAAAACGAAATCATGCATAGATTCTTTAAATACATTTCAAGTGTGTATTCCTATATGAAGTTTTTAAGGTTAAGGTTATGGCTTTTAGCTAAATAAGAAAAATAACTTTTTGAAAGCAACAGATAAAAACAAAACAAAATGGAATTTAGAAAAAAAGGCAGATAAATAAATAAATAAATATATATATA
>JAVLVB010000349.1:17151-66171 GCA_032876305.1 Orestias chungarensis
TATATAACACCTCAGTAATCAATAAATGATCAAGGTATGGGAATCAAAGGAGGCTCTATAAAGCCTCGCTTGGAAAAGAAAATCTGTTAAGCACAACTATGGCAGCCAGAAACTCATTCTACTAGCCATGATGCTGAACAGGACAAGGAAAAAAAAAAAAGACATATCCTGATCAAAAATAACATCAATGTTCTTTACTTTGTTACCAGAGGCCAATTTGATGCCATCCAGTTTTAGGGATTAACTAAGCAGTTTCTTTTATAGAGGTTCTGGTCCAAAGATAACAATATCTGTCTTTTCGAAGTTCAAGAGCAGAAAGTTTAAAGTCATCCACATCATCATGTTTTCAAGAAATGCCTGTATAATACCAAACTGATTGGATTAATCAAGATTTATTGATAAAATTGAGTTGAGTATCATCAGCACAACAGTGAACATTAACACCATGTGGTTGATGAAGTTTACGAACAGGAAATATATATATATACATTAAATAGAATTGGGCCACGTACGGATCTCTGTGGTATCCCATAAGTAACCCTACAATGTGTAGAAAATTTGTAATTCAGATGAACAAATTGTTTTAGAAGATTTAAACCAGCTTAGTGCTATCCCCTTGATGACTACAATGTATTCAAGTCTTTCTATGAGGATATTTTTACCAACTATGTCAAAAGCATCATTGAGATCTAACAGAACTAGAATAGACACGAGTCCATTGTCTGAGGTCTTCATCAGTACTGAAGGTATTGGTAGTGTGGCCTGGTGTCCTGCAAGACAATGAAATCAGCCTTCCCATAAATCATGTCACTAGAGGGAGGCAAGAAATGCTGATTTTCAGCTGGATAGCTTTGCTGACCTCGGACATGGTGAAACATACTGGCCCAACGCCTTTAAGAGCCCCGCCTTTTCTAGTTACTTGCATTTCTAGGCAGCCAGTAAAATTAATGGAGGGATTTCTGTAGCATTGTAGTTTTCAGGATTTTTTTTCTCCTTAGGATTTCCCACAACTCAACAACGTTGAAATAATTGGTCGCTTGGAGGTTTATCAGAGCCCTTCATTGTGCTCCTTTCTCTTTAAAGTAGCACATTTGTAGGTGTTCAGGTTTTCATGTTGCAGAAACAACTTTAACAGATTTTTGCTCAACGGTTATCTAAACACAGGAGCCTAAAAAGTTGTATCTTCACTTTCCATGACAAATACATTATGTCTTAAAAAGCACCCTCCGGGACATTCAGCAGATACTATTCAGTGTTATATTGAGAATTTCTTGATAGTCCGAGAGATCATTCAATATTTTCTGTAGGGATAAAACATTGGCACTAACTAAAACTGTTAAAATAAGGATCTGCATGCAAAGTGTCACAGCTCATCATGTCCACATTCAGAAAGTACACAGACTTCCAATTGTTGCCCAATGCTGTGGTTGACTTCCTGTGAGTACTGACAGCTGGAGGCAGAACCCAGACACTACTTATTTAGAGCTTATATGTTCTGTAGAAAGATACAGGAAAAACCTAAGGAAGAAAATCTGACAATGCCAGTGAATACCCACTTGTACTCATATCCTCTCACCCAAAATGTCCTTATGACACAATTTACTCTTTTCAGGTTGATCAGAGCTACTCTGCAGTGGTTTGATTTCAAACTTCTGACACATCTCATTTTAAAAACTGTGTTTTGGGATGGAATGAGAAAGAGCATATATAGTAATCATATCTAGAGGATCTTACATTTTACTCATGATATATTGGAAATTTGCCTACAAAATCTTATCTCTATAGAAATGAATTATACCAGATTTTGCTGAAGTCTCTCAGAGTGTGTTTTTTGGTTTTGTTTTTTGTATAATTTGAGATACTAAATGTCCATAGTTATTGTTTTTCCACTCATGGGATATGCTGAAATTGTTTATCAAAATATGAAAACAATGGATGTGAGGTCTTTAACTTGTATTATCTTAAGAAGTTTGAAATGCAGAAAAATATGCATTACCTACATTGTAGTCCATTTACAACTACAAGACCAGATCTTTTTCAAAAAAGGAAACAATTTAAGCCTGTCATTGCAAATGATTTAACAATTTATACAAAATCCAGATTGGGCCAAACTTAATCAAAGTTAACAGTTTTTTAATTGAAGGACACACCAGACCAGTATAATCATGACTGATCTACAAAATAATCGTAGCATGTTGGTCATATGAAGCTAAAAGATAACATTTTGTCTACCAGTATATGCCATGATACTATTGACTTTACTATTTACTATTAATACTATGACAAAGGAAAGGAATGGACAACTCCAACAAACAAAGTTTAAGTAGAACGCACATCTGGAGCCCCCTCTTGCCACTGCTGAGGTAAAATAACTTTAACACACAGTGAACGTGTTGTGTTGAAGACTTCGGAAACAGAGCAGATCTCTGTAGACGAGCTAAATTCACGTATTTTCACTTTAATAGCCAATCTCGTAAAAAACAAATTATTAAGTATATCAATCACAATTTTTCTGCTAAATTGGAAATGTGAAAGATTGTTTGAAACAAGACTTCATTGACAGGAAACAATATGATGTCCTTTTCACTAAAAGGGTAAAGGGCTGTTTGTGGAAAGTGAAGAGATTGACCCTTTTAGTTGCATAAACTGGCAACAAGCAAATTAAGTGTAGATTAGCTCGCATTAGCTAAGAACAACATCTTAAACTTAAGTTCATGAGCTTTTGCTTTAAGTTTAAGGTTTTATTATTTGTTATTAAGTTAATTTTCATCTGTTCATTGTGCTTAAGAAAAAGTCATAAAGGCCAGACATCCTTCCCTTTTTTAACCTGACAAAGAAGCCACAAAATTTAACATGTCCTTTTTAATAAACCAAATATATATATAAAACAAAACAAATATACCAGTCTTTAGGCTGAAGTCTTTAAGCCTGTCTTTATGGTCCTTTTAATAAGATCGTGAAACATAAAAGATTATGGTATAACTACTACTAGAGTGAGAGGCATTTCCCCAGCAACCTTACTCTGGTTCTCCAAACTGCAACGTTACAATTTAGGAATAGGTTTCCACATACAAAGGCCATAGATTTTTTTCACTTTTAGAGATGCTGACAAAATTCTTGGTAGTCATTGTACTGTTCTGTTAAGGACAATGGTAAAATCTAATAGTGAAACCATTTCTACATTTGTTGTTTCCCTTTATTGTACTAAGTAGTGTTTGCACTTCAGCAAAGCTAGGCATTAGTTAGAAATGTAGTGGTTTACATCCCCTGGCAACCGTTTTGGTAGATAACTGTGGTGACCGTGTCCATCTATCCATCTCCTTTAACTGCTTTGTCCTTGTTGGATAACAGGGGCGCCTCTCCAGCGATCATCAAGTCAAATGTTGGCTCCAATGTTGTTAAGGGCAATTTAGAGAGACAAATTTACCTAACATTGCCTATTTTTGGGGTGTGTAGAGAAGACAGATCCCTGGAGAGAGCCTATGCATGAACGCAGATAACATGCAAACTTCCACACAGAAAGAGTCTAGTCCAGGGATTAAAGTTTAACACTGATCAAAATTGCTCCATCACGCACCCAACTATAAGTAAAGTTCTGCAAATGTTGGTAAATACAAATAAAAAACATTTTTTCTCGTTTAATATGTCCAGCTTTTATACACCCAACGCCCCGAGCCCATCGGGTTTAACTTCCCTCTGGGTTTCTGCTGTTTTTATCCTTGCCTAACCTAGAACTCCTGGAAAACTGAAAATCAGCTGAAACACTGAGTTCTTTTAAATATTGCTTCAAACGCACTTTTGTTAGGGTTACCTTTGATTAATTAAAACCTATAACAGTAGTTAATAAAACTGGCCGCTGATTATTCTTGATGATTTTGATAACAATCAGCTTCTGCATCAGATTGTTTTTATCATGTAACCACTTTGTAGCTGAAATGTGCTTTACAAGCTTGACTTTACACTTGACACTTTACTCAAGTGTTTTGCATGTAAAGGCACACGGTCTTTTGCCTTTAATAACAAGTTGTAGTAATATTCTTGCAGCATCTGCCAAATACTTATTAAACTTTTGAAATCTTTTTACTTTTAAGATCCTTGCTGAAAAAGAAAAAGCCTCCACGAGTCTTTAAATACAATGAATTCAACACATTAAGCTCATTTTTATTTGACTAGCTGTAGTTTTTCCCACCGTTTTTAAACTCTTGTCTGAGCCGAGGTTTACACTCATTCCATAACAGCTACGGGTAGCCATATTGACTTCACAAACAACTCTTCAAGCTCTCGACCCCCCCCCCCCGCGCATTATAATGTGTTAACTGTTTGGAGGACTGATGTTATGAATGATAGCTTTTTCGTAAGTACTGTCATTGCTGAAATGATACTATTCAAATTATCCCACACTGACTCAGCATATGACCGAGGACGCACCTTAGCGTAGTTTCATTGCAGAGCCCTGAGTCAAGTATAGAGCGAGCGAGTGATGAGCTTATCGACCCTTCTGTCAGAGCGATACCGCTGCGTAAAATTTAAACATTGCCTTCGGAAGATGCATAATGTTTTCTGGTGAATGCAAAAAAGCACTATTTACGTGCAATTTAAAGTTAACAGAAAGATTGAAGTGTGTCACGAGAAAAATTGCATTTGAAGAATTGAGTTGAGTTTTATGCATATAATAAAAACAAAAAAACGTAAAAACTAATTAAACAGTATATTAAAACATTAAGCTCCTTATTAGGCCAGCATTTGTTTGTGCTGGAATAAAGCTTTACGAGGCTATTAACTTCTCACGTTCGAATGTACCGATGATCTGTAACCCACACAACACTTCTGGTCTATAAATGATTGTGTGACTAAGCAAGATTGTTTGTGCGTGCATGCGTTTTTGTGCAAGCGTGCATATGCCATGAGGGTGAGGCTGGCTAGTTACTGTTACGGTAAGTCGACACACAGGCTAAGTCTGCTGCTGGTAAGTGATGTATATGGGTCATGTTTGAGGTTAAAGCATCAGCATGTTGAGTTTACACATTGCTTCTGCATATATTCAATCTGCAGGATGTGAAAAAGTATTCATTTCCCTATTACTCATTCCAACGTACAGTCACATGACTGCAGTTTTATAATTTTGGTTAAGAAAAAAACCACTAGAGGAATGTGTTATTTTTTATGACCTTTATTTGTATGACAAAGTAGAAAATCGCAATAAATATTAAAATACAAATATAACATGAATAAATATCCTTCATACTGAAAAATACAGTTAGTCTATCTTTCTGTGCACAACAGAACATAATTCTCAAGCACAAACTTGTCCTTGGGACAAACATAGGTTAACAAGAGTCTCTGTTGAACAAAGACAACAATTCAGCAGGTCAATAATTACATTCATTGTTCTGGACATGTTGAAGTAGATACACGTTAGTCTCAAATACAAAGATTGTCCACTTTGCTTTCGGAATGGGAGGACAGTCTCAGATAATCCTTAAAGTCAGCCAGTCTTCACAGATGTTTTAAATGCCGCTTCGATGCCAGGTACCGCTCAATATAGTTGAAAAGCACATCCAGCTCCCCCATGGCCTTAAACATACCTTTACTCTCCATCTGAAAGCCAACACATGCCTTAATTATAGCCAATGCACAAATCAGTTGTAGATCTGTCACAGTGCATGCAATAAAGTCAGGATGGTCACGACGCTCACCTGCGTGTATGTGGAATTCAGGTTTTTGATATCAAACGGCTTCTTGCACGAGAAATAATTTCTCTGGAAAAAAAAAACAGGACAGAGGAGATGTTAAAACCTGGGTTACATGGCTGTTCTGTACAGTCCATCAAGAAAGGTTTTGTAAGAAGGAACTAAGGAAAAAATCTGCAGCTTAAAAAAAGGAGAAATGTCTACTTCTGCTATAAGCAGAACTAAGGATGCTTCTGCAGCAATGACTAACGAATCACTAAAATCATGGTGGATTACTTGTGGTTTTAAAAAGCCAAACAGAAAGATTTAAATTCCAAAGCGTTACAACAGCAAACCTACCAACATATGCCAATTTTCGTGCTGGGAATTTTACATACATCAACAGCGAGAGTAGCGTTCGACTTTCATGTCATTTTGAAACATCCTTTTGCCCCGACAACCGCGGAAACGTTTGGATTTTACAGCCCAGCGCTCTGCAGTCGCTGGCACGTATTCCCATCATGCAGAGGTTTAACAACGTGGCTGAGCTACTTACACATTCTGTGACATCACTCTTCAGTTGATCGAAGATTTGCTGTATGGACTCCACATGAGGTTTCAAATCTGTGGTTTCCTGAGTCACGCCGGCCACCGCGGTTGGCAGAACCGTGCTCAGGTAAAAGTCCAGGATGCTGTTCATAGCTTGACAGGCAAATGGGCTCTGTGGGAGGGAAGACAGGACCGGTCTTGTTAGTGGACGGCAGGTTTGGTTGTGCAACAAATATGGAAAGCCTTTAGTGGCATGTATCAGCTTTCTTCACATAACTTGTCTGACAAATATAAGGATGTAACTGTAGATAATTAGTTAGTCGGAATGGCGCAAAAGGGAGGTAAAGCGAGGCTCATGCAGTTAATAAGTGTTTAAAGTAAACAGCAGCCTATTAAACATCGATTTTGGATCCTAAGTAACATAAAAAACGGTTAAAAAAATCATGCAAAAAATATATTTGAGCTTTCTGACCCACTAAATACAGACTTTTTACTTATCGCTTCTTACTATAAATAAAAATCTGAGGTGATACAACTTTGTCCTTATGATTAGCATTTTATTTATTTATGTATAGCTCCTTGTAGTTTGCAGAAAACTCACCTTAAAGGAATCCTCGACGGTCTGGTCCAACAGTGCTGTGTCCAAGTCATCGTTCGCTTCCTACAACAAAGCAAAAAAAACAACAACAACGCGTTGAGAATCATTTGCAATTGCAGAGCTCAGCATCCCTCGTCAGTCTCCAGCGTAGCAGTGATGCTGCAGCAGCGAAACGGAAATGCTTAATACTCACGTAGAAATCTCTGATCGCTCTGTAGTCCTGCCTGAGCCTCCGCAGCCTGACGGGGAACTCCTCCACGAAGCGGCAGCACTGGTTGTTGCACAAGGGAACGCACCACGCACAGATGGAGACGGTCAGCAAGACCAGGACGCACCGGAGGAGTGACCGAGAAGTCATGCTGCTGCTGCGGCTGGATGAAATAAACGAAGACTGGACCCTCAGGGAGGAGAAGGAGACGGCTGTGCTCAGAGGTCAAAAAGTGCTCCTTGCAGGATGTGGCGGTAGAGCTGAGAGGGTGCATGGTTTGGGGTTCATTTCTGCAGTCAATATATAGCGACAAAAGTCGGGCTAAGGGAGGAGACTTACAGGAATGGAAACGGTTAAACATGCTACATACATATAGGGGAGTTTTTTTATTTGCTGTAATGTTCATGGGGGCTCCTCCCATGAGCCCATGAGGTCTAGGACCTGCTGCACTCTCAAGGAAAAATGCTTACATATTCAACCACAGAAAATTTGATATGACATAATATACAGTTCCAGCAATAGCTGATAATATTAATATTATTAATAACAATAATGTGTAATACTATTTTTGTCATTATTTCTATAATTATTATTATTTGTAACTATTTCATGTTGTCATTTATTTATGTATGTATATATATATATATATATATATATATACACACAGCTTCTGGTGCGAAAACGACTTTTTTCACTTTCCCCCACAAGTTTACTTACCTAATATGAGAGTATGGCCAGTGTTTCATAACGTACAAAAACCTTAACAGAAGTAAAAACACAATTTATAAAAAGGAAAATATGTTTTTGTATATGTTTTGATTGAAGACCTGGGAACCCCCCATGCTTAAATTTTGTCGAAGACATAATTAATATAATTTTTGCTTTCATGCAACCTTAGTTATTTGTGCTTGTTGTCTGAGAACTTTTATTTATAATTCACTGATTAAAATATTCATTTAATTAAAACTGTTTCTTGTTGAAATCAGATTACATGACAAAATAACTCAATTGTGCAAAATACTCGAATTATATATATATATATATATATATATATATATATATATATATATATATATATATATATATATATATATATATATATATACAGATGTAATTTTTAATACAGTAATATAGTAATTTAAACATTTTTAATATTGTATGTCTTTATGCTTAATGTGGAGAAACTTTTGATAAAATTAATTAATTAGTAATTAATTAATTAATATTCTTTTTTTTTTGCCACAAGCCATTAATTTACAATCTTTTATTCATCAGCGTCTTCTTCTCAACAACGAAGTGAAACTGTCACCCCCCCCAAAATGGAAATAATATTGAGTTGTGGTTTGACTTCGATGATGCTGTGGATTCTCTCTGTGTGTCAGACATACGTAAGAAAATTGACTGTTATGTTTTTATTTTTTTTGTCTTGCCATTCCACTATGCTGATGTTTGCACTGGTAAATTAGAGATATATATATATTAAAAAAAAAGAGAAACTACATAGAGAAGTTACGGGGTAGTCTCAGATGAAGACAAGGGGTGTTTTCCCCTCAGTACTTTTTGCGCTCTGTGGAATGTCCATTTATCCTCTGCTATCATGAGTCTGTCTGGTTGGATCAGTCTCAGCATATTTATATTATGTAACCCTGTTTTTTTTTGTTTGTTTTTTAAGAATTGTGTTTCAATTGGTAGTGATGGGAACAAAATTCTCTGATATGACCTTTGCATGAACACACTGAAATTTCATCAGAACAACTTCTTATCACTAACAAATGTTACAGTTTGTTCATTACAAAGGCATCATTGGAAAGCAATGCAGAATACATCTTCAGGACAAATAGTCCTACAGTAAAGTAGGAAAGTGGAAGAAAAAATGTATATCTGCAGTTTGTACTGAGCAGACACTGGCAAGGATCATGCAACAAAAATGTGAGATTAATGGTTTATTCCAAGAACGGTTAAAGGGATAAGTGAATTTGAATTGGTTATCTGGAGTATTTGCTGGAGGCCTTGGGAGAAAAAGAGTCAGCATGGGGATGTAGTCCTCTGTAAAAAGAAATGGCTTAGCCCACTTAGGCCCCCCTAGACGCTAGGACATGGGTGAGCTGAGTGCAAGAGGCTGCTGAAAAAGTTAGAGGTGGCTTTTAGCCCTCCTCCTGAAACTAGGTTAACATATTGACTTTGTCTGTCTTAGTATCATAAAATTCTGGAAAAGTGACAAGTGAAAAGGGGATTAATTGGTGTCCAAACTTGAACGGTGGTTGGAGTTATTGACACAGGCTAACCAACCGTTACCTTGAGTATGTTTGTTTAGGCCTGATTTGATGGCAGTTTTAGGTTTAAAGTCAACAAGTTTTTTTTTGCTAAAAAAAGAATCAGTATTAGCCAAGCGTTTAAAATTGCATAAAAAGATTTCTAAAGCTGTTCAGACTAAATAATTGCATGCATTTCTTACACCATCTACATCTGAAAATGAAAGTCGGCCCCCTGCAATTTATTTATCTTTTCTCCACCAGGGTCAGGAAGGTCTGATCTGAGTTACTGGAAACATAATCCGGGTCAACCTTTTGGAACATTTCAAAGATACAAAACTGGGATTAAGTTTTTTTTATTAGCAGGAAAACAACCGTAAAGATCCTGGAATATTAATGTGTTAAAATGGGCCAATAAAACTCAAAACTTAAATGAGGAATCTTTGGTAAGAATAATAAGTTATACAAAGATGCATCAAAGATTTTCAATTATAAAAAGCAATTGATCGTTAGTAAAAAATATTTTTTAAAAGTGCTCTAGTGATAACAGCTGGTTTTCAGCATTTATTAATGCTCTAATGTTGCAGCTGCTTTTGTTCACAATTCTTGTTGAACTCTTTACTTTTACCTGGATCTAAGTTTGGATCTGAAGAAGCTGATAAGCTTTTTGCATAGTTTTTTCTTATTTACTTTTTTCAAAAATAAGATTATAAATAGGACAAATTGTAATCACAGTTCCTTTTTTTTTTTACATCCAATGTGTTTCTTCTTTTGATGCTTTCTAGCACCTAATATATCTAAAAGCCTGTTAACGAGAGCGTAAGTTCTTACTACATAGATGTTTCTAGCGGTGTAATTAAGGATGTAATTTAAAAATGAAAGAAGCAGCTGTAATCAGGTGGCTGATATGTGCTCATACCTAGTGACCAGATGAAATGAAGTGGACTGAAACCAAACAATTAAGTGAGCCGGCTTTAAGTCATCTCTTCACAGAAATGCCTGACATCAGAGATTTTCATATTGATGTGTTGAAAATATAACATTAATATTAGTACCGGCCTGTACGTCATGACACAGATGTACAGTTTCTTTGTTGCAGAACGCCTGTAAAAGTGGCCAGTTCGATCTTAAACAAACCAACGCCCAATTGTTCCCGTCTTATCAAATTCTTGACGGTTAATGTGATCTGATATCCTTCGCTTCTGATGAGGTGCTAACGAGTCGTCGCCCTTCCCTGGCCCTTCACCTCCAAAGCGTTTTGGAACGGAGTCACACCAAGACTGTGCCTTCAGCAACTTAGCGCACATCACCTGAAACTAGACGGTTGATATTGCGCTCAGCCTACCGCTTTGTGCCATTATCACAGAAAATATGTCGAGGCCTTACAGCAAACAGCTGGCAGCTCGCTGCTTTAGGACTTGGCTGTGAGATTCCTTTTGATCTGCAGAATACAGTTGAGTTGCAAAACGTTCTGCAGTGCTGCGTGTACATTTCCCCCAGCTGTCTGCGTCACACTCTCTGTGCCTGTGCACATTTTCTCTCTGCATTGTGTATTTGCAAATGTCACCTTTAGAGGAAATCCAATTGTCTTTTACCTACAGAGTCACCGCATTCGTCTTTCACTTTCACACTGTTTGTCCATTTAACTGTTTCAGTGATTGTTTACGTTGAACGTTTGCGGGTTCCAAACCCAGGCAGCGACGGCATAGATTGTGTAAGCGGATGATAGTCTTTTTACTAGTTTCTGTTGCCAAATCTTCAAAGAAAATAGGAAACTCTAAGAAATGCATTTGTAAAGGTTCCATTTAATATGGATGACTCTAACACTGACAGTTTGTTCTCTGACAGCCACGCATGTATTGATGTGTATTGGCGAAAAAGTGACTTTGTTAAGAGTTTCCTTCTACAGCCACCCTTTGGACTTTAGACGAATTCCATTGTCATCTTAACTTCCTGTCAGCTCCATCATCATGGTTGATGAGAGATGTCAATTCATTACTGATAAAACCTACGGCACCCTCTAAATTTAAACGTGGAATAAATAACCTGTTAAAACCTCCTTATTTCTGTTGAGCTGAGCAATAATCACTGGGTGAACCTAAACTAACCCTCTGCTAAGAATTTATCTGCAGATGAAACTTCAAAAAGTTCCTCTAAACATGACTTTCACTTGACCCCCTTGAGCCACCAACCATGGAAGTTTAAATTAGTGCAACCAGTTTCGGGGCAATTGGTTTTTAATCCAACAGTATAATTTTTTTTGCAGAGTTTTCCTAGCTGGTTTTAGTTTTAGTGCGTTTAAGTTTATATGCGTAAGCAAATTCATGTAAGTAAGCTCTGGTTGTTGTGACAGCTCAAATTTTCCCAAGGTTTTAAACATATGAGTGCTGAATCAGTAAAGGTAAAAAAGAGCAGAGTTTCTAAATGCAAATCAAACAATGAGTCATGGATTATTTTGGTTTATATGAATTTTAGCAGTGCAGTAATTCATTCTTACCAATAGCACTTCCCTTTTGCCTTTGTTGCTAAGTAGTGGTCATCTTATGCACCAACAGTAGGGCTATTGTTCACGCCAAAATATCCTTATTTCCAGAATCTGATTTCAGCCTTTCTAAAAAGCAAACAACCTGTATATTTAATAAGCCTTTACTGGCTCCTACACCTTTTGATTATAGTTACAGTAATGAATAGTGGAACATCTATTGAACAAAATGTCCTTCCTTGCTGTCTTCACTTCATCTACTCACCATTAATGGATATTTTTAAATTGTTGCACTTTTTCCCACTTTCCTACTAATATGCTTGTGTACACTTTGGGTTTTAATTCTTAGAGGAAGTACTTTTCCAACTCAATCGTCCTGTATGTTAACTCTGTCTTACTGAAAAACAAGCTATTGACACAACTGTTGCTGCAATTATAGTGGACCATATTATTTTCAGTAGTTAGAGACTAGAGCTAAGGTCCGCAAATATGTGACACACTTCATAAAATGCTTATAACTCACTACTTTATTTTTATAACACCAAAATTACTTCAATATACATTCTTATGCACCAAGGAAACCCTTCCGGCACTGCAGTAGAAGCCAACATCCACGGTTTTTCCCTATCCCAGCACTTTTGGGGGTTCATCCTATAATCATCATAACAATGACAGGAGCTCCTTGATTGACTGCTTTGCAAACACTAACGTATCAAGTACCACGTATTATAGCCTCCCAAGATGAATTTTTTCACCCAAAGTTTTAAATGTGCTCTTTCACAAGAAAAAACAAAAATCAACTAACAGGTGAATTTTTCGCAAAATAGTTTGGAGTCATTTACCAAAGAAAAATCCGAAGAGCTGAATACTTATCTGCGCACATGTGTGGATCTCCTTTAAGGATAAATTTTGTTTTTCTGTCCTACTACTGAATCAATGGTTCTGTGTTTAGCCGTGTCTCAATTCTGGACAGTGATTCATAGATCTATTGGTACCACTATGTTTGACCTTGTTTTTCATGACAACATGAAAAAAAATGGCAGAAAAATGCCTAAATTCCTTTGCTCTGCGTTCCGGTTCTCTATTTCTTCCCTAATTTGGAAATAATTTGCATCACATGTCAAACTACGTGTCAGCCTTTTAGAGACACTTTTTCTAGGTTCAGGTTTCCTGTTTGTATCTACTGAGCAAGCATTCTTCTGTTGGAAACTTGTGAAGCAGCCAGATGTAGAATAAACGATGAATTAGTGCCTTTTTTAATTCTACTTGAAGCATGAAGCATCTTAAAGTTAGAATTATTTATCAAGAAATTCATTATATCTGGAAAATGGATGGCCACACACTCTGTGACACTCTGAGCTCAGTGGCCACGTCCGTCTGAGAACGTCCTGTTTGAAGCATTGCAATGGCCAGGTACTGTTGATCCATTGTTAGGTGTGGTCTTGGTCTCATAATGTCACAATGTGAGCAGCCTGATGAGGACGACTGTTTGTTTAAACACCAGCTGTAATTTAACCAGGACATTTATTGGTCGATTCGAGGATCAAACACCTGTTGTGACTTTTGCCGTTAAGCTCCTCGTTAGAGGACAGCAACATGTGCAAAAAGTACTGAAACATTTAACAGTTGGACAGGTGCATTCAAAAGCTTAGAGAATGTCACATTAAGTTCACCTGTTAAGGTTTGAATGCATTTTGGGCTCATCCTGAAATTCAACCCGGTAGCCAAATATCCCTAACTTTTTGTGAGTAGTATATATAAGCAAAATCTATATTCTAATTGAGAAAAATGTGGAATGACCAGCCTGTGGAAATCCATTTACCCTAATTAACCTGTCTGTGATGCTTCGTGTAGCTACATTGGACTACATCAGACTTGTGTGAGGTATACCTCCCTCCTCACTATCAGCTGTAAAACATTTAAGTGGTTTATTAGAGGCCATTCAAAAGTAAGATAAAATGTAAAAATATCAGCAGTTTTCACTTTCATTGTCATGTTCCGAGGTCTAGTTCTACTACATCAATATTTTATACGTTTTCCAAAAACACCCTCTCATATATCATGGTGAAACCATTGTTAAATCTGCAACGGTGAGCCGATGTGGTCCTGCTGCAACAAAACCTGGCCAAACCCAACTCTTTCACCCCAACGCTATCCTTTTAGCATTTTTAGCCATTGCTTGTTTTAATGTGAGGTTTCCTTGTTGTCGGTTGTGTTACTAATTTGCTTCTGCCCAAATCTTTCCTTAGTGCAAAGAGTTCATCTGTAGTCAGAAGACCAATCACAAGCTTATCAGGGCAGTCAATTTGGTTTTCCTTTAGAAATTTCACAATAACACGTTACAAAACATTGTTCTAATGGTTTATTGTTCTGTCTTAAACCGAAAGAGGAATTACATCACAACGTGCATTTGTCTTTATTTTGTCTTTCTCAACTGTAAAACATGGTTTCCTGTGTATGTACAGGAAGTCGATTAGATAAATAGTGATGAACTTAAAATATGTTTGTTTAACCTGGGGATTTTATTTCTGTCTTTTCAGACAGGCGAGCAGTACAGTATTTAGCAGAAAAATCCTGGGTTCATTAGGTTCTGGGTGGTTCTTGCATGGTGTTTGTATGTTCTGCCTGTGCATGTGTAGGTTCTCTCCTAGCACTCAAGGCTTCTTCTCACAGTCTAAAAACATGACCCTTGTGATTCTCCGTTATATGTGTGCATGGTTGTCAGTCCTGTGGGTCTCTGTGTTGCCCTGTGATGGTCTCGCTAACCAACCACTGTGTACCCTGCCTCTTGCCTAATGACCTCAGGAGATGGGCTTCAGCCTTGCATGACCTTCCAACAATATGTGGCTTATTAAAATAGATAGATGGATAGTTCAGGAAGGACTGGTCTGTGGCAGGATGTCTCTGTATATACTGACAAGTCTTCCAGCTGAAAATGTAGCTGCCACCACCAAGCTTTACTATAGTGATGGTATACTTCTAGTTACGACCCTGGTTTCCTTAAAAAAAAATGCCTGGTATTCACGGCAAACACTTCAATCTTTATCTTATCAAGCCAAAATTTTTTGGGTGGTAAACTCCAGACAGACCGTCTTTTAATAAAGAATCAAGGATAATCAGTGGTATCAGCTCAACTGTGAGCTTCATGGTAAAGGCTGCATATTTATGTGGTAAGATCGCTGTCAAAAAGGTGAATGCAAAACTCGTAACATTTATATTTGTATGTCAATAAAGTTCATGTATCCAAAATTCTGCCGAAATATTTGTGAGTCTGAGAGTATGACTCTAAAAGCTGTGGGTGCAAAGTCTTATAAATACAACTCAAATTTTTACGACTACAAACTCTTCCTTTCTCTTCGGACACGAGTTCAACTTTGTGGGTATGAGTAAAAAAATTGTTACGGTGACGTCTCGGGGCGAAGTAATCGATCCACGATCACATCAAACACACCCCACTTCAAATTTAAAGATGGCGGAAGACAGTGGACCGGCTGGAGCAACAGCCTCACGTGAACCATCACAGGTAAGATTAATATATATTTCTATATAAACAAGTGGTTGCTCCACCCAGAGCAGGCTGTGTAGAGTTGTATTTATAAGACTTTGCACCCACAGCTTTTAAAATCATACTCTCAGACTCACAAATATTTCAGCAGAGTTTTGGGTACAAGAATTTAATGGACATAAATACGAATATGAATGTTAGAGTTGTGCATCCATCCATCCATCCATCCATCCATCCATCCATTATCCAACCCGCTTATCCTTGTGGGGTCACAGGGGTCTGCTGGTGCTCCAGCTCACAATGGGAAAGTGGCGGGGGTACTCCCCGGACAGGTCACCATTCCATTGCAGGGCAACACGGAGACAAACAGGACAAACAACCATTCACAACGCATGCACAGGAAGAACATGCAATCTCTTGCAGTAAGACCCAAAGTGGAATCTAACCCAGAGCCTTCTTGCAGCAAGGTAACAGTGCTACCTACCCGCCATGGTGCAACCTCTAAAAGCTGTATATTCTTATGCTAATGTGTTTTCTTGGTTTTCTATTTTTAATAAATTTGAACAAATTTCCAAAAAGGTTTTATACCGTTCTTGTGAAGTTTTTGCATAAGGAATTTTGAGGAAAGATATTATTGCAATTTGTAAAACAATAATAATGATAATCAATAATCACATCATGATTGAACTAAAAATGAAATAGATTAAATATATATCACTGCTATCTTTGTGAAGGAAAACTGAAGACCTATTAAAATTCTTTGAGCAGCCTGTCTCTTAAAGAAAAAAAAAAGAAAAACTTTTTTTAAACACAAAATCAAGGTTTCATAACTTACCACTTCCTGCTTTCTCCAAAAAACCAGAGAAAACTGAACCACTAGTTTCTTTAACTTTCCATCCATAAGTTTAGAAATTTCTGAAGAGGACGTGTCAAAGACCTGCATAAACACATCTCTACGCAGTGTGGCCATCAATATTGTTTGCATGCTTCATTATCCATTTTAAATTCGCTGAAAATAAATGTAACTTTTTTTTGTAGCAGCAGAAGCTGAAAATGTTACCTATAATGTAGATATTTCATTTGGTTACGTGCAGATTTTTAAATGAGGAAATCCTGACATAGCTAAGCGCTTTAATTAACTGTTTTGGAAAATAACGTTAGAGGTCAATTTTTCTACTCTCTTCTATTCAGCCTTCAACTCAAGTTTTGTACAAGATTTAAGTTTGTGGACTCAGAATGTCAAATTTATTTGGGCAAATGTTTTGGATAATGCTGAATGAGGATAGTTTTGTGTTGAATCTGAAAGGCGTTTACTCTAAATCCACTGACATTCAAAAGACTTCTCGATACAATTACACCATCGAGATTCACACCGCCTGTGGGGGAGAAAAAAAGCCTGAAGCATCAAAGATCCTCCAACACACTTGAGAGGCTTTTCTCCATTTATTCAGACTCACCTGGACAGCCTTTTTGTTGAAAACCTCTATCTTAATCTGACTAATCAGACCGAAGTGCAAATTTCCAGTTAGACACCTGATCATCACTGTCATCATCAGCAGCATGTTTTTCTCTCACCGGGGAATATTTTAACAATTTTAGTCATTGCCCGAATCAGGTGGGTGTTATTTTTTTGTGAATCGGCTTTATTGTCACTATGTTCTAACGTACAATCACATGTATTACTGACATACAAGCGGATTTGGTTTTAAAACTAGACACCAAAGAAGTTTCGTACGGTCATGCAACCATGTGTACCTAGTTAGTTTGCCCACAAGACATTTAGTTTTTGTTAGAATGCAAAATACTGATCCTTTACTCAAGAACAAGTACACAAGTTGTGTAAAAACCTGCTCATGTAAAAGAAAACTTAATTAATCTTGATGTTGTTTTTTGTTGCTAAAGAATTAAAGTGTGAAATTTGACTTACAAGAACCCAAAACCTACACAGTCATATTAGGTGCTCACCTTCAACAACTTCCGACTCATACATGTTTAATCTTGGGGTTTTGTTACTGTGTTACAGTTTCTTACAAAGAAACGCCAGAACATGAGTGCAGAATGTAATCATGGAAGATTTCTGTTGTCAGCAACATTGCACATATGTTTTATTATGCCATTATGGTTTGCAAAATATAGTATCATGTTTTAGTATATCATTACAAATATTACTTGTTTACATAGCATTCAGTGATTAAAAAAGGGCTAAGTGACACAAAAGGACAAATATCCAATATAGAAGACAGGTCTGGCATCATGACCGCACTGCTGGCAATGGCAACTGCTAATTCAACCAGGCCCACCACATGTGGCCTAGAAATGGTTTGGTTCTTGTGGCTCAGATCTCTATATGCCGATAGGCCGAGTGTGGGGAAAAGACAATCAATTATAATTTATTCAGTGTTTGAGAGGAGTTTTATTGTTACTGCTCTTTGTACGATTTTGTCCTAAAACTGTTGGGTTGCCAGTTCTGTTTATAAACATTTCTTGGACTATACACAGCACCCACCTCGCCTGCTAGTGGGGGTAATTTGCTCCTGGTGCATGAAAGCTAAAGTGCCACACAAGTGTGGATCATATAGAATTTCTGGTATTTTTCACTACTCGAAAGAAAATTAATATTTTTATAAGGGTATCCCTGTGTGAAATTTTTTTATACAGATTATGTGGCACATCTATATTACATAAATGTATTATGGTGCACACCTGACTGACATCTGATGCCAATGCTGGATCTGTTCTGGGTCAACACAGGGTCACCTTCGTGTAAGTGAGCCAATAGTTAGTTAAGTTGTGTGGGCCAGAGCCAGACCAGAGCGATTTTGCTATGGGTTTTTGGCTAAGGAATGAAAGAAATGCACTTTATTCTCTTTCCTAATGTTGGCAATCTGCTTTTCCGTCTTGTAAACTGCTGGAGTTATTGTGTTTTTTTAAGTCAAGACAACTGATTACAACCATAGATCTACATCACAAAGGTACAGTTCACAGGGCAACTTGCAAGGATATCATTTGTTTTATAGATAATTTTCTTTAGTTAGATTTAGAGAGGTTTTAATTTAAAATGACAACATTTCCAGCAGCTCTTAGAGAACAGCTGATGTGTTAATGGGGGAGACCAAAACTATCATTTGATGCAAAGTTTGGGTCAAAATGATCCAACAACATTTTTTTTTCCATATCTTTGTAATAATCTATGTCATCATTCAGTGTTGTATGTATTTTTATATAAATTGGTTTTTTTCACGCATTTGTATTGGATTTCAATCAGTTGTACTTTTGGAACAAAATAAAATTTTACCACAATACCTTCCTAATACAAAACAATTTTCAGAAAAATACCCACTTCCTCTTCTTTCAAGTGTTTCTGACATACTGTACATGTATTTAATCAGCTGCTATTCTAAACCCTTTTTTTTCTAAATCTTTTTTGTCCATTAAAACTTTTATAAACAAGCACAGCTGCTCTATTTTTACAAGAAGCTTGCGTAGGGAGTTAAGAACCCACATACATTTAACACATATGTGTGATTCAAGGGTTTGTCATGGAAGTACTGAGACATTCGAAACAACGGATACACCCAGAGGAGGAGGTAAATGCCGTTCTGTGATCAATCTGATAAGGAAATACACAATAAAATTGCGTAGAAATGGCATAAAATGCAACATGGTGTTAAAATTGATCGTTAGGTTGATTTGTTGTCGCGTGTTAATCATGTAAAAACTGAGATGGTCACATTTCACTACTTTAATGTAATGTCATTGCACGTAAACCGCCACATTACAACTTGTTTTGTTTGTGGAGGTGTCAAATGTGTTTGCTTGATGACAATTAACAGATTTTTAACAGTTTTGTGTTAATTCAAATTAACTATCTAAAATTGTCTGGAAATAATACAGCACCATTACATATTACTGGCACTCTTAATACATTTTTGTAAATAGCCTTAAAAATAAATCTAACTTTTTTTTTTGTAGCAGCGTAAACCTTTAAAGATGAAACTTTAACTTATTCGTCACATATTTTTGAATTAAAATAATCAACTTTTTATATACGTTTCATTATATTATTAGCACCACAGATTTCATAAGGTTGAAGCAAAGAAAGAGAAGAACTTTAATTAATGTTTTTGCACAATCCAATAAAAAGTTCCACAGTCCTTGGTCCATTTGGCGACTCTCTTCTTTGTAGATGGCGCCAAGCATTTTTGATGGATTTAAAGTCTGCAGACTAAGAATGTCACAGAGGAAGTCTGATTTTGTCTCTGCACGACCATTTTGTGTTGGTTTTGACAACATGTTTTGGTTAACACTAAACAATGACATACATGTAGGTTTGCTGTTGAGTATTACAGCTGTTTACTTAAAATTAACTGACATTTGATGATAGCTGATTGATAGTCTGGTTGTTATAGAGGTGCGTGTATGTTAATCATGTAAAAACTTTTTAGGTTGAGATTTTGTTTGTTTTACCCAATGATGCCAAATGATGTTTAACGGTTTAAAGCTAATCCAAAAGTAAGTATTTGAAATAACAGTCTCCAATTCAGAAGGGAATTTAGACTCATTTATTTCAGGTTCATGTTATTTGTTCATTTGAATCATCTTTGATGTGGATGTAAACGAGATGTAGTAGTATAAAAACAAATTATTAATAGACTACAAAAAGTAAAATTTAAACAATTCTGTACTTTATCGCAAACAAGATGCTTAAATGGTTCTTGGAAATTTTTAATTTTAAAATAAAACAGAAAACAACAGAAAAGAGAAAGAAAAAAAACGGAAACATCAGAGCAATCAGATGTGGGTCATTTGATTTCTATTTGTTTTCTACTCATCCCATTAGTAAAACAGCACATTTTCTTATGTGGTGACAACTTCTGTAAAACATCCATTATTTTTACTTTTCAAATCAGTTTAGTAGGAATTTAGAAACTAAGGTACCTTTGATGTTTTTGTTTCTCTTTTCAACAGCTTTTATGATAAATATCTTTTAAAGTATTGCATTATAATAATTTTCAGATTATGTTCGTCTATCAGTCATTTAAAAAAAATCTTGAAATAAATAGTTTTATTAGTAAAACATCTGAAAACCGTCTCTCTGGAAATGCAACTAAGTGTCTCAAACTTTCAGCAAAAAAAATAAATAAAACCAAACAAAAAGGAAACGTACCACCTGCAATATTTCAGACAAAGAAAGAACATTTGAGCAAGATACTGCTTTAAATTTCATTTCTCCATCATTCAAAAGCAAAAAACAAAATTTGTCAGAATTAGAGAAATTTGCAATTGCAAAGCCAGACCTTCAAAAAGCCAGACCTTGTCTACAATGTTTTTTTAATCAAAATGTTTTGCATAAAAATTTCATTTACTGAATACACTTTTATTATTTTCAAAGATCGAACAAGCCTCTTTATTTAAGTATTTTCAAAGACTTCTGGCACTAGCCTTTCACAAATCCATCCCCACACCCTTCATGAAGCCAGTAGGTTCAGAGCATCAAGGTCTCACGCCACCTGCTGGACTGATGGGAGTCTTGCTCACATGTTCAATGTTTTCTTGGGTCTAACCTAAGTAGAGGTGATGAAAAACTCTAAAATCTGATGAACTTGTGGACTCTCAGTGTTTACTTATATTCATTAGGTGCGAACTTTTCTACCGTCGGTATATCTCTAAAGAAGACTGAGGTGAGTCTTTCCTAAATCAATTAAATCTAATGTTTGGTCTGTTTTCTTGGTTGTTCCCAAGCTTATGTTTGTAATTTATTGATTTGTGACTTCAGACAACACATTAAGAAAGTTTTAACTGTCATTAACCTCTATTACAGATCAGATTAACTCATATTTATAGTCTATCATGGAACATAAAGGAGTTGAAATTACATTCCTGCCTGGGTGTTACAAGACAATCACAACAACAGCGATAAATTACAATTTTTTTAAAATAAAAAGCATGTTTGGGTCTTTCAATCTACAGTCTGAACAGTCTATCGATGTATCCCCATAAAGATCCCCTCCATTTTGTTAGTTTGTTTATATTCCTTTGTCTAGTTGATGTTTAGCTGAAGATTGTTTGATTTACTGTATACCATATGAACTGTTGAATCACCTCATTTAGTTGTTATTGTACTTATTTTTGTAGTTGGTCCTGTTGTTAAAAAGGCTTACCACAGTTGGATCATCTGTAGGTTTGATGTGGAGGTTGTTGCTGTGCTGTGGTATGCAGACATGCTGCTCGAACAACATGGGGCTTAGCACATATTCTTGGGAGGCCCTTTGTTGAGTGTTATGATGAGTTGCTGCCAAAAAATATTAGAATTGCACCATGCATGGTTGCAGCATAGCATTAGCTCTGCTATTTTAGTTCTGATCTGATAATTTCTAGACTTTTGTTTATTATGATGTCCCTTTGCGATCAAATACTTTTAAATTAATCAAACTGAACACATGGTCTTTTTGTGAAAAAGTCCACTAGTGAATTGCAGAGAGCTAAGGGTCTCCGGCGTATTGATCAGATGTGCATATGTATATATATATATATATATATATATATATATATATATATATATATATATATATATATATAATACATAAAATAATGTATTAATAATGTTGAATATTGATAAGTATAGAAGCGTTGATGTGGATTAGAGGAAGACTACTTTGCGTCTTAAATTTTTTTTTAACTAAATGTCCCACCTTATTTCTTAATTAGATTGCACCAGCCACAATTGTAGAACTTTTCAAAATTTTTATTAAAAGCTTAATATTTATGTAATCCACTAATTAATACTAAATGGATTCTTTTCCCCATAAATATGGTTGTTAACAATTGTTTTCTGAGTGATATCACTTACTCAGGCCTTTTCTGACATTCCACACTACAGATCACATAACCTGTAAATTTCATTCTGATATTGTATCGGGTCAATATTGGTATCAGGCAATACTTAAGACGGCAATATCGGTATTGAATCAAAAGTGAAAAAGTTGTTTTGGGACACCCTTACCTAAAACTATGTATTGCTGCAATTTCAGCATTTTTGGGTTTGTCTCTACAAGCTTTGCAAATCAATTTAAAGAGAAAGTTTTTCCTGTTCCTCTATTGGTGCAAATCAATTTTAAAATCTTTCTAATGATCAACTTGTCTTTGACTCCATTGTAAGTTATGAATATGCTTTGCAACCTTTTATGTATGTTTAGTACTGTCCTGCTGGAAGTTGAAGCAGTAGTTAAGATTTGCTGTGTCCAAAACAGATTACAACAAACAAGACATCTTATGATTTCTTCTCAAAAAGGTGAGGTTTTAATTCAGTTAAACAGTATATATCAACTGCACCTGTCACAAGTGATGCTGCATGAGAAACCAGATTTCTATAACATGTATGTAAATACTAGGATGTTTGTATCAGAGAAAAAATTATCGAATAGATAAGGCAAATTTTTCCGTAGCAATCATTTAAGAGCTTTTATGAATATATTTATTAACTTTATCAGGGCTTCCAATGATTGCGGATGGTGTCGCATATTAACGTGAACGAGTTTGTTTATTATTATTCCAGTATTCTGAAGCACCACTAGATGGCAATAAATAACAAACATTGCAAAAAAAGTGTCATCATGACTGTCGTTTTTATGAAAGTAAATCTTTGTTCTGATATAAACAGATTTTACAATTTTACAATAAAACGTATTAAAAATTCAAACTGCAGAAATATATACATCCTTCTAAAAGTAAACTTTAAAAATATCACAAAAAATATACGATAAAATTCTAATATATACAGTTTTATATTTTTGATCAGGAAATGTCTTTCAAGTCCCATATAAAACAGGTCTGTAAGAATTCCTTCTTTCACCTTAGGAATATAGCAAAAATTACAAATATTCTCTGTAGGACAGATGCTGAAAATTAATTAAAAGTATACAGTTGGTCCAAAATGCTGCAGCAAGAGTTCTGATGAAACTTAAAAACAGAGATCATATCTCCCCAATTTTAGATTCCCTTCATTGGCTCCCTGTCAAACTTAGAATAGATTTTAAGATTCTTCTATTGACATATAAAGCCCTCACTAATAAAGCTCCATCGTATATCAGAGATCTGATTACTCCTTATGTCCCTAACAGAGCACTTCGCTCTCAGACTGCAGGTTTACTGGTGGTTCCTAGAATCTCTAAAAGCAGAATTGGAGGCAGATCTTTCAGTTATCAGGCTTCTCTCCTGTGGAACCAGCTTCCAGCTTTAGTCCGTGAGGCAGACATCCTGTCTAGTTTCAAATCTAGTCTTAAAACCTTCCTGTTTGGTAAAGTTTATAGTTAGGAAGAGGTAGAGAAGACAGCCTAATCCGGTTGGGGGAGGAACTCAGTCTTGACAGACGGTTCTCCTTTGCTCTACCTTCTTCATGTCTCACTCTATAGGGTTAAGTTATTTACGTTTTTTTATAGTTATGCTGCTATAGGCTTAAACTGCTGGACGACAACCTGACCACTTCTCTCTCTGCTACTTTCTTCCTTGTCCAATCTACTTAGTTACCGTTATTTCAACCTGTTAATCTTTTGTTTTCACTTAGTGTTCTTCTCTCCATAGTAACCACACCTGGGCTGGCGTTCTGTTAGCTGAGACAGCTTCTTGGATGAGAACATGGGCTGAAATGCTTCCAGTGATACTCTACAACTGCTGCTATAAACTCTAATATTTCAGTATCATGTGCTTCTAATTTAGTTTTCTGTCTTTTCAAACCCCCAGTCGGTCGTGGCAGATGGCTGCTTGTACTGAGCCTGGTTCTGCTGGAAGTTTCTTCCTGTTAAAGGGGAGTTTTTCCTCTCCACTGTCGCTACATGCATGCTCAGTATGAGGGATTGCTGTAAAGTCAACGACAACACAAGCCCATGTTTTGGTCTGCTGATTCCAGAGGAGTGATTGCTGCAAGTCAATGACTCGATGCAGTCTGCTGGGGTTCCTTAGATTGGAAACCTTTTCAAATTGATTTGTTATGATGTATCTTTGATTTTAATTGATTTTCTGTCAAGTGCCTTGAGACCACACCTGTTGTAAATTGGCGCTATATAAATAAACTGATTCTTGATTCTTTTAAGTCATTTCAAGTACTGACACAGAAAAAAACCCGTGGCTCAAGAGTAAACAAATTTGTCAAAGTTGACTTCATATTTATGATTTCGGTCCCAGTCCCTCCAGCCAATTCAGAACTGTGTACAGTTCTCCCACGGCCTTCTGCACTGCTTGCTGGACCTGTAGCTGCTCAGCATTAAGGAGAGACAGAGAAGAGAAAAACACATTATTGAAGCAAATGAGGAAGAGAGAGTGGCTCAAGAGAACAGTTTGATGTTATCTAACACTATGATGATGCTGATCAAAAAATGTCAGTGTAGCTTGACTTGGGGCAGTGGGAGCCGTTGGGTCAAGTTTGTTTGTAGCAAGAATAAATACACAATAACTTAAGCGAGGTAAAGTCTTAACAAAGATATTTCTTTACCAAGACTGAAACACCTCTAATGTGTGTGAGCTTTGAGAAAATTTACAGAAAGTACACCTGGTGTAGCGTACCTTGTCAAAGTTGCCAATCACTGAATCCATTGTTCTCTTTGTTTCTTCTCCACAGTGACAATGCTGTAAAAAACAGGACAAAAAAAAAAAAAGAATCATTAACATGAACCAAAACTGCTTCTATATGCCATAAGTGACAGGACTGCTAGCTTACACATTTATGCAGCTCCCTCCTGATACTGACAAAAGCGTTCGCCAGGGCGCTGGAACTGCGCTGTTGATGCGCCTGAGAGGACTCATAGTTTCTGAACACTCTTTCAACGTAGAAACGCAGCAAGAGACGCATAAAACAGCACACCTGACCCTGCTGATGGAATGTTAGAAAAATGTTCATCTTACATGTTGGCAGGAATAACTTCATCCATTATTATTATGGGGGATCAGAGCAAAGAAATGAAGATACATAGTGGTAATGTGATTGTGTGGAATGCTTTAAGAGCTCACCTGAACCTTTTTCATCAGCGATATATCCAAAAGTTTAACTCCAATCTCACCGTCTGCGGATATCTGTCATAAAAGATGAAATGAGACCTGATCAAAATCCCTCTTAGGTTGTCTCTTTCCAACAAAACGTATCATAATAAACACCTAATATGAAGGTAATACGTCCCTGTCTCTGCATGTTACTATGGATGAGCGGTTTATTGAACTCACAGCATCTGTTTTTATCTCAGAGAAGTATTTGTGCAATTCATGCAGGTGAACGTCGGCAAAACAACTGTCCAAATGCAACGTCCGGCTCTCCACGGACCCATTCAGGAAGCCGAGGAGGAGAAGCAGGGCGCAGATGGAAGTATGGAGTAGCATCTTCATCATGGTGGTCACCTGGAGGTGAAGCTGAACAGAGCAATTTTGATTTATTTCATGTCTTTACACTGTCATACATTTGTAGTTGTTTTCCTTGGGAACAATTTAAAAAGAAGAAGCTTTCTTTAAACTATGAGCTAAGTTAATAACTCAAAGTGCAGTAATAAGTTAACAGGAGAATTTACAGTAATAAATTAAACTTGGAAAACTTGAAAACCAACTAAAAGAAGCTGGCACTTTTAACATTGTATCAACAGGTGTTTTGGACAAGAGTTGAAACATCCATTTTCTAACTCAAACTGTTGAATCAAAAAAAATTTATGAAAAATGACTTAACTAAACTTATTACTTATTGTTGCTCAGTTCTATACACTAACCCAGGTACTAAATGGAAATGGTGCGAAGGTTGGCCCCTGTCACCATGACCCAGTGCAACAGCAGCATCACATGTGTTCAGACTCACCTGTGTGTTACCTGAGAGGATGAATCCAGGAGAGGATGTGTGTCTGAGTCTCCATCCTGTCTCCTCTTATAGTAGGCTGAGGGGGATTTTTGCCATCATACTCCGTCCCAGATGGAGGCTGCAGGCGTGCACACCTTTGTTTACTGGAGAAGGAAGTGTGATGCAATTAAAGGAACTCCTCGTGCATGCTGAAATGAAAATGCATAAGTTTCCTCCTTTTTGTTTTGTGACGTAAAGCCCAGTCACTGTGGAGAATCACTCTCACTGACATTCTGTGAATGTGTTCATGAGTCTTTCATCATATCTGAGTGTCAACAGGTCTTTTGTAGAAGTGGCTTATACTCTTTTGAATTCTGGGTGTTTTTGGAGGTTTAGGATGAATTGTTTGCTTCTAAAATTGTTCATTTCATTGTATCCTAGAGAGTTTTGATCAATCACTCCTTTTCCCGCATAACTCTAATAAACCACCTGTCAGCACTTATTTTCTTTTCCCTCCCTGAAGTCCTTAACCTCAACACAGGTTAGGCAAGTGATTTTCAGAAACACTCGCAAAACCTGTTCAGCTCTTCACGGTCACAGAATCCAGTCATGGTTCAACTTTTTATTTTTTTGCAGGAAAGTCAGATGAAAACAGGAATTACCTGTGCCAATGGAAGAGAATTGAGTCACTCTATCTGTAACTATAGGGATATTAGGGCAAAACTCCCAAGGGTCTTTCGAGTAGGAGGAATTATGTGTCAGCATTTCTAAGTGAAAGTAAAGAAAATCTAGAAGGAGAAGTTGACAGCTTTTGTGCATTTACCAAATCTAACCATAATGTAAAGAGGAAAAATGTAAAATTAAATTAAATAAAATAAAAAAAGCTAGAAAAATTATGAAACATTGTTCTATCTTCATTGTTTATTTGTGTTTATGTTTATGCATTTACCAGACGCTTTTATCCAAATCGACTTACAAAGTACGTAGACACAATGTTACACTTAGTCTGACTCAATGGTGACAGTGAAGCGATAAAGGGAAGTACGGAAAGAATAGTAGTGGGGGTTTAGAATTATGGGTATGAGTTGAGATGCTCTTTGAAGAGATGGGTTTCTTGAAGATAGATGGGGACGCTGCTGTTCTTGAGGCACTTAGTAGGTCATTTGTGTGTGGACAAATGGTAAGAAAAAGCATTTATGGCCTTGGCTAATCTTCTAAACCAGATGAGCCTTTACCTATTTAATTTTGAAAATATATGTTCATTGTCAAATCAAACCAAAATTAAACTTTTTGGCCTTTTCACAAAATGCTATATACGGAGAAGAAACACGTTATCCATTAGGAACAGTGAGGCTGGATTGATGGAAAAGGCAAATGGATCTAAACACAGGACAATACAGGCCATTACATAAACGCTTCTTTTACACAGATAATAGTATAAAACCTTTAATTTAACCAATCTAAATTGTAAACCGTCTGCGCTTGACAAGTCTGTTCTGTTTGCCTCAGATTACGGTTTGAAGGTTAAGCGTAGCCTAAAGGAGGAACTATGGAAAGGACGCGTAACGTCCACTGATAAAGATGGTGCAGTGCTTAATGCTGGGGGCCGGTTTCTTCTCCAAACGCACCGGGAACGTTGTCAGAATGCATTACATAATGAACTCTTTCAAATACCGGGAGATTCCAGAAATGTTAAAATGAGCCTGATGAGAAGAGATAATACAGTAGTTATATCAGGCCTCTGTACCGATGTAGATCTGTTTGTTTGTTTTAACACTTACAGCATTAGTACAGGATCAAAGTCACGTTAAGTCACTTTTCATGTAGCTACCTGGACGTGAGGGATAATGCTACGTCCTTCCTGCCACAGGTTTCTTCCTGCACCACGCCTTGAGAACAGTAACTTCCTGACAATGCATTCTGGTAAGGGAGCAACCCATAAAAAATGTTTCTGTTTTTAGAAACAATTAAAAATACTTCTCCTGGCCCATTTAACCAGAATTAATTCCTACATAATGACTGTGCGTCAGTTTACATAACATGCTGATGTTATATTAAAAAAAAGTGGAATCACCAGATTCACCCCAAACAGCAAGAAACTTGATAACTAGTGCTGAGATGGATCTGATCAGATGCAGAGGTCAGTCTGTAACCGATATACTAGATGTAGTATAGTGGTAACTTCTACTGAAATGTGATGCCGCCTCTATTTTACTGACAGAGTGAGTGCAAACAGAGGAGATGCAAAAATTCTTTGTTAACATTTTTTCATCAAGTCTATACAAAAATGTCATAATTTTATATGTCCACTGCAAAAGATCTATTAATCACTAGGTGCTGCTATTGGCTATATCCAAGTTGAAGTAAAAGTGTGTGTCCTGTGTTTTATAAAATAGTACAAATCTAAAATAGAGAACATAGGAAATATAGGAAACCTTTGGGTGGGAACACTATATTGTGTCCGCATACAACTCAGAAAGTACGTTGCGTCCCTGGGACTGAGGTTACATGTCACTCAACTTCACCTGAAACCTAAATCTAACAAACTAGCTTGAATGTTTTAAAGTAGAAGGGCATAGAAATCTTATTACCATCAGCATTAAAGCTTAATTTATAAAACAACAACATAGACCTTAAAAACATTTACAATCAAACATCAACTATGTATGAGCAAAGACATTTTATTTTTCAGTATTTGTACAAAGCGCCATTATACATAGGAATAACATAAAAATCTGTTACTATGACAAACAAAAAGATTTATAAGAAGGCCCTTAAAAACTAAAGGCACTGTTTAAATCTATGCACTGCAATTGTGGGTCTCCAAAAAGGAAAACAACCCCCTAACATAGGAGCTTCTCAATAAATCTGGATATCATTACAATGTTAAAGTATTTGGCAGATTCAGTTAAAAAAAGTGAAATTTCTTTATTTCTGCTCATGTTTATGATAATCAGTTGTAAAACTGAATATTACACAAGACCCATAAGAATATCATTAATACAGTGTACTAATTATTTAATAGCTATCGCAAGAAAGTAGAAAACAAAAGGTTTGCTGTTCAATATAGTAGCAATCTTACATGTATAGTTATCGAAATGAAAAGAGTAAACATTGTTTAGACATATAACTCTCACTTTTTTAACTGAATTACTGAGATAAACAGATTTTTTTAGGATGTTTAATCTATTAAATGCAGCTCTATTTCTTAATGAACTTGGAATTGAAGCTCTTGCTCATTAAGCTTTGTTCTATTTTTTAATTAAAGATATACTAAACCTCCCATGCAAACCATAAGCTAAATGTTCCAATATTCTCTTGCCAGTGTGCCATCCACTGCCTAAACCTCTGGTATCAATGACACTTTCTGACATTCAAAAAAATACACTCAAAACTTTTCAGCTGAGCAGAGTTCCTCTTTAGGTGATGCAGCTCCGCAGCTTGTTCAAGCTTGAAACTTTGTGCTTAGCTGGGCAGGCTTTATCGCGAATTCCTCGTTGTGCGCGGCTGTCGTTTGTTCAACTCGTCATATGTGTGCAGGTTTGTGCGAGAAGACAATCTGCCTCCTAAATGATAACAGCGTGAAGGTTTCTGAAACACATGATGACATCCATGGGGACGGGGGGGTGCAAGTGATTGCCATCCAGACGCAGGTACCTGAGGCGGCCGAGAAAAATGCATTTAGCACAGTTAGTTCCTGTTCACATAATGTTTACAGCAGCAGTTCATGTGAACTGATTCCCTGATCTTACATGCTGTAATTTACCTTAGTCGTGGCACCTGGTGGCTGTCATCCACGTTGGCCAGCAAGCTAAACGGGCAGATTTCAGTGCCGTTGATGCCTGTTATTAAACAGAAGGGTTAAAATAAAAAATAACGTCACCTATTACCTTGCTTCTCCTTTTTAGGCTCTGGTGAGTTTACTAAATGATGGAGTGTTGTGTTGTTCTGGCAGCGTAGTAGCTGATCGACTGGTTATCACTCATAAATATGAGATATTTAATTTACTTAACGTGGGTTTTGACCTGTGTAACTATTTGTTTGGATAGCGGAATGCGCCACACTGCATACTAACACAAGTGAGTTTCAAACAGTCACCTACTCTCAATGTTGTTGTGGTTAAGATGCAGGTGCTCCAGGTGATTGTTGAAAAGGGGGATCACTGTGAGCTGGTTGTGAGCCAGCTGAAGGTCCAGCAGGCAGCTCAAATTGAACACAGCCTTGGGAACTCCTTTATCGCTCAGCTGGTTGTAGTTGAGCCTCACAAACGCCAGGTGGGTGAAGTCTTTGAAGTAATCTCTGGATACAAACACACAGGAAACTGACCAAGAAGGCAGTTTTCAACAAAGCCTGCTTAAGCCTAAATTCTGGTCAAAAACGAGTGTAGGAGGAATTATGTAGTGCTATCAGAACTATTGTTATTCCTTATTTTATTTAAAGATTAAATCCTTGACATATATTTATCTTTGTATGTTAATAAAAAGCAAAGCTTTTACACGATTAAATAAATGATGATCTTAATTTCTAATTATTCGTTTTTTCAGTCCTTTTTGGGACCTTTAATGTGTGTTGTGGAAGCATAAAACCAAGTGCTTACATCTATGTATCAATAATTTTTCACAAAAGGTATTTTTATATCAAGATCTAAAACCATTATATTTACAAACATTGTATGAAATAACAGCTTTTTCCTCACCGTTGGACATTAGACTGATTTATTATACTGAATTAGATTCAACTAGACTTCAGCATTCTAGTATTCAGAGGTTTTTGGTAGAACTGTCATTTAAATGGACTTGAATAAAAAATGTTGTATATTCTTTTAATGGTGTAACTGATTTCAACGCTGATTTAGGTTTGTAGGTCACGTCGCTCACACACCTCACTCATTTAATATGGGACCGAGATTAGGTCATTCTGACAGCTGTTCCAAAACAATGAATTGTTCTTAACTTTGTAACTGATTTGATCGTGTGTTTTGGGTCCTTTTCTATTTGAAAAAACAATTTGTACTCATTCTTTAACTTCCTATGAGATGTCTTGATATTTCGCTTCAAAATGTCCAGATATAGTTCTTTCATGTTATCTCTATTTTGTGAAGTACACCCCTCACCTCTTCATCTGCCGATGCAGAAAGAATTATTTTGAAATCGGGTTTCTGCTTTGTGTCTGTAATCAACGTTCCATTTTCCAAGTATAAACCCCTTCTACAGTTGCACAACTCCTAAAATAATCTTAATTCCGGCCCATATATGTCTGCATGCCCATTATCCCAATACCTAGAGTGTGTTTATCTATGCATGCTAATTAACCATAGTGTGCATTGTGTGTACTTGCTTTGGTATGTCATCTATGCGGTTCATGTCAAGGTACAGTTGTATGACACCGTTTGGCACACCAGTGGGCATCTTCTTCAAAACATTGTGAGCTAGGTTGAGCTGCATGAGGTTCTTGAGGTCCTTCAGCGTGTTTTTTCCAAGGTCACTGTCACTTAGCTTTCCAAGAAGAAATAACACATTGATACAACAATAATGGCAATGCGATTGACTCTCATGCTTGTGTAGGGTGTGAAATGTGGTTCACCTGGTTGTAGTGCAGGTCTAGCAAAGTGAGGTTGTCCAGTTTACTGAAGGCACCAGAAGGGATCTTAGAAATACGGTTCCTGTCCAGACGAAGTTGTTCCAGACTTGTTGGGAGGCCCAATGGGACTTCATTCAGTAGGTTTCTCTGTGCGTAGAGGTACAGCAGGCTTGGGATCTTCTCAAAAACCTGTAAAAGACATTTAGATTAGATTAACATTTAAAAAAAAACTTTTTTCCAGGTTTTAGATTTAGCTTGAACCTGACAAAAAAACAACAATCTGTTTTACCTGTTTGTCTATTCTTTTAATCCGATTGTTTGCCAGATTGACCCATTGGACCTCTGTAGCATTGTTAAATGCCTCTGGAGTGAGCTCAGAGATGTAGTTGTTTTGCAGATACAAGTAATGAGTTCTGAATGGAATGACAGGGACCACACGGAGGTTCCGGTTCTCACAGTTGAGAGAATTTGGGTAGCTTGGGTTGCATAAACACTCTCGAGGGCAGTCAGAAAACATGGAGGGTGGGCCAAGGATGGGTGGAGGGAAATCTGTGGGCTCCTGGGGTTCAGGCTCGGCTGGTACTAAAGGCTTGAGGATAAAAGGCTTCCTCGTGGTAGCTGGACGTCTGGTGGGCTTCTTCGGCCGAGGCCTCTGGGCAAAAATTGCTCCCATTAGGAGGAACAGGAGCAATGAGGCTATAAGTCCCACACCAGCCTTCATCATCCTACAAAAGAGCAATAAAGGAAGTTTTGTTTTTCAAAATAAATTGCATCACGCAAAAAAGACAAAAAAAAAAAATATATTTGGTTCTACAAACAAAACTGCATGAGGAGGAAATAAAGCACTTTGGAAAAAATTTTCATATTCTTTTAACATTTACATTTACATTTATGCATTTAGCACACGCTTTTATCCAAAGCAGCTTACAAAACGAGGGTTTAACATTGATCTACCACGCAATTTACTCAGTTACCTGCAATATGCTAGGAGAGGATTTAACATTAATGATAACACCCATTTACAGCATTTAGGTAAACACAGAAGGCCCAAGTCTGTGATCCAAAACACACCAGTAAGTCAACCTATGATTCGTTTAAAATAGAAAGGCTTTTAGGTTGTCAAGTGAAAGGACTGGGACGATTGAATTCTGCAAAACAAAAGCTTCGAAACACCGTCTCCAAAGGTAAAAGTCTTATTCACTGACAGTTTTCACAAATACTTGATAGGAGTCATCTTCCTGCATTCATTGGCTTTGTTCTTCGGGCACTATTACCTCTCTGTGCTCAAAGGCTTTCCTGTTTCAGTTCTCCGACAGAACAGCTTGAGTGTGACTGAATTTCTGAAACCCTCATACAATTTTTGAATCAATAAAAGTATTCTATGAAATTTATATACACATTTTTTTATATTATTTATGAATGCTGGATTGCTATACAGTAGCTTTGGAGTGGAAACCAGCTGGATGGATTTGGTTGTTATTTTTATTGGGTTAATTTCACAAGGAAGGTCAGATGATACGACATTCTAAGCCTATAAAATAGGAACTGTGTTGTTCTATAAGTATTGTCCAGAGGGAAAGCCGAGGAGCTAAAGAGTAAAGCTTGACCTGATGGAATATGTGCTTTATCCCAATGAATTTGAAATAAGCAACATATACAAAATACAATAAATTATTCAGCTTTCATAAAAAATATATTTGTTGTAGATTCCTTTTAGACAGAGTTATGTTATTTTTACCATAAGAACAGAGGGGTGGGGGGGGGTTCAGTTTAGCCCCTGAGCTGTAGAAGTATATTTTACAGATGTGAGAAACCAATCAATTACAGACTCTGGTCAGTTAAGGAATTTAGCTTGTATAAAACGGGTGTGCCCAAATATTTTCAGCCAGCAAACATCTTGAATTGGCCGAGTCCCGACAGAAATAATCACCAACAAGCTTTCAGAGAAAATCTCCAACTCTGAGGCACCATCGTTTCTTGATTACATTAGCTTTGGTAAACTGCCCAGTTTGTTACATTTCATGTCGTGGGAAATTGTGTGAAATTAGGGAGGGAAGGAGCCAAAAGGAGCCAGAGGACCAGAGAACAGCAGCTTCAGTTAAGCAAGTAAAACAAAAGTATAATTTTAACCTAAGAAAATTTACTTCCCAGTTTAACCCAAACAAAGCAGAGGTGTCAACCTTTCCCAAACTGTGTTTTACAGGTTCAGTTGTTAATGTACCATTATTCAAAACAGTCTAGTTTCATCAGTAACATTCAGGAGCTTATTCTATTCTAATGATTTTAAAAGTGATGAGTAAGGATTACAGCTAATGCTTATAGTTTCTGAAAAATATTGGAATATTACAGATTATTTTTATTGCAAAAATAATATTAATGCTTAACAAAATCATGACAAGGACTGCTAGGTGAAGTTGCTGAAAACCCTTTTATTAGGAGCAATTGCCACAGAAGGTAATTGTTAAAGAACTGGCTGTTCAAAGTACTCTATCTTAGCATTTTAATGGAATGCTGAGTGGAGGGAAAATTTGGGACAATCGTATTTGCAAACACAAGAGAAATGATTAGAGCCTTTTGTGGGTTGAATGTGTAAAATTCCTTGTTTTAAAACCTTCATAAACCAGATACAACAAAAAAAAATTCACTGGAAAAAGGCAGGGAAAAGCAGTATTGCTTAAATTGTTCAAGTGAATTTATCAAGATCTCAGAGTCTGGAAGAAGAGTTAAAGTTTCCAAAATCAGAAATCATTTAGAAAGTCATGTCATTAGCTGGTGTTCCTCCACTGGGTTTTATCATGTCAAAAATCACAATACTCATGTAAGAGAAACATTTTAGACCACATTTAGCCTAATTGAGTTCCTTATTTTAGTTTCTATTAGGATTCAGTGTCAAGACTAAAATGTTTTGGTAAAATAAACATGGTAACTATTCCTGTGCTTGATTTGTCAGAAAGTTGAACTGACAGAAAAGACAAAACAAATCTATGGAGTAACTTGAAGAGGAAAATGAGAGACACCTGACTCAGCAATGCAGATAAGCTGATATGTGTTTTAATAACAACTGTGACTCCGTTAATACCTCAGCAGAACCAGTGTTTGTAATTAATGTCTAATACAATTGTTCCGTATGCCAAAAGTTATGTACAATGCTTTGTGTTTGAATCTCAAGATATGTTAAGGAATTTTCCCTTATTCTCTGGAAGAAATAGACTAAAGTTTAATGTGATCCTTTTTGGTATCATCCTTCATTATATTCGTTAGTTTATTTATTTATTTAGCTTGCTTAGTTTCTATTAGTGGCTATGGCTACATTTAAATACATATTTTAAGTTAAACAAACCGTGAAAAAACTTCAGGTACTTCAGATTTTCAACAAAAAATAATAGATAGGAATTTATTATTTATTGCTCTACGAGAATCTGTGAAACATACACATTTCTTACATCACTTAAATTCTGCAAAACATAAACATCACCTTGTGTGAAAACAATGAAAAGTAAAGTCATTTGGGTGCACCTGAGCTGCCATCGACTGTAGAACTCGTGCCCTGGGCAGCAAGCCCTATTGCCCTCCTACGAAAACTTACGTTAAAATAGACAAATGAGTAATAAAACATCCATCTATCCAACACCCAAAACACTATTTGTAGGGTCACGAGGGTCTTCAGTGCGTCATCGAGTGAGGGGCGGGGCTTCATGCTGGACGGGCCGGCAGTCCATCGCAGGGCAACACAGAGACAGACAGGACAAACAACCAAGCACACACACACACAGATACCTAACGATAACTTATAGTGACCAATTAAACAGTTAATTGGTCACTCCAAATTATCAAAAACATGACTGGTTTTGGACTGTGGGAGGAAGCTTGAGTACCTGGAGGGAACCCAAGCATGCACATGGAGAACATGCAAACTCTTTGCAAAAAGACCCCAGGACCTTCTCGCTGCAAGAGTCCTTGGGTCTGCTGCAGTGCTACCAACTGTGCCACTGTGCAGCCTAGAAATAAAATGAAATAACAAAATGAACAGAGCTACAGTGATGTTAAAAAAACAAAACAAAAATAAACACTAACTAATGTGAAGCAAAATAAGGTCCTGCAAAATCAAAATAACTGACACATCACAAAAACATCCTAAAGCAGGAATGAGGCTCTTATCCAGAACCTCTGCCAAAAAAAACACATCTGAAATTTCCAGTGTTCCCTGTTGTTGTCCTTCCTTTTCCCCTCTCAGAGCTGCACAGCTTTTTAGTTTGAAACCAGAACCAGCTTTCTCTCGCCTTTTTCAGCTATTATGTTGAGAAGTCTGGCAAAGTCTTAAAGACTGAGAGTCAGATGTGTGATATGCTTAATTCTTTGCAATTTTATGTGTCGCTTTGATAAGGGAATCTGATGAAAGAAAACACGTGATTTAGGCTTGGAGCACTACAGGAACATGTTCTTGGACTCCATCAAGCATGAGTAATACGGCAAAATATATAACAAAACACTGACTGGACATTAAGATATATTTGAATGGATCATTTTAAACATTTCCTTTTGTAAAGTCAAATACTTAAAGTCCATTCTTTTGCAAGGAAAATATAACCAATGAGTATTAAAATTATAAACAAATAAATCAGAGTTGTTCTCAATATTGTTTCACAAAGCGGATGAATAATTTCAATCAGCATTTTTTGACAACCAAAGAAGCATTGTTTAGTGGGTTTTAAAAACAAGAAAGGAGTGTCATATTTGGATAATAGCATGTCATCTGGATCCAGAGTTTTTAAATGGTTCTTTATATAAACTACTTAAAAAAATAACAAGAAAAACATCTTTATATCCTGAAAATGTTTAATGGATCTGTTTAGGAGGACTGATTTCTCTAAAAAGGAAGCAGGGAGGAAACAATCAGACCAGATGGCTGCCGCTGTTGTTGCTTAGTAAAGAAATACATATAATTCAGCTGAGCATACAGACTTTTCCTTAAGAAGTGTCTGAAAATATAGACTATTATCCATCATCCTAGAGATAAAATTGTAATCACTAACCTCTGAAACCTCATCTGAATTTTGTTTCATGTTAATTCCCCTCAGCTGTAAGTGTTTTTTTCTTGTATAGCCAAATAAAGGTGAGAGTGCTTCGACATCCGCAGATGAATTGTACATCGGTATTTTAACATCCCCGCCATCCACCACATGTGACTTCTGTGAGCCAAGTGACATGTTGTTGTTCTCCAGCTAACTGAAGACAGACCTTTAGTGTTTTGCCTAGACAGCGTCCTTGCAAATATCACATTTTAGTCAACATGCTGTTAACCATCATAAAACACGTACTGATCAGGGGGAGGAACATGAGACTTGAACTATCACTGCATGGAATAATAATATAAGTAGGCTTGTTGGGATATGCTAATAGAGGGCTCGCACACATCAAAGCTATAGTTCTGTTCTGAACTGGAATAAAAATGACACCAATAATTCAATTTGCTTGGATTTTTAGGATTTTGAATAACAATGATAATAAAAGCTCTTTGATCACTGTGGTGATGTACAGGCAGACTAAAGAGCATGGAGCTCTTTAAATTTTAAGTAGATTTCTTGTTTGTCAGGTCTTCAAGCTACTGCTTTTTCTTCTTTATTGGATAAATCACACAAAAAACAAACTTTGCTGTACTATCAATGTGAAGCCAAAGTTTCATGATTTAATAATTATCAATATTCTTTAATCAACTTTGACGTGTGCTCAGAGCCTCCTTGTGCTTGCTTTGCCTTTACACCCTTTTAAAAAAATTATTGATTTTAGAAATTAAGTTCATTTTTCCACTATAACATAAAGGTTTGAACAACTGTGAACCATAAAAGCCCTTACAAAATTTCATTAGTACAAGTCACATCAAGATTAAAATGCACATTCTTGGAAAAATACTAAATAACATTAGCTTAGATCTAATAGAATTTAAATAACTTTTTCTGTGCAAGATTTGTTTGCATTAGATATATAAGCTTGTAGGCCAAAAATTGTAAATATAAGGATTACTGAGTTTTTTACAAAAAGAGCTAAGTCACTTCGGGCGTTACACCTGTCTCAGTATTTAATTAAAGCTTTTGTTGCAGCAGTCCTCTATACAAAGCTTTTTTCTAACCTCCTTTTTGTTTTAGGCTAGGATTGGCAGCCATGGCCAGAGTCCAGAACCAGTTCATTGCCAAAATAATGAAGCTTTGCAAAAATAAGAGTCAGATATTAGTCAGCTGAAATTGATTATCTTACTGGCAATTTGTGTGACCAAAAAGCACATTTTCAGTGCTGCTGAAATTGTCCGGCTTTAGAAGAACTGATCAGGTTTTGTCATGTTGGTTGTAAAAATATATATATATTAACAAAACACAACATTTTCTGTAGCTGATAGGAAGCTCGTTGTTCTGTCCACCTTAAACTCAGTATGTATGCAGTTTTTCGCCAGACTGGAGGCACTGAAAATTAGCCTAGATTTATTTCTGTTTACTTCTAAACATTGTATCCATACTCCAGAGATTGTTTATTGTAGTCTACAAATCCAGGGCCGGAATGATTAAAAAATACAACTGTGTTTTGCTTGAGAAAAACAGAGAAATATAAAATTGCATTCAAGAGACGTTTCCAGAATATTCCTTTTCAGTTTTGTAATGGCCTTTGGTTCACACCCACACAGGAGCAGCATCCATCTGAATTCAATCCAGAGAACTTCAAGCAGAGAGGTAAAACGCTGATTTTGTACTGAAGAGCAACTGATACTTCACAAAAAGTCCGGATTTGCCTTTAGAAAATGAACAAGCTTAAATTGATCATGTCAATTTTACTTTTAATGGAGGGGCTGGTCCACTTCCTAATGGATGAGTAAAAAGCCGAGGAGAAGAGGGTTGTGTGGCAGATTCAAAGCGATCCTGTAGCTCCTCAATGGACGGAGTCGAACTTTTTTTTTTCCACAGATATCACCCTCTGTTCCTCTGCCTCCTTCTGCTTCACGCAAAAACTCTCCTGACTGCAACCTTTACTGATCAGCATTTGTAATAAATAAAAAAATCCCAGACTGAACAAAAAAAATAGACTTTCTTACCTTTCTCTGGGACCTGCCCTCTTTTGTCAACTCACAGGCTTTACTCCTCTCCGCTTCTAACAGTCCTTTACTGCACCAACCTCCTTCTCTCTCTCTCTCTCTCTCTCTCTCGCTTCCTCTGTTCACTTCCCTCCCTCCTTCACTCCTTCTGGCTGGACAGGGCTGCAGTTTGGGTTTGTCCTCTGGCTCCTTTTCCTCTTAGGGTCACGATGGTTCTTCTCCCCCCTCCGCTCTGCTTGGCTTTGTTCCAAAGAGATTTAATCTTAATTCTTTTTGGAAAACTGCAGGCTCTTTTATGTGACCAAAATGAGTCTTGATTCTTTTAGTGCCTCCTCAGAGGATGGATGAATACGTCTGACAAAACAGAGAGCAACACAATGGTCCACGGATGGTTTGCAAATTCATGTCAGGGCAACAGTGAAGCACTTTTTCGGAAAGCCTAATTGTAAATACATCTCCCACTCAGTTCAAATTTGTTATGTTTTCAACACACAGATGTGCTTTTCACTAATTCAAACATGCCACTGATGTTTCAGCTTCCTTTCAGTTTCCCTTAAATCCCCAGAACTTTCCGTCCATTCTTAAATAAACAAAATCAGATATATAAAGGCTGACTATCGGATGTAATGATTGAGTTAATGAAGTGCAGCTGAGTGAAACGGGAATTAATAAAGCATTAACTTCATGCACTCCTAAGTCACTGGGCGTTCAGGCATGGACTTGTGTATGCTAGACCGAGATCCTCTTATAAGAGATGCAGCTGTGAGGTAATGAGAATGTCACATTTTAGGGATCAGATTCTATATGTCCCTCAGCTTCTTCCCCAAACTTTTATCTCCATGCAGAACTGGTTTTTGGTAGTTAGTTAGTCCGACAAACAATACTCAGTCAGGATTACAATCAAGTCCAGATTAAGCTAAAGTTGAAAAAGGAAAGAACACATTAACAATGAGCACCAAAAAAGGGTTATCCAATCAATCCGTTACTTTCAGTGTGAGCGTTCTTGTCTACTCTTCTATCATCTAACAGGCTGCAGGAACGCCTTCTACTCACTTCAATGATTACATGAGGTGAGATCATGTCTGATAAAAGTTTGGATGTTTTTTGGCTTTAAATATAAACCAGTTAATGTAAGGTGGAGAACTCTTTACCCTATTACAGATCTCTTTGCTAATTTGTCAACAAAACAAAAACAAATTTTCACATCAGAGAGAGCGAATATAAAATTTAGGAACTGTCTCCAAACCAATCTTCGCTTTGTGAAAAATGTAAACATGTCTCCTCTAAAAAGGATTCTTATTTTTTGTTAAATCTTAAATTTATCATAATTATACACTGCTGAATTAGTGACCTTATCAAAACTACTCCAAAAGGGCATCAAGGAGTCACCTAGGAGGTAACAAAACAACCCAGAACATCTAAAGCTCTGCAGTTCCACTCACCTCAGTTAGGGTAAGAGTTTATGTTTCATTTAAATGTAGAAAATTGTATAAATTGGGGTTTTCTCATGGAAATAACACACAGCCAAACAAAAATAATAACCTGGATCATTGCGGATTTAAATCCAGTTTAGATGCTGTGGCAAGACCTTAAAAGGGCTGTACATGCTAACCTTTTCAGCCTTCGTAAAATATTATGACACCTCTGTCATGGCTCGAAGGGGGCCGTATCGCTTACAAAGGACCAAGCAACTTTGAGGAGTTTGGAAGGAACCCCGCCACACAAAACAACAACAAATGGGCTGCTTTAGGGCATACATTACCTCCCCCCATTTCTTATTTTTTTATTTTTTTCCCCCTTCTCCTGTTCAGCATCATGGCTTGTAGAATGAATTTCTGGCTGCCATAGTTGTGCTTAACAGATTTTCTTTTCCAAGTGAGGCTTTAAAATATAGAGCCTCCCTTGCTTCCCATACCTTAATTGTTTATTGATGTCTGAGGTGTTATATACATTCTAAAGCTAAACATGACTGAGGGGTGGGGGGGTGGGGGTGCACAGAGTGAAAGCGAACATATAAACAGACCAATGTTAAAATGGAAACATGGAAACAAACAATAACAAAAACAAACAAACAAAACAAAGGAACCAAAAAAATAGCTGCTACTAGATTGCTCCTGGCAATGAATCATACCTATGGATATATAATTCGCAGAAAGCAGAACAAAGACAGCAATGTATGCGGCATATAACACATAAATAAATATGAGGCAAACTTGCTGTTATTAAGAAACAGATCGGCACGGTTAAAGTGTTGTGATGTCTATAGTGTGTGATTGCGCGTGAGCATGCAGAAATTGTGATGTAGGTATTACATGAATCATGCTCAGCTATGGGTACAGAGGGCCACTGCCTCCCCCCTCCCAGAGCCCAGAGCGAGCAGAGGAAGCACAAGGTCCAGGACACCGGGGCCACGCAAGAGCACAGAGGTCAGACAGCCCACCGCAGGGATAACACGCACCGACCCAGAGGACCGCAGAGGGGGTCCGGGGTAGAGCCCCCCGCGGCCATGGAGTCCCCAAGGTACCAGGAGCAGCACCCTACCGATCCCGCCAGGCCCCGGCCACCCAGGCATTCGCCAGGGCCAGGGCCAGGACCCAGGGCCCAAACGCCCGAGTACCCCCAGCGCCAAGCATAGGGCCCACCCGACACTCGAGAGGGACAGGCGACCCCAGACACCCAGCCGGGGTGGATCGATACAAGCCCCCGTGCCCTCAGCACTGCATCCCAAGTCCCAGTCCGTCCACAGGTGAGTGCCGCAGCAAACAGTGAGGAAGGGTTTGGGGGGGGTAGGCCCTGACTTCTCCCACATGGGAATAGCATGGGGAGGCAGAAGACACCCCGTCACAGACCCAGCCCCACCCACATTCAGACACAATCATACACACTCACTCACTCACTCACTCACTCACTCACTCACTCACACACACAGTGACTCAAGGTATGGATGGGGTTGTTGGTTTGGGGGGACCAGACTCTGGTGCAGCCCATTAGGCGGGCCCTTGGAGAAAAAGTGCCCCCACTGACGCCGTCTCAACCGCCCCGAGCCCGCAGACCAATCTCTACCCAACCCAGATAGCACCCAGTAAACAGGGGCGCGGGAAGACCCTTCCCCTCCCCCCTCTGGCCCAAAATGTTGATGACAAGGATGTAATTAAAATGGTAGGGAAGGGGATGTGGAGGGAAGCATGCCACAGTTTTCAGACAGTGGAGTTCCCCCCCAGCCCCGCCCCAACCACAGGCCCTCAGTGTCAGGAGATGCAAGGAGCCGTGAGCCACCCAGAACCTGCAACGTGATCACCGGTCTCCAGCTGCAGTACAGCCCCTGCCCCCAACCGCCCTGTGTGTGGTGTGTGATTTTGTGGTATGTAATAGTGACTAATGTCCATTTAAGAATGAGGGAGAGTGGTTCATGGAGTGTGGCAAAGGACTACTTCACCCCACTCCTGAAACCACACCTCTCCCCCAAAGACCCTAAGTGTGTGGGTGAGTGTTGTGGACTTGAGCAGAGGGTAGTAAGGTGTATAAAACCGAGAGCAGAGGCGCTGCCAGCCGAATGATGGAACCAGATGGTCTGAAAAGGCACACCCATCTCCCAGCCGCCACCAGGGGACAGTAGGGGCCCCGTTTCTTATTTTCAACATCATCATGCGACATTGTTTCACCACAATTAGATTCATTCACTTGTCGCTATTCCCCCTCCACACAGTCACTGGAAACAGAAATGTACTTCAATCCAACTGCAGGTGTCAGGGAGATCAGGATTTTATGGCGCTATGCGATGCTTCACATGGGAAAAGCGGTCTTTGTTTCATTTCAAATCCTGCAGATTCAGCTGATTTGCAAACACAATTAATCCTTAACTGGTTCTTGCAATTAAAAAAGTTTTAAATATATAGCAAAGGTAAAAATATGAACAAGAATGCATTTATATGTTTGTTTATTTTTTCATTTCTTGGCTAAAACTCTTGTGAACTGTTGAAAAAGGAAGTATAAGTACCCTGCTTTAAAGGAAATTCTTGCTTTTTTTCAGAGCAAAACATTAGCAACCTCTTTCAGAGCTGAGAAGACTGAACAGTCAGCAGCATGTGAGTGTTTAAACGCTCAGTGTGTGAATGGGGAAGATGCTGCAGTTCTATGTCTCTCCTGTAAACAGGCCTGTAAATAAAACAGCTTCCTCAGTCATCCAGCCAAAACCAAAATGCCTTGCAGTACTGTTGGAGATGGAATCCTGGTTTGCCATTCTAACAACAAACAGATTCTTGACAGAGCTAGGATACCAATACAATGACAATATCTCATTAGCCTGCGTAAGCATTCAGACATGTTTTTTAAATATCTATTTGAAGAGAAAATACTTCTGTGATTGGTTTTACAACGTATTTTTTATTTAACAGCATCTGATTAAATGTATCTGAACAATTTTAAATCCCAATCTGAATCCCATTACACTGGACAAAACAAAAAGCTACAGTAATATTTGAACCTATTTTTCTAGTCAAGGCTCGCCTACGTCAGCCAGGGTGTGTCTGAGCAAGCTGTCATGACACAACACTCACCAGAAATAGAAAAACCGGATTTATTTATTGCCCACAAAAACATCTCCGTTCAGCTAGGGGACAGAAAAATGATTAACAGCCAAGCTGTTGGCACCCTTCTGCACAAATTAATTGAAAGAATATCCCAGCATATTAAACAGAGGGGATTGGTAAGTAAACAACAATCAAACATAATAATTCACCTTTAAAAACATTTTAGTGTTTTGTTTTTGTTTTTAGGCTTAATGTGCTATTTAATGTCTGGTCTTTCAACTCAAACAACTTGGAGTTTGCTCATCAGTACATAGGTGAGGTAGGGAGAATCTCAGGGCTTGTGGCACTGATGTTTTTAATATATCTTATTGTTTTTGTTATTATTATTTTTGTTTTTTTCTTCTGTTATTGGTGTATTTGTTTCTCTTAATGTTATCCATGTTGTTGAGTTAGAAATGAAATATGTCTCCTGTCAGGAAGGAGCAGAGCGCCAACATCATTAAGGTGAGCTGGAGTTTTGATTGTGAGCTCATGACCCGACATCACAAATGCTCTCTTATCTGAATTAAAGTAAATCTCAAAGGCTTGTTAATGCTTTTTTTTAAATATATAATACGTAGGTGGGATACATGCAACAGCCACAAAGGCCTTGCTTTCTACTCCTCACATGATTTTGTCAATAGATTCAATAGCACGGAATAGCAATATAGAGGAAACTAACATTAAGTGTTGGCAATACAGTGAACTGTGAACTTTTTAGGAGATTTCTTTACATTAATTCCAAAATAATCTCTTTAATGTTAAATGGAGCTCTGTGTAAGATCAGTAAGGACCACTCCCAAGAGCGTCTGTCACAATCACCCATAAGTAGCTCGGCTCTCTGCATGAGGCATTCAGTTAACATGGTCACTCCTTCCTGAGCCCGAGGACATCCACACAGCTTGTTGGGGAAAAGCCTCATAATCAACCCAGCTCACTCTGGACGGTCACTTTTTTCCACCTTTCCTTCAGGCAGACTGAGAGCTGAGTCAGACACAGTTTCATCCCTCAGGCAATAAAGTGGTTTCCAAAACTCCAAATGTCTCAGTTTAGACATGCTTTGAACTTTACGTTTTAGATTACTTTAAGAAACTTGTGTTTTTTGGTAACAACTGAGTGTACATTTCTTTTGTACACTCAGTTTATGAAGTACCTAATAATTAATTTATAAATGTGTTGCAGTTTTTAATGTTTTATTTGTATTTGACTAATTTTACATTGTTGCTATACTTTTGTTTATTTTTTATGTAGAGTTCACAAGAGAATTGAACTTTAACCTATTTTACCTCTCATTCCCTTTCCTCTCAGTTGCTCAAATTTTCTCTATTGGACTCTTGGATAGCTTCCAAATTCTTAAATTAAAGCCTATATTTCTCTGCATATTGCGCTCCCCATTGTTACTGCTTCTGTTTATTTATTCAAAAGTTTCTGGCTCGTAACCAAGTTCATTATATGATTGTGTTATCTCACTGATCCTAAAAACATATTTTGATCAAAAATCTGTGTCGTCTTGACTTATCTCTCTTGTGCTCAAACAAACTATCAGGCACATTTATGATTGAGCAGTTGAAGGACATTTGCTCTGTAAAATTCACATTTTTTCAGATTTCTTATTTTTTATAGCTGTGACATCATTTTAAAGCCTTTGTCCTACATTTTGAAATTATTCCCCTGCATTCAATCCTTGACAGCTTTATGTCTGTTAAACAATTCAGTAGAAGTGCTGTTGCTGTTTAATTAAACAAACACAGCCCATCTGATATTTTTATAAATTGGTCTAATTCAAGTTGGTGTACAGGTTGCAGTTTAGTCCCCCTAAATTGATCTATCTATCTATCTATCTATCTATCTATCTATCTATCTATCTATCTATCTATCTATCTATCTATCTATCTATCTATCTATCTATATATATATACATATATATATATATATATATATATGTATATATATATATATATATATATATGTATATATATATATATATATATATATATATATATATATATATATATATATATATATATATATATATATATATATATATATATATATATATATATATATATATATATATATATATATATATATATAAATATATATATAAATATATATATATAATGTTAATGTTAATCTATCTATCTGTCTATCCGTCTGTCCGTCCGTCCATGTATATATATATATATTCTAACATATACTCACAAAAAGTTAGGGATATTTGGCTTTCGGGTGAAATTTATGGAAAATGTAAAAAGTTCCCACTACAATGATATCATATCAAGGAATCAAGGAATTTTTTATTTTTTTTCTCAAGGAATTTTCATTTGTCATCACATCACATGTGGTACATGAGGTGGGACGAAATTTTAATCCCCCGGTCCAGTTTACACCCTGATAGCAATTTTAAATAATACAATAAAATATAAAGAACTATGCGAGAGTAGGATTTGACTACACAGAATCTACGATATGGACACAGAATCTACAATATGGGACTTCGGACATAGCAGCAATGAAAATTAGGAGTGCAAGTGACATATTAAGTGACATTTTAAAGTGTCATATTAAAGTGAACAGTGCCGTTTAAATGAGAAATTGTTTTTCATTTCTAATTGTCCTTGCGTGTGTTTGAGAGTCTCACAGCTTCAGGAATGAAGCTGTTTTTCAGTCTGGTGGTTTTACACTTGATGCTCCGCAGCCTCCTGCCTGAGGGGAGCGGGACAAAAAGTGAGTGTGCTCATGATGCCGGAGGCCCTCTTCCTGCATCTGGAGGGGGAAATGTCTGTGGTGCTGGGGAGGCTGTCTCCAACAGTTCTCTGTGCAGCCTTCACCACTCTCTGCAGAGCTTTCCCGTCTGCAGCAGAGCAGCTTCCATGCCACACGTGGAGCACAAGACGCTCTCAACCACACATCTGTAGAAGGAGGTGAGAACTGAGGTCCCGAGTCCAGCTCTTCTCAACCTCCTGAGGATGTAGAGCCGCTGTTGCGCCTTCCTGACCAAAATGGAAGTGTTGTTGCTCCAGGTGAGGTTGTTACTCAGGTGTACACCCAAGTACCTGTTGCTGTTGACCACTTCCACCGCCGATCCTCCCATGTGCAGGGGGAGGTGGGCATGCTTGCCCCTTCTGAAGTCCACAATCATCTCCTTGGTTTTATTTACGTTAATGCAGAGGTTGTTCTCTCTGCACCAACCCTCCAGGTGTTCCACCTCCTGCCTGTAGCTGGACTCATCAATGTTTGTGATGCATCCAACCACTGCTGTGTCGTCCGCAAACTTCACAACATGACAGCCTGGATGGATAGGCGAGCAGTCATATGTGACCAATTTGAACAGGAGGGGGCTCAGCACACAGCCCTGAGGGGAGCCAGTGCTGAGGGTGATGGTGGGGGAGGAGATGTTGTGAAGCCTCACAGACTGCGGCCTGTTGGTCAGGAAGCCCAGGACCCAGTTGCAGATGGAAGAGCTCAGTCCAAGTGAGGAGAGTTTATTAATCAGAGTCTGAGGAATCATGGTGTTGAAGGCAGATGTGAAGTCCACAAACAGCATATGAACATATGAATCCTTCTGCTCTAGGTGGGTGAGGGTAGTGTGGACCACGGAGGAAATGGCGTCCTCTGTGGATCGATTTTTCCTGTATGCGTACTGGTGTGGATCAACAGTGACGGTGATGTTGGCTTTGATGTGGGTCTGAACCAGTCTCTCGAGGCACTTTGTGACTATCGGTCATTCAGACCTGTCACTGCGGAGCTCTTGGGGACCGGGTGGCGGTCTTCATACAGGTGGGGACAGCTGCCTGGATGAGGGAGGCGTTGAAGATGTCCGCCAGCACGTCTGAGAGCTGGTCCGTGCACTCTCTCAGCACCCGTCCGGGGATGTTGTCTGGGCCAGCAGCTTTCCGGGGGTTGATCCTCCTCAGCGTCCTCCTTACTTCTGCTGGACTCACACTGATGGGCTCTTCCCCTGGTGAAGTCGTGATTCTGGTGCTGGGGGGTGGTATCAGGGTTCTCAAACCGGGCGTAGAATTGGTTGAGAGCCTCAGGCAGGGAGGGGTCTTTGGGGCATTGTGCAGTTTTAGATGTAATGCACTTGATGCCCTTCCACATCAAGGGAGGAAAAGTGTCCCTGGATTTTCTGAGCATATGCGGCTTTTGCCCTCCTAACTCCTGCAGTCAGCTCTCTTCTTGCCCTCCTGAGCCCTTGTGAGTCACCAGACCTAAACGCAGCATCCCTGGCTTTCAGCAGGGAACATACCTCTGCATTCAGCCAGGGTTTCTGGTTCGGGTGGCAAGTCACAGTCTTGGTGGTGGTGACATCCTCCACACACTTGCTGATGTACCCCAGAACTGCAGATGTGTAATCCTCCAGGTCCAGTTCCCCCTCGTACTCAGCAGCCTCCCTGAAAACCTGCCAGTCTGTGCAGCCGAATCAAAGTAGGATATTAAAGTAGAAGGATGCACTGGTGATTTCCTCATCTCAAAATATTTGTTGAAACAAAAGTTAACAACAATGGTGTGTACACCACAGTAAAAAATGTCAACATCTCAGCTGGACTACGACGTCTCATGCTGTTCATAAGTCGACTTATTGTCTGCTGAGGCAGGGGTATCCCACTTTTCTTGAAGGGCCCCCTCCGGTCATAAAGGTTTTGGGGTGCAGAGTTTCGAGCCTCTACACGGCAACTCAGTTGATCCTTCAGGTTTTAAATGGGATTCAGGTCTGGAGAAAGTGCGGGCCACTCCATTTGAAGTACACCAGTCTCCAACAGCTGTTACCTGATGATGCGACCCCGATGAGCTGGAGCATTGTCGTCCATAAAGATGAAATTAGGCCTGTGTTGTTCATGTAGGGGCACAATCACTGGATTAATGATGTTATTCAGGTAGTATGGGCTTGTCACTGTACCATTCACAAAGTGTAAGGGAGTTCTATACAGACTGGACACACCTGCCCACACTGTGACACTACCACCACCACCAAAAGTGACAACAGTAGCTGATGCATAGCGCTCTCCTTGACGTCTCAAACACCGTTGGAGGCCTGGAGTTAAGTGGCATTCATCATCCGGTTTCTCAGGGCATTGTTCACAATATAGCGGTCATCAGCATGGGATGTGGCCAAAGGACGTCCGCTTCTACGCCTTTCTGTAACTCTTCCAGTCTCGGTATCTCTGTTGCAACCTGCTGATGACACTCTGTGACACTCTGAGCTCAGTGGCCACGTCCGTCTGAGAACGTCCTGTTTGAAGCATTGCAATGGTCAGGTACTGTTGATCCATTGTTAGGTGTCGTCTTGGTCTCATGATGTCACAATGTGAAGAGCCTGATGAGGACGACTGTTTAAACACCAGCTGTAATTGAACCAGGAGAATTATTGGTCGATTCGAGGATCGAACACCTGTTGTGACTTTTGCCGTTAAGCTCCTCGTTAGAGAACAGCAACAAGTGCAACAAGTACTGAAACATTTAACAGTTGGACAGGTGCATTGAAAAGCTTAGAGAAGCTCACATTAAGTTCACCTGTTAAGGTTTGAATGCATTTTGGGCTCATGCTGAAATTTAACCCGACACCCAAATATCCCTAACTTTTTGTGAGTAGTTATATATATATATATATATATATATACATATATATATACATATACATATATATATATATATATATATATATATATATATATATATATATATATATATATATATATATATATATATATATATATATAT
>JAVLVB010000349.1:69771-89277 GCA_032876305.1 Orestias chungarensis
AGTAGTGAGAACCGGGGTGTGATTGGTTGAGAAGAGGAGTGAATTATTGCAGACAGCTGTGAATGAAGGCGGAGTGACGAGACACAGGGAGGAAACGGAACCAAACAAAACACACATCATGACAGATACTTTAAATGGACAATGATCCAAATTAGTTAAAAAGTGCCTTAATCAGACGGAAGGAAATGTTTTGGAGTAACCATCAAAAACAAAATGTGTTATTATTTAGGCATATAGCAAATAGAAATTATTTTGCTGTTCTAAGTAACCTAAAAGAAAACAAAAAAGAAATAAATGATTTGCTAGACAATGAGAATCTGTTGCAACTTGATGCAAATTGTGTAATTTGTCATGACTAGTCATATTAATTATGTCCTTTAAAAAAAACTAAAAAAGGAAATTTTATAAAATTATGAATATTTTAATTTGTGGCAAATGTAACCATACAAATGATTTTATAAGTTAAGCTTCCAAAAACTACACCTTGCTCTGCTGGTATACTGTAACTGCTTACTACTTTTAAGTTTACGTTAAACTTTTACAAAAGGGTCATCATGTGACAACATATTAAAAATCATCCTCTGTTTTCTATTCTTTTATTGTTTTATCTCCATTCAGTCTCTTGTTCCTAGCTAACCTTGTTTTTTTGTTTTTTGAATTCACATGCCCAGATTCTCTCCTGGAAACATGCCTAGATTAGCTTTACATGCCCTCTGTAAGGCCCACTTTCTGGCTTCACCTCAGTAATTCTCAGTTATGTTAAACTAGCAGCTATTAGTGTGGAGCCATCCAAGCTGATGCGGTACTTAGAAACCAAGTGTCTCTTCTGCTGTGAGACAAATGTGACCTTCTTTAATACCAGGAGAGAAGAAGATCAGTTAAACAGACTGAATGTGTCCGAAAAGATGGACCTGACACAAATAAGCTAATCAGTTGAGGGAAATCGACAGCACGTGAAGCACTTGGTGAGGACGCACACGTCAGACTGGAGGTTCTATATAGGATAACAGTTTTCATAAAAACGTGCTGTCGATTTCCCTCAACTGATTTGCTCTTGCTTAACAGAATGCAGCTAAACAGGTTTGATAAAAAAGCTTGACATCATTTATTTGATTAAAAGGGATGACATCATTCATTTAATGAATTGGATTTACATCATTCAAACAAAGAGAAGAAAAGAAAGAAGAAAACACAACGGGAAGATCTAAAAAAAAAAAAAGTTGTTTACCACGTGCCTTTTGTCGCGTCATTGTTTGATGCACGAGGATGAGGAAATAAATTGTTTTTGAAAGGGTAGATTATTCATTCAATAACAATTAACAACAAACTAGCAAATAAAATAAACCTGACCATTCATTTTATTTCAGAGCTGTTAAACTTTAGCTAATTTTAGACTACTTATAAGTCAGCATAGTAGCTTTAAACCCATATATATAAATATATATATATATATGTATATATTTTTATTTATTTATTTTTTATTTTTTTATTTTATTTATTTATATATGTTATTTAATTATTAGCCCTAATTTTGCTGCTATAGTTTTATTTGTTGTTTGTCTGTTAATGGTAAAAGAAATTGCTTTACGACTCTCAACTATGGAATAATAAACCATTTTGCTTATGTCGTTAAACCTGTTTGGTTTCCTCTGCTTAATAGCTCACGTGATGAAGCTTCAACCTAAGTATAAACAAATATTCAGGAAGAAGTTCTTTACTTGTTAGAACACATAATAGATCTTGTACTATTCAAACAATAATTAATGACAACATTAATTATTGTTGTTATTTTAGTTTCACTCCTCTTCCACACCCCAGCCTTTTCTGCTGCATGTCTCTCTTTATAGTACTAACTGTGTTGAAATAAAATCTTAAAATAGTTAAACTGCTCACATGACCTCTGTCGTTGTGAGCATCAGAGGTAATCTAAACTATTTACATTGTTTGAATTTCCTGACTCTTTCCCCAACTCTCTGGGTGGCATCATTAAATCCTTATGATCGCTCTGTCTCTTTTTTTCCACCTATGTCTTTGGTTCATTTATTTTTAGAATTGTTTACTGCAATGAATTACCAACAAGATTGCCAATAAAAATCAAATTAAGTAAATGCTTTGATACAGTAATTAACATGACAACCATGTTGGCCAATAAACAAGACTGTTTTTAATACTGCAGACCTCAGTTATTCACAAGTTGTTACAAGTTGTTCAAAGGTAATTGTTGTTAGTCTTTCGTGTGAACTTTAAGTTTAAAAACATTTTTTTTATTTCTGCCTAACTGAACTTTAAAAAAAAACTTGAAACTTCCGAATATTCTGTTTAACAAAATAAGACCTATATATATCTTTCACTGATAGAAATAAGCTTTACACAGTATTTTTAATGACCGTACTTGTCACATAACATTTTAGATTAACATGTGTCGCTTCTCTGTTGATATGTTGGTTCCGTTAGTCATTCATACTTTTAGACAAGTAAAATCCTGTCTTCTATTAATGTTGATTTGAATTACTCCTTTATTGATTCATGATGGAGTCCGAGGCTTTGGTTTCTTTATTAGAGATCTCTTCTGTCAATTTTTTTCTTAGCATGTTTACATAAAACACTCATCAAAAGGCAATTCTTTCATCCCTCTGGACTGCGTACGTGGCTGCCGTGTTGAACAAAACACCCTTACGGTCAGAACACATCGAGTCAGTAAATTCAGAAGTGAAAGTTTGCCAGTAGTGCTATCCAGTAACACAACACAGATGTCCAACCCTGCAGTAGTGGACCTTGTATAGATATGGGATTGAAATAATATGAGTAATGTTTTAATCATTGATTTTTGCGTGATCCTAAAATGATGCTGATCATCTAAATGTAATTTTTGCCTCTTTTAAAGGTTTGTTTTACATAGTTAATACAGCCTGCAACATACAGCATCTCAACTCTTCTCTCTGATGTTAAGTTTTAAATGTAAAGAACACACATGACGAACTGCACAGCAAAAAGCACAGGTTAAGTTTTTCTTTGTAGCACCAGTTTGGGTTTGAAGGACATGAGGTGCTTGTGTTTAACTGATTCTCTGAGTCAAATGTAGATTCTCTGAAGCACTCGGAGACAGTGAACCCAGTCAGGCGGCAGCTGGTGGTACGTCAGTTCGTTTCCATCCAGCCGTAAGATTTTCATCCTGGAGTAGGACAGAGGCCCAATCTCCCTGCAGAAACTAGTCACATTGAACTCTGTGAAAAACAGACGGCATAATTCAGATGGATATTTAGATTTCTGAGCTTATCCACCGGTGTTTATATTGCACATGGTGTAAGTTTCACATTGCAATGTTTCTTTTTCATTTGTGACTTCCCAAGGTGGAGCAGCTCAGACGTATTATACAATTTTTTCTATCCCAAACAGCCTGCCGCAGGCTGTTCCTTCACCATCAGAGTCTGCATTTACCATTAGGAGTCTCAGGTGCAGATGTAAAAAAACAAGCAGTGGAAACTATTTCTGTTCAACTCGCCTCATAGCTGCTGTCATATCCACACTGTTGGCTGCAGTTTGGAGGAGCTCCAAAGTTATGAGACAGTGAGGCATATGTAGGTGGAAGTTTTTCTGTCGACTGTCTGTCTCATTAATATAAAGTCTCTCTGTTCTTTGCTAAAGCAGATTAACAAAAACAGATCACCGTTTAGTTTGGCAGTTTTCTGGGTTTTTAAATTTTACACACAGATGGATTGTTTAAAATATTTGACTTCTGAAGACAGGTTTTAATTTGGGGGTATAAGAATAAATAGGGTCAAAAAGTTTTATCTAATAAAACATGTATCCTTTACCTCTTTATAAACTATTGAATTACATTTCTAATAAACAGGACAGTGTGAGAAAGGCGAGGTAGCCAGGTTTTTTAAGGCCTGGTGAGTCCTGCGGTATCCTGTCAGCTGGGGAGCAGACATAAAAAAGAGAAAATGGGAGCATCTTCAGCTTCTGCCTCGTCTGGCCCTCACAGCTCTTAATCTGTCCCAGATGTTCTCATACCTCTCTCTCCAATCTTAACTTACTTTATTCAAACCTACCAATTTATATTCTGTTAGTTTTCTTAATTTCTTTAAGCTCTTTGTAATATCTTTTCTCCCAATGATTCTCAACTCTGGGGTGTCTCAACCTCTTGCCATGTAGCCCAAACTCCTCCCTTGTCCATACAAATGAACTGGGACTTGCCATGTCTATTATATGAAGAGTTTACACTGGCAACAGTTTGTGTAACATTTTCTCATCTCTAATCAAAGCCTCTGTATCCATAATTCATTTACATATTCATATGTATGCATGGTTCCTGATTGAGTCTGCACCTTGAATTTTATTGGCCTCCAGGTAGAGGTACTGCAGGGTTGTTGGAACTTTGGGGATGGTGGTGAGTTCGTTGTAAGAGAAGTCCAGCTCCACCAGGCTGGATTGGTTAAAGGCCTCTGGGTGGATGACGCTGCTCTGCAGACCACAGTGGCTGAGACGAAGGTACCTCAGGGTGAGAAAGCCCTCAAAACTGCCCTCATCCAGCGCAGAGAAGGGATTGTTGGACAAGTACAGCTGCTGGACGGAGGGTGGTAAGTTCCTTGGTACAGCTGAAAACAAATTCTCACTGATGTCCAACAGATTCAGCCTTACAAGACCTGTAAGAAGATGAGAAAATATTTTCACACTCATGCAAAAGTTAGAGAAAGTTAAAGCAGAAAGTTAGAGAAGTTAAAGCAGAAAAATGACATTGGTGATAAACAAATGAACATTTAACCCCCTCCCCATTTACTGCTAAATTTGTAATACCACTTCTGAAAGCATTAAAAGGATACCTCAGTATTTATTTATTTTTTTGTTGTTGTTCTGCTGATAGATTATGAGCATCTCATATCTTACTTATAAGGTAAAATCTAATTCTTTTGCAATAACACTGCGTAAGAATATTGATTATTTGCTATAAAACATTGTAAAACTGTCTTTTGTCACTGAAAAAGTAGAAACTGCTTCAAAAAAATAATTAGAAAATAGACATAAGTAACAGTTCTTTTGTTTTTAGTGGTATAATATTAATGGATTGTAGCATCAACATTAAATATGTACATAATTAAAATGACTTATCTGTATAAATAAACTAAACTATACCTAAACTTACAAATATTTGCAACGGTCAAATTTAATTGAGCTCAAAATGTCCCAAGCTTTCTCATATTTGGTTTTGGACTTTACAATGAATTGAAAATGATTCAATGATTCAATATTTATTTTAATTCTGAAACACTATTGGCTTTTTCTTTTTGTTAAATAAAAATGTATCAGAAATTTAGTGTGGGGATGAATTTAAGATGTTAAACTCTCAGGTGTCATTGGTTTGTCAATTATGCATGTATGAAGAACCGAACAGACAAATCACGCAACCTTTCAGGTCACCCTCTGTGATTGTCTGCAGTCTGTTTCCCTGCAGTAACAGCAGCGTCAGGTTCTGAAGTTTCTGGAAAGCTCCTGGGCTGATGCTGCTGATTCTGTTGTTGGCCAGTCGCAGCTGTTTCAGTCCGGTCGGTAAACCGTCAGGCACCAAAGTCAGGTTGTTGCGGTTTGCAAAGAAGTAGCGCAGCTGGGTCTGGTTTTGCAGAAAGGGCAGCTCCAGTTTGTCGCTCTGGAGCTGGTTGTTGTCCATGATTAGCCAGCGTAGACCAGTGACGTTAGCCAGGACGGAGTAGGACAGAGATGAGATGTTGTTGCCCTGGGGAAAAAAGAAAATACAATCTATATTAACATATGTAAATTTTTTCTAATATAATGGAAGACGTAAACCTGAAAATAACTGCGCAGTGATTCAAATGGAAAGCATTTTTCCTTGCAGTTTATTCTAAGTTGTATAAAAATCCTAAATATTTCAATGCTGGCTTTGCATGTTCTCCCTTTTCCTGGGTATTTGGTTTTCTATTATAGTTTAAAGGATGAAAAAAATCCACCCACCCCTGGGACCCAAACAAGACAAACTCTGGCAAATTTAAAACATTTATATATCAGTAATGTCTGCCAATGTATGTTCGCTACTTTCTAGGGATCACAGTTGTGCCGCTATTATGCTTAAATATACAATTTCTACATGCAAAAATACATATTTTGTGATTTCATTACTCAAATAAACAATAGTTTATTTATTTATCATACATATATAGTTGTGAAGTAGTCTTGCAGTAAGGGGTTTAGTGGATAATGAATATTAACCAATAGATAACTGTATGAAAAATTCTGAGTTGATTTGTTTTACCTGTAAAAACAAGTACTGGGTCCTTGATGGTAGCCATTCAGGAACATTTTCAAGGCCTCTGTGGTCACAGTAGAGTGATGTTGGCCACTGGATGGGGCAGTCGCACTGCTCAGGACATGCCTGGTCATTGTTAGCTCGGAACCAGGCTGGGTCAATCCTCCCATGCAGACTCAAAACGCTGGGCTCACCCAGCAGGCGGTTAATCCACAGAGGAATGCCACCATACTCCATGTCAGTGATCAACAGGGTCCAGGCGGCATCGAAACTACACAGTAGCACCAACACACCACAGACCAGGACAGCCATGGAGTCAGAAGATGAAACTTGCAATTCTGTAAATAAATAAAATAAATACAGATAATTTTTTTATTTTTTCCCTGGGCTTAATGATACAAGTCTGAAAAAGTAGGTTAAAGAACACTAGTTTCTTGGCCGAGTCAGTAAGTAATTTCAATCTGTCCTTAAGGTCCGTTTTCTTGAGAACACGGTGCAACATTCACGATGGGTAGTATGATATTTGGGCTGTGTGCAGAGCTATAGTTACTACCTGATCTCGTGGCAGTGTCAAATATTTAATGGTACTGCAAGAGTTTATTCGGAAAATGCGGTGGAAAACACTTCACATCACCCAGAGCAAATTGTCGAAACATTAACCTCTGGGAATGAATTTCTTCAACAGGGAGAGGGAACGCATTTCTGGTGAGGTGTTTCCGGTTCATCCCTCATAGAGTAGACCTACAAAAGGACCAAGGCGACATTATGTGGTTTGGCAGGGCTGGGAACACTTTTGGATTTCCCTAGGAGCTGGTCCAACATAAATGGAAATTGAACTTGTAACATGACAGGATTTGCACAATCTGCACGAGACGCTATGTGAGAACTTCTGAATGTTTCACAAAGTCCCTCGTTAAAGAATCCAAGCATTCCCTTTAAAACCAGTTAATAAATTAGAATGATGTTATAGATAGGGGACTTTTACACAACAAGCAAACATTTTTACACAGAACTGCAAGTCCGGTCTTGCAACCCAGGTTACTTTGACCTAACAATTGTTAACATGCAACATCCACTGGAGGAAATTGTGCAAAAATGTCCTGCTTGCATGAATGGTTACAGTAACCTTCATTCAACAGTTGTTCCCCATTGGGTCACAAACAGAAAGTTTTTACATAACTGTGGTTAGCAGGAACATCAGGAATTTGAACTTGATTAGCATGTTTTCACCGTGCTGCTTTGTGGTGCAGCGAGGACAAGGTAATCAACAGTTTTCTGTAATGAAATTAGCAACCACTATAGTGGTAATCTTTTCCAGTTTAGCCACCTAAAATAAGACCTAAATAAACACTTACTTGTTTAATCAGCAGCGACACGGATGAGACGGGTTATGTTCAGTCCTCACTGACTCCCTTGGGAGATGTATGTGTGTGGATTTGTGTGTATGTTCTCAAGCTTCCAGTAGTGTTTGCCCACTGTCTGATGCAATCCTCCTTTCCAAACACTCCCCACATCCCAGGCGCTAGACCTCCTCCATAATCGTCTCATACAGTTAAGTCTTCCTCTGCAGCAACTGTTGCAAACCCACATTGTTGGTGGCAAACACGCAAAACGTTTTATTAATTAAGGAAGTCATCAGTGTCAAGAGAATGTTTGTTGTCTTAGGCAAAATAAGAACTTTTTAATGCACTTCAATATTTGGGAGTGTGTGTGTGTGTGTGTGTGTGTGTGTCTGTCTGTCTGTGTGAATGGGGTGTGCAAAATGTGTTCCTGCCTGGAGGCAGAGAAGCCACAGAGTACCTGGGGAGCCAAAGAGACCATTGTGTGTGTGTGTTGGTCTGTGTGTGTTAAAGGAAGAACCGTCTTGCGAACATCTGTGCAGAAGTGAGCAAAACGGTTCCAGATTCTTTTCACTTCATAAACTTGAGGAGTAACACAAGTAGATTTTAGGGGGAAAAAATAGCACCCTCTAGAAAAACAAGGCAGAATTACATTCATGGGATTTTTCATTTCATCCTGGAGGCTGCTATTAGGTTATTGTCATTTTATTATTATTAGAAGATTTTGAATATTACAAGTATACTAATGTGATCAAAATATTAATGGAATGCATTTTGAGGCTATAAAGCACCAGAGCCTCACAGATAGAAAGTCCTGCATTCTCGCATCCAGGTTTTCTGTGTGAATTTTAAATGTATGGGTTCTTCACCGATTCAAACTTTTCCCCACTTTTTGCACAGTCAGTGCTGGAGTTACACTGTGGTCCCCCAATCCTAAAGCTAAAGATACAGGGTGATCTTATAAGTAAGACTATTGGAGGCTAATCGGATAATCGTTAAACAAGGCCTTAAAAAGACAATGGAATGGTTTAGATCAAATCATATTCCTTTGTTAGATTGGCCTAGTCAAAGTTTAGCCGATTAATTGATCACATAATCAGTGGCATGCCTTGAAAAGTGCAGTTGAAACACTCACTGAGCTTGGGTAACATTGACATATTTAATTTGAGCCTTTTTAATCACTAATCTGGTTGTCATAGCATAATAATGTCATGATCTATGTTTTGGTTTAGGTTCTGTTTCTTCCTGTGTGTGTGTGTTGTGTGTATGTGTCTTCACTCATCTTTCATTCTCAGCTGTCATCGATCATCTAATCATCTTCTCCACCAATCACACCCCGGTTCCTCAGTATTTAAGCCACATGCAATCATTCACTCACGGCTGGATCGTCTGTTGTTATTCCCTGTAGTTTTGCCTTCTCGTCTCTCTGCGTCATCTCCTGTGTTCTTTCACTGTGGTCCTTCCCTGAGGTCTTTCTCTGATGTCCATCTCGTCTCGCTCCAGAGTTTCTCTCCCTACGTCTCCTGTAAGTCTCTTGCTCACTAAGTTCTCTGTCCTGGCTCTTTATCTTGGTCCCCTGGTCTCATCCCGTGTTCTCTGTTTGTCTCACTTCCTGTAGTCCCCGGGTTTCCTTGTCTCTTCCCCGTCGTATAGTTGTTAGTTTCATTGTGTCAGTTTATTTCCTCCTTCCCGTATTTATTAGTTGTGTGTGATTATTAGTGTCGTTGTGTTTGTTTATGTTAGTTTCCCACGTCTTGTTCGCTCGTCTGCTTGTGTACATTTTTGTAGTCCCGCCTCCGCTCTCTTTTGGTTTACGTTCCGCGTTGTTCCGTTTCCGGTTTGCTTGTAGTTCCCCTGTATGTTTCCGTTTCATGTTTATGTCCATCTATCATCCCCTATAATAAATTTATATTCACTCAGTTCTACCTGTGCTCGAGTCCTTTAAACGTTCTCTGACAAATAAATGTTATGTTCATGAAACATTTCTTTCAAAGATTCCTACATAATTTGTCTTCTGAATATATTTTGTTAAATCTGATTACTGCTGCTTTAACCAGATTTGAACAATTTGTCTTGCAGCGCTCAATTAGATTTTTATTAATGTGACAACGAAAGAAAGGTAACCGGCAAAGGTGACAGGAGACAGGAAAGTTTCAGACAAACCTCATGCAGTTTGTCTTCATTATGAGTGTGCGAGTTTGTCTGTTGTGTGTCTGTGGTCAGCTGGGAGCAGTGCTGGTTGTAAACTCTGACCCATACCATACCATACCAACTTTATTTATAAAGCACTTTATACACTGACAAGACCAAAGTGTTGTACACAATCATAAAATACAATGCAATTGTAAAAATTTAATATAAAATAAAACCTATGGGTAGGGGAGGAAATCACATCTATTCATATTGTTTTTACTGGTAGATCACAGCCATCTTTTGAACAGAGCCAAAAGAAGAAAAAGGAGCCTGAAACAAACAGACTAGCACAATTATTGAAAGACTCTTTTAAATTAAACAGGCAGTTTAATTTGAAAACTAAATGGCCGTTACTTCTCAAAAAAAATCTAATTTGTTTTTAAATGTTGCCTTCATTTTATGTAAGATGTTCAGACGGCCACGACTTCCTGATGACAAAGGCGAAAAAGGCTCTGTCTCTTTAAAGGTAGCAGAATTGTTGAAAAGAAGTTGGAGGATTTGACAAGCTACTTGCAACCAAGTCCCTTATTGATATTTACTACAGTCAAAAACCTATAACATGATATAAATCATAGAATTAAACTCTTTAGAGGCTACGTACCTTTCAACACTTAAAACCTCAATTTTTTAACATGGACACATGGGACACTGAAAGGTGAGGGAAATTTGTCTTTCTGGTTTCTGTGCTGTCATAATTTCAAAAAATAATTGTAAGAAAATGAGATCACACCATGCCCAAATGAGAAGCTTCCCTCTAGATCTGACAGTACTGGAGGGACAGTAAGTGTTAAGACAACTTAATATTGAGGTGTCCAAAATTTTTATTTTACATGATGCGTCAATGTGCCGCAGTTAATATTGATAAGGCTGCATGCATTGTTCACAGATAACTATTCTTGCTAAAAACATAGATTTTTCCAGCCTGAAACATTGTTTTGGTGTTCAGTACACTATTGGAGCAGGAATGCATCTACAAGCCTCAGAATGGTTGCTCTCTAGGACAGTGTGATAACGTGTGTGACACCAATTTAACTCACATTGCAGAAAAGGGACTTGCATTATCTTCACCGAGACACGTCCTAGAGAGTGTGACTGGGGTGTAGCTGTAAATTGTTTGTAAATGAAGTTATTGTTTATTTGCAGATCACTTTTTTGTTCTGTTTTATTTGCATGGAAGAACTTTATTGTTGTTATTAAAAATTAAGGTATTTAGATGAATATTTTAAAATGACTTGAATTCCAAAAAAGGGAGAAAGACAGAAATCAAACCGAACATTGAAAGCCAAGCACTAAAAACAACCCCCCATAGTTACCATTTATATTCGGAAAAAAAGGGGAAGGTGTCTCCTATTAGGAGCATTAATTTAGGTCAGATTTGCGAACCAACTTGTGCATCAATGTAGTGTAGTCACTTTTCAGCAATATATATATAATCTGTAGTTTATTAATTAGTTTGTTACAAGCTATTGAAATGTTATTAATTAGTTTGTTACAAGCTATGGAATAGTTTTAAATGTCACAACATGACAAGGTTGTGACATTTACATGATTATTTAAATGAGATTGCACCTCTTATATTTACATACCTGCACTACAGCAACACAGATCAGGAGGGATCCATTGTTTTATGTTATTTCGGCTAAATACTGATGCTGACTCTGAGTCTCACAACTAAAATCAGAATTCTTTATAACACAAAAGGTTATTTACACTTATTGCTTAATTTTGATCAGGTTGAAAGTGTTTTGGTCTCAGTTTACTGTTGTCAGCTGATAGAAGGAGAACTGTAACTGGCATTTTGTTGGTTTTTACCAACCGTTTGGGCATGTTGACCTTTCAGAAGTAGTACCTTTTACACCCTGGTTGTTACACATAGTTGTATGATATCCTTTTGCTTATCGTTATCTTGAACAACTTTATATTTTGCTCACTTATTTATTTATTTATTTCTCCAAAAGTCCACTTTAAATCAGAGATAATGGTGTGTGAAAATCACAAGCAGATTTGTAAATGCCAAATTTCTCAGAGCAGGAAATATAATGCCAATAAACAAACTAAAACTAATATTTTGATGCTCCGTTTAAACTTCAGCATATCTACAGTGTATCCACAATGTCTAAATGCTGCAATGTACTTACTTGCTGCCATATGATTAAATAATTCAGCTTTTTTATTAACAAGTTACTTAGTACTTATCAAGCATTTAGTGCTTAGTAGTTTGTTAAAGTTGTTTAGTAGTTTTGCATCAAACAGGTTTTGTTTACGCTTGTATTAGAAGCAATGTTTCAGCTGTTCAGATAAGTTTAAGCCCCATATTTGATTAACTGTAATTTACTGAACATCCATGAATTGAAGTACCTGTAATACACATTAATTGGGAATTTCTCAAAACCTGCCATGACGTTTCGTACGTTCAAAGTATTTTTCAAAAGTGATATGTCTTCATGTAGCATACAAAAAATCTACTGTCTCCAATGAAAATCTACTGTCTCTAATATGCACCGAGACTATGAATACTTGAAGTAACTCAGGTCTAAGAACTGAATTGCCTGGTTTTGCAGAGATAAAACGTATTATATTCATAGACATTTAACAGTTGTTATACCAGGGTTGACCACAAAGCGGCAGAAGAAAGCAGTTAATTGCAGCTGTAATAAAGCAAATGTGACTATATATGAAATCCTTTCTCAGATAAATTGTATATAGAAATATCACTAAATCATCACATGTAGGTTTTCTTTTCAATTTAGAGCAGTTCTACAAATAAAGACTACCCATGTATTATAAATATTCTTTGATATGACTGATATGACATAAAAAACACACTAATAAAAACAAAATAGCAAAGACATTTTGAAGGTTCCAAAGTTTGTTCTACTTTTCACCTATTGATTCCATCTACATATATTCCTCTTCCTATCTATCCAAATGTAACATGAATAAGTTTAAATGATCAGCACAGTTTTTACTGTAAACTGCTCTTTTGTTTTGCATTTCCTGTTTTATCCACTAGAGGTCAGTGTTTCTGCGCAAAACTGCAACCACTAATAGCTGAAATGCAACGTTTTGAAGTAATGAGCATACTGATTATCTGATTCCTACTTTTAAATTTGCTATATTGAAGCACAGTGAAGGGACATTATCTGATGAATAAAAGACTCAGGAAATGTTATTAATGATATAAATGATAATTATCAATTTTAAAGTTTTAGGCAAGAGTACAAGAATTAAATATTTTTATGATATTGTAAAGGCTTCGCATAAGCTTTTATGTTCTCTTAAAGCGGTATGTTTAAAGAGCATGAATAATAACCATTTAGGTAGAGAAAGATGTTAAACCCACCCTCTTCATTATGACCACCGCAAAACTTGCCAGTGCAATTGACCTCATATTTATTATTTATACTTTATTATTATTAATATTTATATTAACGTGATAATCCTAGATATTCATGATACCGAATAGCTTGTTAATGCGAGTATTTCTCTTATTTCTAACATTATTGCGGTTTAATAGTTGTTAAAGAGAAGGATTCCTGATTTATACTAATGCAAATGAAACATGCATATCAAAATCTGTTGTTTTTCATCATGCTTTAAGTTACTCAGAAAAAAGCTGGGCATCGTTGTGATTCGGCATTAGTGCAACCATGAACATCTGCTTTCTATTGCATAGTTTCGCTGCCCCTGCGCCCTGGAGGGCCACGGTTCAAATTACTTCAAGGAGCCAAAGTGTCCAAGCACAACTGAAATCTTCATTCCTTTAAAAAATCCTTCAGTGTGTCTCGTTCCTGTGAATGTTTTAACAATTAGAGTTATAAGCAATGTTTGGATAAATGAGGACATGTTAGATTTAATTATGAACTATTTAAGGAGGTCGTCCAAAGAAATGTTTGATGTATTTCTGTGGTGCTGAAAACACACACAGATGCACCGTAAACATTCAACCTTTCTTAAAGGTTTACTGTTTAGCTTTTTGCTAAGGCCAGGGTCAGGGTTGGGTTGAGGCACGGTAAGGTTAATTGAGGGCTAAAACTCAGGAAATTAAGACTAAAAGGAGGAAAAAGAACAATAAATTACAAACTGAAACAGTTCTGTTAGGCAACATAAGATGGTGATCCTTTCTGATAAAAGCTCCACAAATTGTCATATTTAAAAAGAAGCAAACTTTTCTTTATTTTGTCTGGGTTTTATGCTGGACCGAGGCAGATGAATAACATTTTCAATCTTTTTAGTTTAAAGTACAATATTTTAAACCTCCGACTTTTTACAGAGCACTCCTAAAATTATAAATTTAACGGGAAATAGTTTGGCACAACTGCAAGCCTACCAAGAAACGTCTGTGCACTTTAATGGACAGAGAGGGTACGGTGGCTATTAATTCAGAGAAGCTGCAAAAAGCTGCATGATAACTCTGGTGGAGCAGCAGAGATTAACAACTACTAGTCTTGTAATCTACAGATTTTGTTTTATGGAAATGGTCAACAGAAAACCTCTTTTTAATGAAGGTCAGAGAAAACTATGTGTGGGAAACAAGTAACAATCCACCTTGCTCCCCTTACATCCACATTATCAAGTAGGTGTCCTTGTCATGCAGTGGACGTTTTTCTTTACAGATACTCTCCACCAATTCTGACTAAGCTTAAGCTATTTAGCAAATATGAATGTACTAAACTATTATCATCTAGGTGTGTAAACTTGTTGGAGATTCACTGTGAAGGCTTGCAGTTGTAATACAAAGAGAGCTCTACCATTTAGGGAAGGGTGAATACAAAAAGATGCCACACTTTTAAGATTGTTTTTTTCTGAATGTAGTAATTTCTTTTCACTTCTAAATTATTCATTACTTTATGCTGTGAGTAATTTGTTTGAAATACCAACAAAATGCACTGAAGTTTGTTTTAGTACTTTGATAAAATGTGAAAAACTATGATTAAGTCTTAAAAATATATGATATCCTTCACCGGTATCCCAATAAGATGTCTGATGCAGCAGAGAGACTTAAAGGGAATATTTGAGTCTCTTATCTCTTATTATAGAGCTTATCTTACTGCAACACTCACAACAAGCTTATCAGCTCATAAAAGCATGTTTTAGATGTTAATTTAGAAACTGAATAACGTCAATGACTTGTGACACTGAGTTAAGAGTTTTTTCCTCATAAAACTACCATAAAACTTTCAAAACGAGTTAAAGTTAAATTATATCATAATGTTACTTGTGCAGGTTTAGACGGCTGATGGATTTCTCCTGCTGCATCTGGTGTCCACAACGGCCTGAGGCATTGAGGAAAGAAAGTATCTGAAGCAGTCTAATGGAATGCAGACTTCCTATCATTTTTGGTGCATAAAAGCTTTTACTGTCTGATTTTGATTTTTGCTGGGTGGTTGACTTACAAATTTCTATCATCACCTACAGTGGAGTAAAAATTATAGTTTATTATAACGCAACCAAAATACATCTAAGTTTTTTGTTTGTTTGTTTTTTTAGTTTGCATGTAATAGACGGTTAAATAGTTTCAATGTTGGCTTTTTTCCTTTACAGCCGCCTAGTGCGGCTGTAAAGGAAAGTGCACAATCAAGTAAAAAATAATCAATAAACAGGCTTTTACAAGACTGATCTGTTTTCTGTTACCAACTTTAGTCTTAGGGACCTAAAAAAAAAATTATGTGAACTGATTTGAGTAAAAGTAGCTTTTCTTCTGTCAGTGATCTAATGCTTATATCTAACAGATAAAAACCTAATGGTTTTACATATGGGATCAATGTGTTAGAAGAATAATGAATAATCACTAGTGTAACTTTTGGGGAAAAACATATTTATATGTAGAGAAATGTACAGAATATACATACATTCAGACTATATGATTAATTAGTGTTTGTTTATTTTCTATTACTGTTTTTTCAGAAACATAGTGGAAATATTGATGTCTCAAACATTTAGAGAAAATACTACTGAATATAAATAATACCTTGTGAGAATGGCAATCTGGATGACATTACAGTTAGCTAAAAACATGAAACTGAGACAGTAGTTCATACATACTTTCTAAAATTAGACAATGTAAGAATGAAAAATGGGCTGTGTGCACCAATGATTCTCATTTTTAGTTGCAATCTTCTGATGGCAGAGACAAATCTAGATCTAGATTTGAATGACTTGTGATGAAGTGGCGACTGGTCTGGGATGTATCTTACCTCATAACCAATGAAGATAAACACTAAGAGCCAAACGACCCTGCAGTGACAAGCTCATAGAAGATGGATGGAAAGATAGATGTACATAAAACCATGGATCCATCCTGTTTTCTTTTTATGATTGAGGGCAGTGCACACTCCTGGTTTGAATCCTACCTCACCGGACGATTCTTCAAGGTGGCATGGCAAGGCCAAACATCGACGCAACACCACCTCACCACAGGGGTGCCCCGAGGCTCAGTCTTGGGCCCCCTCCTCTTTGCAATGTACACTACTTTGTTGGGCCCAATCATCCAATTGCATGGCTTCTCCAATCACTGCTATGCAGATGATACTCAGCTCTATCTGTCCTTTCCTCCGGACGACCTCTCTGTACCGACACGAATCTCAGCCTGTTTTCGTGACATATCTGTATGGATGAAAGATCACCATCTCCAACTGAACCTCTCCAAAACTGAACTGCTTGTCATCCCAGCCAAGGAAAGTATTCACGACAACATCAGCGTCAGGTTAGACTCTCGATCTGTGGCACCCACCAAGGTTGTAAGAAACCTGGGCGTCATGATCGATGATCAGCTGACCTTTGTGGATCAGGTTGCCTCTGTTTCTTGATCTTGTCGCTTCTCTCTGTTCAAAATCAGGAAGATTAGGCCATACCTAACTCAACATGCGACACAGCTCCTAGTTCAAACCTTGGTCATTTCCCACCTTGACTACTGCTGTGCTATGAGACCACTACAGATTATCCAGAATGCTGCAGCTTGCTTGGTTTTCAACCTGCCAAAGCGATTGCATGTCAAACCCCTTTTCACTCAACTTAATTAGCTGCACGCATCAAATTCAAATCACTAATGCTGGCATACAGAGTGTTTGATGGATCAGCGCCCATCTACCTCAACAGCCTCTTAAAGCCTTACGTCACAGCCCGCACGCTCGGTTCTTTCAAGGAGCGCCAACTAACGCGACCAAAGCCTCTTGAAGGTCAATCTAATTTGCGGTTCCTCGCTGGTGGAACGACCTTACGTGCACTATCAGAGCATCAGATTCTCTTTCCACCTTAAATAAATCCTTGAAGACCATGCTCTGAAAGATCTAAAAGCACTTATTGCCCCCCCCTTGTTATTAGCACTCAGTGTAAGGTACTTTGGCCTTCTGTGTTTACCTAAATGCTGTAAATGAGTGTCATCATTAATGTTAAATCCTCTCCTAGCATATTGTAGGTAAATTGTGTCGTAGTTCAATGTTAAACCCTCTTTTTGTAAGTCGCTTTGGATAAAAGCTTCTGATAAATGCAGAAATGTAAATGTAAATGTAATGTTCATGCTGTTAGGGGTGATGCACTTCAGTCCAAAGGTTGTTTAGTTTTGGTTTCCAATTAGTAAATTGTCATGTAACTTATTTTTTTGCCCCCCAAAATGTTCAAAATGATAATATGGATAGATTTTTTATGTTCTGGTCCCATTTGGCTGTACATTTTCTCATATAAAAATCATTTGAATTTTCATTTATCTGACTCCAACCTGTCTCTAAAACATTAGTTTCATCAGTAGCAAGATGTATCTTCACTGATGACAATTGTACATCTAAAATGTTGTCCTTGAAGAATATACAACATGAAAACAAATAAATGTTTGACTTGTTTGTGAAAAGGGAAGATAAAAGTAAACAGAAAAAGGTAGGTCCAGATGGGCCACCAGTTTGAAGGAAGATTCAGGCAGGAAGAGGCCCACATCAAAACCAAGCAGACACCAACAGAGGATGGGCTGTTTTCATTTAACTTTCTACTAGATGTATAAGATTTGGGGCGTAAGTTGCAGAGAAAGTTAAATAAACCTTACATCAAAGCTCAAAATACTATGGATGTTATTAACAGTTAAACTGACTTTTTCACATGATCTGTTAACAGTTTGTGCAAATGTAGGTAAAAGAGCAAAAAGGACCACCTATGGTGGGCAATAATGAAAAACATATTGATCAATGTTTATTTAACTAGGATTTGTCATCATAGAATCCGGTTTTTTGATGTAATTTAGTAACAAAAGCTTCATATTCTTGCAGATCTGTGCTGTACTTCTAGCACAGCATCCTTACTTGAAAAAGCTGCATTGTTTACATTTTCCAGTCCTATGGTCCAACTGTCAATGTTACAAATATAACTTAAATGTAGACTAAATGTTTAGACTAAACATAACTTTTTACAATAAGAATGATGCTAGGTAAAGCTACTTAAGTTCTACAAATAGCTGCAAGTTTGTCAATTTACATTTAACAACAAGTGTATGCCAAAATTAGCTGTACGAATAAAGATTTAGAAGAGAAGACAAACGTCCACATTCTTTATGAAAAATCTGTCGTACGTTTGAATTACCCCATTTAATCTGATACCCTTGTATGTAGGAAACTGCATGCAGACATCCTTTATGCAGTTTTCTGAGAGCGGTGATGGGACAACGCAAAGGTAATTTGCTCTGGACGGTTTCGGAAAACTGTTTGTTTTTTACAGTAGGGATACAATGGGGGTACCTTTGTTAAAATGGCCTAGTCTAACTGTGGCATGCTTCCCTCCACATCCCCTTCCCTACCATTTTAATTACATCCTAGTCATCAACATTTTGGGCCAGAAAGGGGAGGGGACAGTCTTCCTGCGCCCCTGTTTCCTGGGTGCTATCCGGTGTGGGGGGAGATTGGTCTGCGGGCTTGAGGCGGGCTTGGGGCGGTCGGGACGGCGTCGTTGGGGGCGCTTCTTGTCCTGGGGGCCGTCCACTGGGCTGCAACAGAGGCTGGTGCCCACCAACCCCATCCGTACCTTGAGTGAGTGAGTGAGTGAGTGAGTCAAGGAATCAAGGAAGGAATCAAGGAATCTTTATTTGTCATCACATCACATGTGGTACATAAGGTGGGACGAAATTCTAATCCCCCGGTCCAGTTTACACCCTGAGAGCTTGAATAATTTAAAGGGGGACAGGGAGGGGAGAAAGTTTTTTTTTTTAATAACATGTTTCTCAAGGTTTCGTCCATTCCTTAGCACTAAAGGATCAGGGACGAGAAGAACCAGGCAGGTGAGGAATATATGTTTGAGCTTTATTATGGCTTTATGGATATATATTAAGGGTTGTATTTAATTTTTTGCATAGACATAGTGTGATTAAAATGATTACATCTAAAATGTCTTTAAAATGTCCTTCTAAAGAGTCAGGTCTGTTTAAAATATGATTTTGATCAGCACGTTCCCCAGGCTCCATGAAGGTCTTGCACAGCTTTGGTCTTTTTTTTATATTTTAGTTTAAACGTTTCCATTAAGACTACATTACAGAAAAGAAGGGCGATTTCTATGAAATTTAGGCACTTTATGAACTGAAAGTGTTTATATTTATTTTACTAAATCTGTAAATATTATTTGATTGTAACATGAAGCAGTATGGCACCATGACTCATCAAATATATTTTAGGAATATTTGCACAGTGAGTTCCTTTTAATACATTCTAGCGGCTGGATAGTTCAAGTAGTATGTCG
>JAVLVB010000349.1:96145-142625 GCA_032876305.1 Orestias chungarensis
ATATATTTTAGGAATATTTGCACAGTGAGTTCCTTTTAATACATTCTAGCGGCTGGATAGTTCAAGTAGTATGTCGCCGGACTTCCAATTGGAAGGTCATGGGTTCAAATCAACACAGTATCCAGTGTGGGTTCTTAGGCAAGACCCTTTGCGCTACTGCCTACCTAGCACCGCAATGTAGGCTGCCTTGGTGTTTTTTGTTTTTTTTTTTACACCAAAAAAGCATTTCACCTCAGTTGTACTGTGTATTACCATGTATGTGACAAATAAAGATTGATTATTACAACATATACCGGCAGACTCTGGGTTTAGGTGAGAGATGAGAGTTAAGCTACATTTCAAATTAGTCAAATTTAATGTAACTGATCGCAGGAGTTAACTCAACATTTTAAATTTGAACAAAAATAATGTGTTTTGCAAAAATTTTGTTTAAAGATGTGCCCATGATGCAACCAGATTGTGTAATTTAACACTTGAAATGTGTCATATTGAGGGAGGAATAATATAATAATGTAATAATACTGTATATGGATAAAAAAATTTACATGATTAAAAAGTGCCTTTAGAAGGTTATCCAGTCTATTTTTATGTCTCTTTTCAAAGTCATAATTATTATCTCAATCACCACAAATTAATACAGCATGTTGAGGGAAATAACTTTAAATCTTCTCCCTCTTATTCTCTCAGGCAACTTTGAAGACCTGAGAAAATGCATCTGGAGACTGTTATCCTCCTGTCTGCCCTGCTTCCACTCTGTCTGTCTCGAGGATTCGACCCTCTGGCCTGGCTGTTCCACCGTCACAGCCAGGCTCAACCTGTTAGCTACCTGCGGGCAGATATGGTGGGAGGTGCCTGTCCGGAGGAGTGCGACTGCCCCCCAACATACCCGGTGGCCATGTACTGTGAAGGGAGGGGCCTGACGGCTATTCCATCCATCCCATCCCGCATCAAGTACTTGTACCTGCAAAACAACGCTATCTCGGCTTTGCCTCCCTCAGCTCTGGTCAACGCGACTAATTTGGTGTGGCTTCTGCTGCATCACAATCAGCTGACATCTGAAGCCATTGGCAAGGAGGTAACACACATGTGATCACACAAGCATGCCCAGATGTTGATGTTTGTAATCATAAATGCAATGATGCCAGTCTGAAGGGCCGACAGATGCCAGGCAGATGTCTCTCATGGTGTCATTCGAGTTTTGTTCCCGTCTGTTTTAAGTGATTTTTTTTTATGCAGGTGGGATTCAATCTGTTCTCTTAAGGTAAGAGACAAAACCAAGAGATGATTTTATTTCATTCTGCTTAGTTTACATCCTTTGAAGATTTTAAGTCAAGAGAGACTTCAGCTTGTGAACCAAAAGCTTCAGACTTTGAAATATTACATCAATGTTACAACTTTCTATGTTGTCTGCTCAATTGAATACCTGGCAAAAGTATTCATTCCCCCACATTTCAGCCAGGGTACTTTTATTGGGATAATATGTAACAGAACAACAGGAAACCACTCAGTAAAAACTTTAAAGTTTATAACATTTCTAAAAATAAACATGTAAAATGTGTGCCATGCATCATTATTTCTTGCTCTCTACTATGATACCAGTTATTAAAAAAATACCCCAAACTTTCAACATCTGACAGAGCTCTGCTCAGTTCAAACTAAGTGCAAAGCTAACCAGACCTGTAGAGATCTACAGCCCATTAGTACAAATGTGCACAGTGAAACTACCAGTCATGGACTCCACATATGTTTAACTTTTATAAAAAAACAGGAAGGAGAAAAACATTCTGCAAAGGAAGTCCCATTTCCAGATTCCTAGCAAAAATTAACAGCTCAGCACAAACACGTAAAAGAAGGTCTTTTGGTCAAATTAGAGAAAACAAATTTTTTTGTATCCTTTTTTAAGCACAGCAATCCTACAGCAAACATTAAGAGTGTCCTTGTCAGAATGTTCAGACCAGCTCAAATCAATTTAACAATGTTGCTGACACACATTCATAGAGAGTTTAAATTCTTTTATAACAAAATATACTAATTAAAAAAACCATTTAGGCTCATTGTTTTTAGGATTGACTTTTTCCAAACCATGGGGTCAACTGTAAAAATCTTAAAGAAAACACTAGTATGATTAGACCAAAACTTCAAACATCTTTTGTCTTTCATGTAAATTAGATGCATGTACAGTAGGAGAATTATCTAACCCACTGAAGATCATTCTGTTGGGATCATTTTATTCATGATAGACAGAAATGCTTTATTTTTTGACAACACTGGAGGAAAGCCTTGAAAAAGCTACAAGCAACAACGTTACGGCAGTGGTTCTTCAAATCTGACTAAAGTTGATTAATTTCGTAAACAAATCAGTTTCCAAAGGTTGCTCTGAAACGTATTTATTGAGGATCTAAATACAAATGCACATACAGATCTTTATTTGTTAAACATGCATCATGGTCCACTACATAGAATCCTGATAAAAACTTATTATATTAAATGCATTAAAACAATTCTGTTCATTGTTATGACATAATGCCATGTAACACTTTATTTTAACTGTCTTTTGCAGGAGCAGCCAGTTGAATGATTCAAAATGTGTTTAAAATTGTTGGCCATTTGAGCCAAATGACTAATTAGACACTCAGCAGCAACCACTTACAAAACGTGTCAAATTATTACTTGTCTTTTGAAGAAGCACCTACTTCTGCAATTGCTAAGAGAAAACTAAATTATCTGATGTTACATAAGAGCCTCCCAAAGTGGTCCCTGTTGGCAGAATCTCAAATTGGACTGAACAATGTTCTTTTCTCTCTAATAAGAGCAGTATTTTCTAAGAGGGGGAAAAGCCTTTGAAATCCAGCTGGTAATTTCCAATGCCATTATTAGAAAAATTTTATTATATTTTAGGTGTTTTTAAAGCTGGAAGGATTGGAGCGTTTATTTCTACACCACAATAACTTGACCAGCATTCCACCAAAACTCCCTCACTCCCTGCGGGATCTACGGATGGATCATAACAGGATAGAAAAAGTACTGTTTCACACTTTATATTCCTAAAGAATACATTTTTGTTGTCTTTTCTTTACTTTGACAGTGTATAAGGAGAAATAATAGACTTTGACTTTTTTTCTACAATTGTGCAGGTTAACCCAACAGATCTTGAAGGAATGGACAACCTCACTACCCTGCATCTACATGACAACGCTGTTACAGACATGGGTACTTCACTTAAGGCTCTGAAATCCCTTACAGTACTTGACATCAGCAATAACAAGCTAATAAAGGTATTTGAATATGTAAATGTCTGAGAGTAGAACCTGAAAAAAAAACTCAAAGTATGTATCTGGGTAAAAAATTGAGGGTCACATGTAGAATCGATTCTTCCCAATTTTTTTCCAATTCATTTATTCAGGATCTAACCCTACACCTAACCACATCCCCCTGTCTTGAGTTTTAGAAGATTGCTACAATTTACTAAAATGTTTATACTGATGACAAATAGCTCTATATTTATGTGAGGAAACATGATCACGTCAATGTTGTACAAACTGCATGTCCCCTTCATCTTAATGTTAAAAAAACAGCTGAAGTCCTTGTTTTTGTCAAAAATTAGAGACTAGCACTCAGTGAGACTTTTTAAAGCTAAATTTAGGTGCATGTTACAATGACATTGTTCACTGCAGCTTTCCTAAGAAGGCCACCTATCTATCTATTTATCCATTTATTTTTATCATGCCTTGGTTAAAGTTAGGAAAATATACTATTCATCATTTCTATTCTTTATTGTAAGCTATAAAGAAATTCCTTCCTGCTGCAGGTCCCAGATGCTCTCCCTGAACATTTGCATCAGTTGTACCTAGGGTTCAACTCCATAGACTCTCTGCCGGTGGGTTTCCTAGAGGGATTAGCTCAGCTGCAGTACATAAGGATGTCCCACAATCAGTTGAAAGACAAAGGGATCCCGTCCAACACCTTTAACGTGACCGGGTTGGTGGAGCTGGACTTGAGTTACAACAAACTGGAGAGAATCCCGACTGTCAGCACTACCCTGCAGCATCTTTACCTGCAGGCCAATCAGATAAAAGGTAAAGTAACTCTCAGGCATGTGTGCTCACATGTTGTGAGAAAATTACTTTTTCTATAACGTTGTGTTAACTTTATAAGTTGTTGTTGAATAACAAATCAGGGTACTGATGTTGATGTCATTTTAGGAGTTAATTTTATTTAGGTGATTTGTGTTTCATCCCCACCCACCCTCTGTCCTGTGGTTGCAGAGTTCACCCTTGGAAGTTTCTGCTCCTTCGATGATGTGACAAATTTCTCCAGACTGCAAACACTGCGACTGGATGGGAACGAGATCAGTCAGGAGGACATCCCTTCAGAGTCTGCTCTCTGTCTGCGTCAGGCTTTCAGCATCCAAATTTAACAATGTGCCTGCAAAACTGTGTCAGTATTCAAAATTAGCCAGAATGAGCAGGGGCCAATTGATATAATATAATGTAACCACACTCGCAAATGTGATTCTTGTTTAAATGTGAAACCTAACAGATATTTCTTCAGTATTGCTGTTCATTAAAGGTCAAAAAATATTAGTTAGGTTTAGTTAAGAGCAGTCACTCCATCTTGTTTATATGTACTAAAAAATCAGTTTAAAAGCTTTCATATATATACAGTATTTGTATAATATAGTATTTCTTTGACCATGATCCTTTTTGTTGTGAGGATCATTCATATACATTTATTAACTTTTTCTTTTAGCTATTCTTCTTTTATTCTTCTCCCATGTGTATTATTGTTTACTTTGTTAATCCACTACATTTAATATACTCCTGATTAGAATGGGAAAATGTTACAAGTTCTAAATATGATGGCTAGACCTTTGATTAGACCAATGATTTGTGAAACTTACAATGTACAACCAGCAGCTCCATTGTAACAGTGAAAGAAAATACTTCCAGTACTGTCAGATCTGGAGGGAAGCTTTTCCTTTGGAAATGGTGGGATCTCCTTTTCTTACAATTGTCCATGTCCAAAAATGGAGGTACGTAGCCTCTAAAGAGTTAATTCTAGGATTTATATTATGTTATAGTTTTTGGACTAAATATGAATATGGGACTTCAAGTGGGTTGCTAGTAGCTTGTCAAATCCTGCAATCCTCTGCTACCTTTAAAGACACAAAGCCTTTTTTCCCCCTTTGTCATCAGGGAGTCGTGGCAGTCTGAACATCTTACACATAATGAAGGCAACATTTAAAAACAAATTAGATTTTTTTGAGAGGTAATGGTCATCTAGTTTTCAATAATTGTCCTACTCTGTTTCAGGCTCCTTTTTCTTATTTTGGCTCTGTTCAAAAGATGGCTGTGATCTACCTTCGAAAAATATGAACAGATGTAATTTCCTCCCCTACCCAAAAGTTTTAATCAAAAGTTTTTTAAGAAGTCTGTCAAATACTGAATGTTTTAATAAAAGCTAACTAGTCCTAAGAATAATTGGACATTCACTTTATTACAATGTTGCAATTAAAAACATCTAAGTACAGTTACAAAAGAAAGTAGATATATCTTATATATGTTACTATAGGCATGACATTATTGTACTGGGTTTTATTTTGCAAGTGAGACAAACAAATAATGTACATATTTTTTCAAATCAGCTTGGCACTTATGACAATAATAATACTGTAAGCCAAGAGATTTAATGTAACTTTTCTAAATTGTTGTATTGATACTGTTTATAAAAACTGTAACTACTACAATGATTAGATCACAAGATCTGGCTGAAGTCTTCTTACACCTACAAACTGATTTAATAAAATTTAATTGTGGGGGTTATGCAATAAACCAACCCAAAAGTACAAGATCTTGAACTGCAAGGAAAATAAATTTATCCTATACCAGTAAAATATATGAAAAGAATTGCCTGCAATTTAATTCAGCTTCTTTTCAGCTAAATACAATTTAGGGAATGTATGTCACCTTATTTTTAAATAGTGTCAGATTTAGTGTAATTTAAAATCAGAGAAAATCATTGTATTTTGTGGAGGCTTTGGAGAACATTGATAAACATAAATTATCGTAAAGTCCAGGGCAGACAGCAGACAGGTCAGAGACACAGCAACAGTGTTCAAGAAGAGTATGTATTGATGTATTGACGTTCCTTCCTGTCGTTGCACTGTGTGTTTGTGTCTGCTAGCTCTGCGCTCTCTCGTATGACTTTTTAGCCAATTCTAAACACACCTGTACATTAAATTACAGATTTTTGTTGCTCCACTTTACATGTTTAGAAACCGTAATTGTCCTAAACGGGCCTTGTTTTTGAGTAGTGAGCACTTGCTAGATTAGTTAGCTTAGTGTTAGAGGCTTCTCCCTCTGCTTCTCTCCTTTCCTGCTTTGTGTGTCAGATGTTTAGTTATTCCTCGGCCTCCTTTAGAGATAATGGTACGTGCATTAAATGTAGCATTTTTGTAGCTTTGGAGGCAAAGGAGTTTGGATTGGAACCCGCGCTGTTGAAACACCCACAGATAGCCGAGGCCCATTAGATAACGTGGAGCCAACAAGAACAGGCTGCCCTATGGTCCTCCAGCAGATCCTGCGCAGCTGGGAAATCCGCCTGGCTAGGTGAATGAATGCAGAAGGCTTAGCGTCAGAACCCAGCCTAGGGCTCACCACCAACCTTTTGACGTTTTAAATAGATTTTCCCCACTCAGCGATACACCCATCTGAGAAGCAGACTGTGCTAATGGGCAGCTCCATACTCAGAAACGTAGCCTTAGAGAAACCAGCAATCATAGTCAAATGTTTGCCGGAGGCCAGAACAGACGACATAAACTCATACCTCAAACTTCTGGTTAAGGATAATCGTAAATACAGTAGGATTGTAATTCACGTAATGACACCCAGTTACGCCAATCGGAAGTTGCTAAAATTAGTGTTGCTTCCGTGTGTGAGTTTGCTTTAAAACAATGTCCGACTGTAGTTTTCTCCGGTGCCCCGCCTGATCGGACCAGTGACGACATGTTTAGTCGCATGTTTTCATTCAACCGCTGGTTATATAGGTGGTGTCCAGAAAATGGTGTTGGTTACTGTTGAAGTCCTCCCAGACTTCCCCGGATTCAGATCTCAGAGACAGAAGATTTATATATTAGGCGGTCTGCAATCGTTAAACAAGCATCAATAATCAATGTTCATTCTTTAGTACTTTTCACCACACCTTTTGCAAAAGGGAGAGCCGAGCACCGCTCCTCACGGGTTCCCAACTCGACTCTGGGCTCTCCCCAGCAACAGGCTGTTTTCATTCAACAGTAGGGAGTATACAGAGGCACACAAGCATTCATATTTGATTACACAAGCTGTTTATCACGTGCTTAGCTAGGCATGCGTATTTTCCCACAAGAAGTTGTTACTCTGTGCGAGAGGGAGTTTCCTGTTATCTACGACCTTCAGTTGTAGCACCCTTATTCCACATACTTCAGCTTCACCTTTTGCTGCAGGTTTTTTCCATAACACGTCATATTCACTCTAGCACTAGAGTGAATATGCCGGCCTTATCTAAAAGTTATACTTACTATTATATGCAAACACTTCTATTATTAAAAGACAAATGAATACAATTCCACATTACAATGATAATTGGAAAACTTTTTGGGGAAAGCCTGGTCTGATCTGGAGAGACGGCATCTATTCCATTTTGGATGCAACCTGCTTCCTTAGATTGGAAACGTTTTAAAACTGATTTGTAATGATGGATCTTTGATTTCAATTGATTTTGTTGTAAAGTGCCCTGAGACGACATCTGTTGTAAATTGGTGCTATATAAATGAACAGATTCTTGATGGTGTTCTGGTCACATCTGACCATAATTAAAGGTTTTGGGTCATAGTCACAATGTTATATGTGGGAAAATACAAATACTGTACATCGTCCACACTTGTTTGTGATTGGATGCTGCTGTCGGGAGGGCTTTTCTTCAGTGGGTACAGTTGGTGTTGGTCAGAATTGATTTAAAAAAAGATGTAACTAAATATGGAGATGGATGTCCACCTTTTAGCAACACACAATAGCTTAAAAACAGTTTAGGATGTTCGTTTGTCACATGTGGCACATTCAAAGCACAGACCTAAGAGCATCCACAGCCAGACTTGGTTGTTCGCAAATGCTCTTGATACATCTGGACAAAGCATTTTTATTTTTTATGTTCTTTGCAAAAAAGTATGAGTTACAATTTCAGTCTTTATCTTTACGATGCTGGTGGAAATAAATAAAATAAATGTTTCTACAATGTAATGATTTAAAATCCTAAATAAAAATGCATACCACACCTGTTAGAGCTGTATTACTTAATCTTTTACATCAGTCATTGTGCCTCCCATAAAGTCCCAATTAAACCAAAAACATATCAAATACAGAATTGTTCAAAGACTGGGAATACTTTAGCAAAGCCATTTAGTATTTTAACCCATCCCTTTTATCCATTACTTCTTTTCCTGGTATCAGTGGGAATTCTCCAAATATCTCCCTCCAAAACGCCATAAAAAATGTTTTGACAGCCAGACTTCCCAGAGTTTCCCAGACTGCAGAAGTGAAACTATCAATAACTTGACAGTAGCGCTTCAGTCATCCTCTTGTGTTTTGTCTCCTAATAAGTCAGGAATAATTCAGCCAAAAATCCCCAACCCCTTAAACTAAACAGGATTAAAAGGATAAATCACACAGAAGTAAAACAAATACGTTGTTGGACATCACCCTCAGTCTGCGCCGCTCTTTGGATTTCTGACGTGCACAATAACGAGCATCAGCGGAAAAACATTTGTCATTATTGTGCTCACACAAAAACACAGACTCAGAGTGAGGGCTGCAACTAGTCATCACTCATTAACTACATGGCATTTGTTCAACCCAGTAAAAGGATGTTGACACACTTCCAAGGCTTTGGTATGAAAGTATTTGTTCAAATTAAATTGGTTATATTTACGTTATGAAAAGTTGTAAAGTATCCGTTTTATATGAGACATTTAGCTTAATTTAAAGAAATCTGATACTTTATCACACAAACATTGACAAGTCTTAAAAATATCTCTGTATGAAGGATTATATGATGAGGTAGCAGGTACATCATCTGGCTGCAGTGATTACATGCTGACAAACTGACCACATCTATGCAAAATCCTTCCCTTTGAACAAGCTGTTATTATGTGCAGATGTCATTGACCAAAAAGAGCTCTTTACAACATGCATCAGCAGAACAGGGTATTAGACTGAAGACAGTCTAATACAAACCACTGTTGAGAAATCACCGACAATGATGAACAGATTCCTGTATTTATAAAACATTATTTCTACAAAAGGGATGGAGTGGAGGAGTCATGCATATTTCAGCTGCATAAATAAACTAAATAAAAGTTGCATCAGGTCAGAATGAGGAAATACTGATGAAGCATGCATCATATTCCTTTTCAGGATGATTAATTGTGGTTGCAATCAGAGAGACCACAAAGGGAGGGTCGAAGCTGTTTATAGGTAGGAGGAGAGCCGTTAAAACAAACCTGCAGAGGGGATTCAGTTTTCTTATTCTGAGTTTTACCAAACAGGTGGAGGGACATGAGGAAGTACGGTTTGAAACATTTTAAGGATTTAATTTTTTGCAATCCTGCTGTTGTTGATCAGGTAGGTTTGAACATAGATTTATCAGAAGAGATAAGATCTGCCTCTGTGACTGAGTTTATACTTAGCTAAAATTAATGTTTTAGCAGAATAGCAGATTTTTCCTCATACATTATATTTTTAAATATGGTGGCATATTAATTTTTGCTGAACAACCAGTGAGAATAATGTTCATATGGTTCTTTTTTTCATGACTTCCCTAGTTATTGTTTTTCTGTCTGGTTTGATAATTAGAGCGAATTTACTTAATAGCTATTATTACTGGTTTGTTACAAATCGTAACATTTAATTCCCAGGATCCACATGTAGATGCTGGTGACGAAAATGCAGAGCGTGGAAACTGGTCGAACAAGAGGGATTACATCCTCTCCATGATCGGCTATGCAGTTGGACTGGGAAACATTTGGAGGTTTCCATACCTGGCCTACAAGAATGGAGGGGGTAAATTGGTGTTATAAGACGGATTTTTCAGTCCAATCGTTGTTTTTTCAACGTTGTCGACTATGATATAATTTAACTATCTTGTGCCATAGGAGCCTTCCTCATTCCTTACTTTACAATGCTGGTGGTGACCGGAATTCCTCTTTTCTTCCTTGAAAGTGCCTTTGGTCAGTTCTGCAGCCAGGGTCCGATCAATGTTTGGAGAGCAGTGCCGATCCTGCAGGGTGAGATTAGAAATTTTAAAGAGATGAAAGACAGCTGGGGTTTTGTAGTTAATGGTCAACTACAAATGAATGATATCTGCTTTTTAATGAGAATTGCTGTTAATGATCAACTCCATTAGCAACAATTAACTTCAGCCCCTGATTGCTTTCCAACATCTTCAAGACTCTGCAAGACTGGTGAACGAGCTTGAAAATTTGGCAAGGGAGTAATAGCCTTAAAATAAAATAAATAAATAAAAACATTCACAATTTAATCCCGTGTTGTTTTCTGGAATGCACCAATAAGATAGTTATAATGGGAAACACTTACATATAATGTTACATTATGATGGGATGCAGCCTTTTAATGCTTCTTTCTTGCAGCAGCAACATCTTGGATTGGAAGTTTATGTTTTAAATGTGTTTTATAATAGTTTTTTATTGTGTTTTTTCAGGTGTTGGCATAGGGATGGTGATGGTGACTCTGATAGTATCCATATACTATAACGTCATCATTACCTACAGCCTGTTTTACATGTTTGCCTCCATGCAGTCTGCTCTTCCGTGGTCCAGTTGCCCAAACCGCACTGACACGAGCTGCCGTGAAACACCTATAGGTGCTTATTTCAAATGTACTAGTTATATCTGCTTTCTGAAAGAAGGCGACATTTCTCAGAGGTTTTGAATATGTTGCAAACAATATAAGATTGTTAATGGCTGCATTCTGACAGCACACATTATTATTTATTACATGTTCATCCTTTTTAGCATGTTGTTATATGAGTGGTGTTTTGACAGCCAACTTGACCCAAGAAAACAACACTTCATTCAATTCATCTGACATAATCACAACGGTCATCCAGAGCCCGAGCGAGTACTACTGGGAGTAAGAGCAACACATTCCTAATGTTCATAAATTCTACCCATGTAAACCTGGATGCTTGTTAAATATGTCTCTCTTGTCATGATTAGTAATGTAGCTCTGGAGCGGTCCGGCAGCCTGAATGAAACAGGTCCAATAGTTTGGCATCTTGCCCTTTGTCTCCTGCTGAGCTCCATCCTTGTAGCTGCAGCTCTGATCAGAGGCATCAAGTCATCAGGAAAAGTATGGTAACCTCTCCCCTAAATCACAAAAAAAACTTCTCAAAACTTCTCAAACAACACAAAAGTATAGTTATGTAATTTTACTTTTTTGTCCACCTAATTCAAATCTTATATTAACCCAGCATTTACAGAGAACAACATTTAAAACTTCATGCAGAAAACCTGCAGACCAACATTCAAACACAGAAACTTGTTGCTGAAAGGCAACAGTGCTAACCCCTGCACAACCGTGCTGCTAAATATGTGTACACAATTTAATATTTGACACAACTTTATTAACATGTCCCTCAGTATTTGCAATTGAAACCTTATAGCTTCAATAACAACAAAATAAATGTAAACTTAAGTCTGTATTGGTATACCAATGAATTTAACTTAGTTCTACCAATTCGGGGGTTACCAATGTAACTTTTTGTCTGTTCCTTTGTTATGGATCATGGCTGAAAAAGCGCAATCCTGGTCATAAATGATCTTCCTCCATAACATGCATGGCATGGATTTAGGATTTGATGATTTGATGATTTGATGAATTGTTTTTTAATCTGTAGTCCAACTTCAATTTAATTTGCATTATAATGTCACTTAAATTTACTTGTCTGTGTTTTAGTCTTTTAAAGCTCTTTAAATTGCTCAAATAAGGTAAACAAATAAATTTGCTCTAACTTACCCAAACATAAAAAGTCCAACAAAATCATAATAACGGTTAAATAAAATCAGCGTTAAATCCTATTGAAAATGAAAACATTTTCATGTTATTATATAAAGTAAAAAAAAGTTTTAATTGAATTTTTTACATATTATTTAGGTTTAAATTTAGTTTCTATGTACATTTTAAGACTTTTAGGGGTATTCTTCTAACTTCCCTGGTTTCTCTGAAGGTGGTGTATTTCACAGCCACATTTCCCTACGTGGTGATTTTGATCCTGCTGATCAGAGGTGTAACACTGGAGGGAGCTAGAGATGGGATTGAGTTCTACATTGGCACCAAATCCAATCTGACTAAACTGACTGAAGCCCAGGTGGGTTGCTTGCCGTCCCCCTCATCATCTCACAGTAGTTTAGTGTTTTTAGCTGCAGTGTCTTTGCGTGTTGTAGGTGTGGAAAGACGCTGCAACCCAGACCTTCTACTCCCTCTCTATCGGCTGGGGAGGACTCATGACTCTCGCTTCCTATAACAACTTCCACAACAACGTGTTCAAAGACTCATTTATTGTGACTCTTACTAATGCTGGTAGGCATCTAACTTGCTACCCTGTTTTTCAAATGAAATTTAAAGCAACTGTAGTTTACTATTTGTTTTCTTATCTTCAAAGGGACCAGTCTGTTTGCCGGCTTTGCAATATTCTCAATACTGGGTCACATGGCCCACATCTACAAAATACCAGTTGAAGAAGTGGTGAAAGAAGGTCAGACATTCAAAGTGTTGGGCCAATCCTCAGGACAAGTTCAAAAACTATCAACACTGATATCTTTTGTTATTCTGCAGGATTTGGTTTGGCGTTCATTGCCTACCCAGGAGCTCTCTCGCGGCTTCCCATTTCCCCACTGTGGTCTATTTTGTTCTTCTTCATGCTTCTTACTGTTGGTCTGGACTCTCAGTTTGCAGGAATTGGTTAGACCTTCAGCTCAGACTCTATTTGCATATCATTAACTTCTTATCTGATGGATTTTTGTTTTCTAAGACATCTTCTTTTCTCTCCAGAGGTGTTGACCACCTGTCTGCTGGATGCTTTCCCCAAAGCCTTCAAATCCAAGCGGGCTTTACTGACAATAAGTATATGTTCAGCCCTCTACCTTCTGGGCTTGCCATGCGTCACAAGAGTATGTTTGTCTCCCTACAGCTTTCTTTTTTATTGTTACCTGTTTTAAAACCTGCCAACATGTTCTACCTGTGCCTGTGTGTTGAAGGCAGGCATTTACTGGGTGACCCTCATCGACCAGTTTGTCGCCAGCTGGGTGCTCTTATTTCTGGTCCTCTTGGAGATCATTGGTGTCTCCTACATATACGGTGAACATAACTGCCTGAAACCACATGCACAGATTTATAAAAGAATGAAATGGCATCAAACTCCAGCCTTTGCATGTTTGTCTTACATTTAACAGGAGGAAACCGTTTTATTAAAGACATTGAGATGATGCTTGGAAAAAAATCCTTTTGTTTCTGGCTGTGGTGGAGGGCGTGTTGGTTCTTTATCAGCCCCTGCATCATTCTGGTGAAAAGAACCTCAAACACTGTTTATCGCAATTGCTTTTGATTTTGATTAACATTATTATTAATATGCAAATAAAGATACAGAAGTTTAAAGCATTGTTTTTCTCTTTGATTTAATTTTTACTTCACTTATTGCTTAGGTTATCTTGGGCTGGTCTGTTGCAACCTTTGTACCCCCCACATATGGAAAAGTGGACTACCCATCCTGGGGATTGGCTCTGGGGTGGTGCATGGTTGTTTTCGTACTGATCTGGATCCCTGCTGTTGCTGTTTACAAGCTCATAAAAGCTAAAGGAAACCCCTGGAAGGTATGTAAGCATTTGATTATTTGAAGTCGTATGTGTACCATCTCTGCATTTTCATTGTTTTGCTCTCTACAGCGTCTGAAATCGTTGTGGTCCCCGTCTGAGGAGTGGCATCCCTATCTGGACATCCATCGAGGAGAGCGTTACCCGAAAGAGCAAACCATCCATAAGGGGAGCGGAGAAAATCCCCCAGAGGTTAATGCAATCTCCAGCTCATGGCTTTAATTTCTCAGTTAGTCTGTTTCCCTGTTGATTTCTGTATATGTGGCCTCTTTCACAATCTAGAAAGAAAATTTTGACATGGACAAAATTGTTTAATAACCAGTTGTTTAACATTATTCAAACGTATATGATAAGATGGTGTTATTAATCTGAACCTAAATTTGGTGGTAACATGTAATTATTTTTTCTCTGATTACTTTGATCTTTTGCACTTTTTTGTTTATTTATTTCTAATAACAAGCAATTAAGTAAGCTCCCCTTTGTGACAATTTTACACTGGGATATTCCAGTGATTTTTCAAAAAAATAAAAAACTTTTAGCATAGGTGAAATGTCCCACTGAGAAATATGACGCCGGAAGAACAATCAACATTGACGAACAAATCAGGCCATGGAAAAAAATTGCATATTATAAGCTCAGAATGGCGGCAACGTGGCACATTGGGTAGCACTGTTGCAATAAGAAAGCTCTGGGTTCAATTCCACCTTGGGTCTTCCTGGTAGGAGTTTGCATGTTCTCCCTGTGCATGCGTGGGTTCTCTCCAGGGACTCTAGCTTCCTCCCACAATCTAAAAACATGACTGATTGGGTATTCTAAATTGTCCTTAGGTGGGAGTGTGCACATGAGTGGTTGTTTCCCTGCGATGGACTGGTAACCTTTTCCAGGTTGTACCCCTGCCTGTCGCCCATTGTATGCTGGAGATAGGCGCCCGCAGACCTCTGCGACCTCACAAGGATAAGCGGGTTAAAGGATAAACTCAGAATATTGAACACAGAATATTATCATTAGCACAATACTGAGAGAATTTATTTGGAATAGAATAGAATGTTAGTTTGGCCTAGTCAAAGTACAGGCTCAAATCGGACTGAGAATAAGTTTGAATGCTTTAACATTGTTGCCTAAAAAGCGGTATACCCTGCCAAATGAGTTATTTTGTTTTTTTCTGTCAGATAAATCCCTGTAAAATAAATTGTTGCTCATGGATGTACAGTAACATCGCTGGGAAAGCAATTACTAATAGATTACCAAGACCCCTTCTGTTTGAAAGTCAAACAGTCAGCTTCCCACCGTCAGTAAATCCAATTCAGATATGAAAATACCAGCCTTGTTCAGAGTCTTTTTTCTGACCTGCAGTTTAAATCCCTTTTATAGCAACCAAGACTTCCTTCCTTTGTTCTTATCTTACACATAATTTTGTTTTATTGTTCAATCTAGCTCTGCAGAGGTGAGGTATATATACATATACACTTATACAATTATATATATATATATATATATATATATATATTTATATAATTTCTTTTCTTTTTGTTAACCACCTCTGAGCTGTCAGAAAAACCATTATCCTGGGAGCTGCAGGGTCTTTTTAAAGCCTTTGTATCTGCCAACTAATTACCTCAGTGAGCATGCACCTCACAGCTGGCTGCTCTACTCACCTACACACTGTCTTGCGCTGTGTCCTCATAACAACACCAGCATCATTAATCCCAGATTATCCAACGGTTTAGCTGTATCACATATGATCCGTTTGTTTGTGATTCATACTGAGTGCATTCCTCACCAATGTAATCTATTTATGTGTGTAATTTTTTGGGAGTTGTTTGTTTATCAAACTGTTTTATGTTGTAACTCTCTTGTTTACACATAATAAAGTGTGGATATGTTATAATTCAAATGTTTTAATCAATCTAAAATCTCAATCAACTATGATTTTGTAAAATAATGATTTGATTCTTTATATATAATACAAATGATCAAAATGCTGATAAGCAAAATAAGATCAGTAGCCTGATACAAGCTGTGTTTTTACTTTGTTATATGTCGGCTTTTTTTCATAAAGACTAAATTGGTTGTATTGGTTGATTATAACATTGTACCTTTCTCCTGCAACAAACTATTTGCTTTCTACAGAATTATAAGGAAAAAATATTCCAAAATATCAGTATGAAGCACTCGGAATTCTTTTAAAAAGCTGACAATACTATTGAATACTTTTTTGTGATATTAGTTGTGATTAGGTCACAGTTATTTAACTGTTCATTTATTTTTATAAGCAAATCTATAAAGAAATGACTTTACATATCATATAGATTCATTACACGTATTATGACACATTATCTGTTCTGTACTGTTTATTTCTTTTTTGCAGTTTATGAAAATCCAAATTTTATTAATCGGGAAATTTTAACATGACATAAACATGTTAAGCCAGGTTAACCCATGTAATGCCAACGAGGCTGGCAGAAAAATGTGCTAACAGAACCTCTTATTATAATGTTGTCTTTGTTTTAAAATACAAGTAAAACTGACAGATCTCCAATAAAGTGTGGCTGTGTTGATGCTTCAGATATAGAAAGTGTTTGATCACTGAACATATATGCATGTGATATAGCCCCCCCCCCATCTTAAAAAAATGTTTGGTGACCTGAATTGGTTGGTGACCTTACCTTAAGACATCCTTTCTTTACTCATCTGTATTTTCCTTGATCATAATTGATCAATTTTGTTTTCAATCGGCTGCAGTTTTATTTTTATTTATTTTTTGTTAAAAACTGATCAAAAACTTTTAACATGGCACAGAATCAATATCCTCAAGTTAATATGTAAGTAAAACCTTTATTTAAGGAGGTTCTACCTCCTTTGTAACCTAATATTACATTCATCTCTTGTACTTAACTTGTACTAAACATGAAAATACCCATTTTATTGTAGCTGCATCACCAAATCTGACCACCAGATAGAGCTCAAAAGTCACGTGGAGTCCATCTCTATTTTATATAACCTCCTTTAACACAGATTCCCCTCAGGCCCACCCCCAAAGATGTTATGCTATTCATTCTATGAAATGGTCAGAATATTGTGTGAGCTGCATGAATAACATCTGTTTCTTTGTAAATGAACCAAATGAAATCTTTTTTTTTTTTTGTCTTTTGTTCTAGAAGCGAAATTACAGTGAATTTATTGAACTTCAAACCAGATTCTCTTAATTTGTTTCTCCCTGTGCAGTGCAAAGGGAGTGAAATGCAGTCTTATATTAGACATGCATGTCAAAACTCAGATGATTCCTGACTTTTATAATCATTTATGTTTTTTAAAAATGTTAGGAAAACAAGTTAAAGTAATTAATATTAATGCAAGGTAGAGTTTGTGGTAATGCGATGTAGTATTTTTTAAGAAGATAGCATATAAATGTGCAAAAGTAATTTTTTTTATTTAAATTTGAATGTGAATAGTGTGGATGAAAAAAAAAACTGAGATTCAGTTGTGTTTCCATCTCTGTCCCTCTCCTCTCTGTCCACCTTTTATCCACCTCCCCCCACCTTCCCACTCACCCAGACAAGTCAGGCTTCTCAACAGCCTGTTGCTATTAGATACCGCTGAGCTTGTCACCATGGCAGCCAATGCTCCATCATTCTTTTTCCCTTTATCTTACTGATGCACGCTCTCACGTATACAGATTCCCCGTCCACACATATAGGTGGCTGTGATGTGGTGGGAGGGTTGTCTTTGAGTTCCTGAGTCTTCTCAGGTCCAGATTGGGAGGGAGAGGGGGTGGGGGGTGAACCCACCTGTGACCAGAATCCAAATGCCCTTACAGAGGGAAACATGCTCTGCCACACATCAACACGTATCCCCAGTATTTCCACACACTCATTGGGATGTGTAGGTGTTCATGACCAACACTGTCCTCTCTAACGTATATACCAGCTGCATAGTGGGATAATGCTGGTTTGCATGCATGGGGAAATAATCATTTTCATTTAAAAATCATTATTCATGGCTTTCACATTGCAAGAACAGAATGCAACCATCACTCATGACCTGTAAATAGGAGAGACAAATCAATGCCTCCGTTCACACGTAGACGCTCACTCCCTGAACATCCCCTGCGCTGACATGAAGAGATTGAAACGGCAGACGTGACTTGAATGCTCAGGTCCTGTGCAGATGTCCCAGGAAGCTGACGTCAGATGAAAACAGGAAAACACACACAGAGAGGGAGAAAAGGTGAGATGGAAGGGGGAGAAAACGGAGAAGAAGGAAGAGAGATGAGGATGGGAGAAGTGGGGACAGTCAAAGCTGATTCTCTTTCACCAGTGAAAGCTACAACTCCCCCCCCCTCTCGGGTTGCCATGGAGACCAGTTCTTGCTACCCTGTCTTCAGCGAGCTACCATTTATCCTTGCTGCCTTTCAGTCAGCAGGGCATGTGGGTGTGTGTGCGCTTTTGTGTGTTGCCTCTGGAATGAATCAGGCAAATGAAAGGGAGACCGTTCAGACGGCCAAGTTAGCTGAGTCTTTAAATTTAAGTTAGCTTGTCTTTTACTTTTACTCCCTGCTTTCCGTTTCCTTACCTAAAGAGTTGGACCTAGTTTCATTCAGGGATTTACATGTTGATCAGGAAATAAATACATGAAGGAGAAAATCCACTTTACAGTTGAAAATGTGGGGTGGAAATGTGCAGTTGGACACAGAAAAAACATACAGTTGTGTTTAAAGTAATGCTTAAAAAATGAATACATTACAAGGCTTACGTTTCCAATAGTACATTGGAAATACTACATATAAACAATTATGAATCAAAATTTATCAAGTTAGCTAGTGCTCTAAAGAAAGTGGGAAAAATCAGTCTATTCAAAAATGCTTGTTTTGAGTTAGCTTTCTGACCCATGCAGTTTCACACACAACCACACTGAATCAATGTTTGATTTTAATTTATTATTTAATAATCAGATGGGCTCAGGAAACACATGATGAAGCAGGTTTTTCTGGAAGAGTGGCAGGATTAGGGATCCAAGAATAAAAGTAGATGAATGATATTCTTGAAGTGGTTGTAACTGACCTCAGTGAGTTCAAGGTGAAGTTGAGCAGAGAGGGAAGAGTGAGGAACTAGATGAGTATCTGTGGATCATGGCAGCAAAGGGAGAGCGGGCAGGCGGTGAGTTTAGGGGGCTCGGCGTAGCTTGGAGGAGTTGTGGATTTCTGTGAGTCCTGTTGTAATGCAAAGGGTGATTATAGGGTGTGGTTGCAGAACAAGAGTGAGATCAACTTGATGTGAAAGAGACCAGAGCCTTAAATGTGTCCAGGTGAATTTCAAATACAGGGGGAAAAAAAACGCTCGTTATAAAAACCTTGACATGGACATGAGGCTTGACGCATTCAACTATGTGAGACCATCAAATGACAAGAGAGTGCTCTGCAGCTCTTCGTAACTACAACCTCTGACTGCTGGAAAAAAAAAAGCATAGGTGTATCAGTGACTCATCAGCACTCAGCAGTAGCCTTCTTTTCATTAAATTTCATGTTACAGTATAACCCAGGAGTGAAGTGAGTGTCTGACACCTGCCTGCAAAACTGGAGTCAGCAAAATATTTAACAAACTTCCCTTTATTAATTTGACTTTGTGAAAAGATAATTTTAAAGTTGAAGATTAAACATGGCAAGGATAAATACATATACTATATTTTAAGGTGATGGGGGAAAAAAACGATTTGTTGTCCTGACCAATGCATACTATCAAACAACCTTGTTTCTTGTACTGCAGAATGGCAATATTGCTTCACAACAGATGGTTTAAAGCCGAGACTGTCATAGTATTTAAGCTTCGGACCCACATAAATCAGAGGACTCTCGGGAGTACAATAATATGTTTTTATTAAAAGGTGGGGTGTGTATGAATCCAGGAACTGTGATGATGGGCACAGCAAGGAACCAGAGACAGCAGACACGGAACACATCAGCGGGGTACTTCTGTGGAGGACGGGAACGACGTGGGTAACCGGAGACCAATGAGGGGTAAGTAAACTGGTGACATGATGCAGGGAGAACATGAAGCAATGTGGAACAGTCTTACTTGGTGGTGGAAGGTTGTCCAGGGGGTGAGCACAGCAGATGGAGTTGAAGGAGCAAGCAGACCGAGCTGAGCCAGCGGAGTGGTGAGACCAGAGGTTTGTATAACCGATGAGAGTCTTGAAACTGAGTGAGCACTGAGAAGGTTGTAACCTGGGGTGGGAGCATAGGAGACGGTGAGGGCACAAAAGAAAACAAAGTATCAAATAAAGTCAAAACTGGAGAACTCGAGACATAAGAAACTAAACTACAAAAACTGGAGAAACTACAGACATCAAAACTTGAGCGCAACAACGCTAGAGATCGGCACTGAGGACTAAAGGTTACCATAAGCAACTAATACTCAGGCACTGAGTAGTTGATCCACCGCTCCTCTTCTACTGCTCAGCTGATTGCCTTAACTCGATGCACCTGGAAGGTAAGCTGGTGAAGAAGGTGCTCAGAGGAGCTCAGACGACCCCCCGTGGACAACCTGTGAAACACACTAAAGAACTCACCCTGAGACGTGGAAACAATCTGAAACATGTTTAAACATTAAAACAAAACTGTTCCCAAAATGGGACAGAACACTTTGCTGTCACCATTACATGGGTAGCTGTAAGAGGAATAATATTGTTTACATTAAAGAAAACTTCCTGAACTAACTCCCCCAGCTGTCTTGAGTTGAAATGTTTGCACCAGCACACTGTTAGTCACTTTAAGGTTAGTATAAATATTAACTTTCAATTAAATGTATGCTTATACTTATTATTTATAAATCACATAAATTCAATTGTATTTAAACTGATTGTAAACTACATGCAAGTTAAATCTATAGAGCAGGTATATGACTCCAAAAGACAATGCATGATATTTAAAGTTATCCAAGTCATTGATATCAAAATTCAAACGCACACCACACTTTTCAGATTTGTATCTGTTAAATATTTCAAAGGAGACATACATAATAATTTTGCAAGGCACTGTAACCAGTTTTGAATCCAGAGCTTAAAACAAATTAAGCAAAAAAAATTCCTGTTAAATTTTTAGAGCTGATCTTTCGCTGCAGAGTTTTTGTCTGCTACATTCAGCAGAGTTGGAGATTCATCATTTAAAGTTTTTTTTAGTTGTTTAACTATAATATACATTACCTTTAGAGACTTTTTTAAAAACCAGACAAACTTAGTTGAAGTTTACTTTCATATATTAGCAACCGTTATGTTCACTAGAGGGCTTAATCACCTCAGGTGAGCCTAATGATGAGATGCATTTTTCATCTAGCATGAGCTTTTGTCTGTCCAAAGAGAACCGTGTGTGTCTCTTTGTAATTTACAACAATTATGCTAAAACAATTTAGACACTAATCCTCTACAATTATCTTATTTAGGCGTTCAAATCACTTTACTGTCAGCACTCACAAGTACTCTCCTGCTGTAACTGAAGCTCTAACGTGTGAAGGAAACCGCTCATTTCAGGTCCCACCTGTTCAGAAACTAGAGCTTTTGTTGCATATGCATAATTGAAAATATTTATTTTCACAGGTGACCATGCACTGTTCTGCGCGTAAACTGTTCATCTTTTCTGAGCAGGATTGCGGAAGCCTGGTGCACATTACAGAGTAAAAGGTCACACCTCAGTTCCCCCCTCCGCTGTCTTCATTTGCAACATAAAGCTAAAGTAATGACATGAGTTATTCCGTGCAGAATTATGGCACCTCTGCTGATGGGTAAACCTGCTGCAGTGTTTGCAGTCATATTACGTTACTGTTATACATAAATTACCACCAGCAAACATAGCTGTTAATGTTACATACCGAACCTGAGAGCTCCTTTGGCTGTGAATTGAAGAAAAAGTGTATAAAGACATGAGACGAATGTCTTTAACAACCAGAAAACAGAGAAGTAGTTTGCAGTACCTATAAAGACCCTTAAAGTATATTCTCAAACGATGTATATCCATTGCAGCTGAATAAGACACAACAGTTCTTACTAAAACTTTAATTTAACTAAATTAAACTAGAAAAATACATTTGTTTTGTTTTTAATGTGTTAACAACACTACCTGCCCCTAATACTTGCTAAATAGTTTTCTGATCCGGTTCAGCCAGGAAATGAAAAACAAACAACTAATGTATTACAATGAGTAATACATTAGTTTTAATATATATATTTGGAAAAGACTGCTGACTTGACCAGTAATCCAGATAACAAGAAGTAATTTACAAGTTGAACAAAATAAATAAGCTTCAAAACAGGCTGACTGAAATATGTTGTATTTAACCATAATGAAAAGTTGAAAGCAAGAAAAAGCTGTGATAGAAGTTAGATTACCAACTGGGATTCTGGCTCCGTTCAGAGGATTGTTTTAGTACAAATCCCATTAACTTGTGTAGCTTGGATAAACCGTCAAGTTCACTGTCCATGATACTTGGAATATCACATGAAGTCATATTACACAAAAGTCCATGCACTGATTGGTACATACACACAACATTTGGTCTGGGCTTTCAGGAAACCTAACAGATCCTGGTTATGTGATAAAACACGGTGGACCAACACCAGCAGATTACCTGCCACCCCAAATCATTACTGACTGTGAAAACTTCATACTGGACTTCACAAAATCTCTGTCTCTCAGCACTCTCGCTATAATCTCTGGGGCCTTGATTACAATCTGAATAAAGGACTTTGGACCACTGAGCAACAGTCCGGTCCTTTTTCTGCTTAGACCATGCTATAGTTTTAATATGTTATTTGGTTTAGGAGTAGATTAACAGAACAGAAAGTGACATCTGCCCCACATGTCCTTGAATAGGGAGGTCTGACTCCATCCATTGACAACACCTGTAGAATCTCCCTAAAAACAAATATATTTGATTTGCTTTGTACTTCTTTTGCAACCACACATTTTTCTTCCACATGATCTTTTATTAAAGTACCAAGACCTGGTCAAACATAACATTTTATTAATGAAATAATTTTGTAATTGGATTTGTGTAATAGTCTAATACCATAAGGAATTGCATTTTGGGTTTTCATAAGATGTGAGCTATGATCAACACATATACACAAAAAAAACGCCTAAAATAAATCAGTCAGCCAGTAATAAATCTATGTTTAGGCTTTAGTATTTAATTTAATTTATTGAAACATAACTTAGGGATTATACTGTAGTTTTTGGTAGATCAGGCAAAAAAAAACTAACAAAAAAACACACCATGTTGTTATCAAAACAAGAGGTTTTCTATTGGCTTGTGGAATTGGAAACTAGAGAGAGGCTGAGAGTCAGGCAGGCAGTAAGGGAGAAAGAGAGAGAGAAGGAGAGATGAGAAGCGCTGCTGCAGAACACACCTCATCTCCTCTTTAGCTGGAGAGGGAGAAAGAGATTCAGTCTGTGCCAATTTTTTCCTTTGCTCCAGAGACGGCAAGGGAGAGCCAGGGAAGTGATATTTCAGAAATCTTATCAGATAAAGAGGGGAGGAGGCAGAGGAGAAGAGGTGCCTTGGTGTATGAAGCATCCGAAAAGACAAGACAGAGAATAAATGGGAAGACAAGAATTGAAAGAGAGATATGTAGTCAATGCTTCTGTTGCGGTAAGACACTGGAAATATGTTGATGTTTTCTGAGCTAGGTGGACATCCCAGCATGCACAGAGACGTGCACACATGCAGCACTGAATGCATGCGAAGCCACTTAAAGGTGATGACAGCAGGTGCCTGTGTGTATGTGTGTTTGTTTGAGAGTCAAACGGAGAGGCTTGTAGGAAAATAAATGTGTGTGTCAGAGGGTGTCTGGGTGCACGCTGAAACAAATTGAGCTCCAGAGCAATGCGTCTTTCTTCTTTTTTCTTACAATGTGCATCCAGCATCTTCATCTCTGTCCATTCCTCTGTTCTGCTTTCCATTCTGCCCTGTTGCTCAGGCTGTCTTTGCTCGAGCTGCACAGCCCACATGAACCAACTGCTCAGGAAAATGTTAAACATGCAGCTCTGCTTTACACCATTTTCTCTTTGCTTGCCTCTGACTTAATCCTGAGTTGCATTAAGGAAACAAACCAGAGGAGAAGATGTAACTATTCTGAAATAACTTTTAGTCCTCATATTTTTGTTCTCCCATACTTTGTTCTCAATTCATTTCGATCGGTGTGCATATCTGTTAGAGCTTGGTTATACACACATATACACATCCATAAAGAGAGTCTTTTGGGGTCACAGTTTTACTTTCACTTGTCCAATAAACAAATTTCTTTCTCTGTTTTTAGAGATGTATTTATGCTAAAAAAACATATTTATTTTTGCATCATCTTTGAAAATCACAAACATTGCTGTCCTAAATGATCAATAGGCCTGTTTCAAGGATAAATGTTTCAAACATACATTTGACTGCATAAGTGATGAATGTTTAAATTTAAGCTGACAACAGATAAAAAAGATCAAACATGAAAAAGAAAAATGTTGATCTTAATTTTTTTATTTTATTTCAAAAGACATTGGCAAAACATTAAACAATAAAGCTTGGTAAAGCAAAAATAGACTGAACTTACATTTAAAGTATATTTCAAAAGAGACAATGAGGCAATTGTAATACTAATACTAATACTAATAATACCACTAATAATAATAATAACAATCATTATAAAAATAATAATAATAATCATCATCATCATCATCATTATCATCATCAAATTTCAAGACACCTAGCATACTTTATTGCAATTGTCAGACAATTGCAAAGCAGCTAGGGTCATAAGTAAATGTTTAATCTCAGGTCCTGGGCAAAAACGTCTGGTTTTACATACATTTTTAAGGGGTTATATTAAAAAGTTAAGCCCTATAGAAGCTTTCTAGATCCCTGAAACCCACTTGATGCTACAAAAATAAAATAGCTCATCCATTTTCATAAGCGAAGTCTCCAGTGTTTAGTTTGTGGTCTATTAAACAACCACATATTGATTGTTTTTGTCTTTTGAAAAAAAAAAGCATAATTGAACTCGGTATTTATAGCAAATACAGAAAAAAATGCAGTTATTGATACCTAAAAAAAAACATCACCATCAGTAAAATTCCATGTGAAACATTTTTATGTAGATGCAGCATGACAAGACAAACCTAAAAATTAACAACCACAACAAAAAAACACTACATCTAGCACTTTCTAGATGTAGTGTTGTAGTGTTTCACACTGCAGATGATTTATATGTCTATAATTTTCATTGAAGGTAACTGTGAGAAAAAAAGTCCAGAAAGATATATTATGTGATTTTTAAATATTCAATTACCTAAGGTGTGGCATTTTAATAAGGATTTAAAGGTCCTGATGTGGCTCAGTATCCAGGATACAACCCAAACCTAAAGCTTAAAATTAAGCCAAAACTGTATGTTCCCAGACAAAGCCTGAAAAATTGGAATGAGATCTTCATAGAAGAATTGGCCAAAACTCCCTGTTACAGTTTCTGGAAACCAAGAAATAGGAAACATTTAACCTCTCTAATCATAAACTATAAACTCTCTATTTCCCAGGGCAGGATGAATGGCTCTTGATCTGATCCTTGGGTCTTTTATCAGTGGTCCAGGAGCTTTGGGATTCTTGCAGGACCTTGGCTGCTGCTAGGACCGTGAGCTTCTAGACTGATATGTCTGATTATTCTCCAACTATCAGTTGAAGTCACCTCTCCAGTGTAGGGGTCAGTGCCCTGAGTGTTTAAATCAAACTGAACTCTACAAGTTCTAACACTACAAGATGTCCTGCATTTGGGATAACAACATTTCTTACTACGTCTTTCCTTTGCTTCTTTTGAATTTTCACAGAGTCTAGTTGGTTTTCCATTAACATTGTTTTTCTTTTTTAATTCGGAGATTCCTCAGGATCTTAGCTCAAGCATTCTCCACCTCCTTTTCATGTGATTCCCACTTTTACCCAAGGGTCCCCAATTCATATTCCTACCCGATGTTTCTGTGCACTATGACAGCAACATAGTTCAGGCATTCCATTTATTCTTTTACTGCAAGTATCCCTAGTTCTGTTAGTATCTGTGATATTCCAACGTGGTTATCACTGTCTTCAATATCTGCTATCCTCCGTTCTGAAAGTGCAAACCCCTCTTTGCAGATTAACGTTCCTTCTATTTGTCACCATCTGGCCAAATGTTCCTGCCTACATGTCCCTGCTCTAGATTAGTGGTGTGGATAAGTGAGTCAATGTCTCAGTTATTGCTAGCATATAGCTTGATGACATTCTACAGGTGGTGATTGACAGTGACCACATTTTTGAGTAGGTATTCATAGCCAATGTAGTTGATTATTTGTCTGAGGGGCTTCAGTCCAAGACTCTTCTTGGGACATTCCAGATTTGACGATCTCAAAGTTGGTTTTCCACATCCTGGAGTTTGTAACCAAGGCTCCTTGTACAACTTCAGGCTTTGCAGGAACAATGTGTGTGGCATTGAGCCATAGCATATCCTATAATCAATCCAGGCAGTGAATAGGCTTGTGAGTCTGGCTACGCAGTCTCGGGCTATTGTTCTGTTAACTAGCTGCAGATGTTTGGTCTTCTGTTATTTTCCCAGATACATTCCTACGCCTCTGCACGTATTGATCCATGCTCTTGGTCAGTCATTTGGTTTGGGGGGCGATTCTTTAGCAGTTTGTTCAGTTGGCTGTGCTGCTGGTTGCCTATAAAGAGAAGTCAACTTCTTGAGCCAGAAGGCCTAGATCATATCCAAGCAAGGTGCTGTTAATTTCCTAATTTCTGAGACCCTTTGTTGGATGTGAGCCGTTGTGATATTTAGTGAAGTTTGTTTAAGGAGATTAAGTTTGTCAGCTCATACATCTGTTATGTCTTTTCAGCATGTTTGTTATCTAGAATTTGTTGGTTGGCTGGTGTGTTTCACATGTAGCTCCCGTCCCAGGAGTTACTAAAGGGGTAGCATTCCCACAGTGTCTTATTCTCTTACTGTGTTCACTGCTTTGATCTTAGCTGCCTTTTTATGGTAACAGTTCCCAGGTTCCTTGATACTATGTTTACTGGCTGACATGTCAGGTCATATGTTTCTTCATAAATTGTTCAAACCCTGGTTGCCCTGTAACTTGATGACACTTTTACCAAAGACCAAAATACTGAAATAAATATGCAAATTTTTTTTGACAAAATCTTACTTCTAAAGGTGAATGTGAAATTTCAACAGAAATTTGATTCAGAGGAGTCTGCAGAGTACTAATGGCCCCTGAGAGCATACATATTCGCATTTATCCAAACTTTAAGCGATTGCACTGTTGTATAAAAGTAGCCTATGAGTCATACACATCTAATTTGCTCCATTTTTATGAACAGTTTAAGTTGCAAGTTAACACTTTACTGGCACTTATCAGTACATGATTTTGCTTTCTTAAAAAGGCTGTAAACTCTACATGCTTTGCAGAATGAGCAATAAAATGGGAGCATATCAAAATTAAATGATAAATCTATTATTGAGCAGGTTGCACGTAAAAGGATGAATGAACTAAGATTAAAGCCAAAAGATGATGAAAGGGTGTAATGAGTCCCAGGAGAATAAAATTTCTAATTTTTACTGTTACAGCTCACACTTTAACTGAATTATAAACAACCATCACAACGACTCAAACTGTCTGTTCTTTTAATAATATTATGTTTCAGAACATATCTCATTAGAAAAGATTATCTGTGTTGATTTTCCTTACTTATTCTCACCAGCATTGTGAACTAAAATTTCCGTTCTTTGCATGGTCCACAAAAAACCTAATCTTGAACATTTGTTCAATTTTACTGCATACATTTCTACATTTCTTGGTTTGTTTATTTTACATTTACAGTTTAATGACAACGGGGTCAGAACAAAGAGGACAATATAGACTTCACAGTTATGTTCTGTTGTTTTAACACAGAAAGTAAAGGCATGTTCATTATTTTACACCCACCTTATCTGACGTCCAGGAATAACCACCACAAAAAGCTTTTTGAAAACCCTTCGACAACTCTGTAGACTTTTGTTTTTTAATCACGCATCATGTTTTTAAAAAAAAAACTGTTTTTGCTAGATTGATAGTGAAAACCCAGGAAATCAAAATTAGTTTAGCAAAATTATGTTTGGACAAAGATGCTGAACTGATTAAGATAAAATATTTATTTAATATTTTTAAGTAATAAGAATCTGAATGTTCCGTAGTGACGTAAAAAAACAAACAACATAACCTCCAAAAATGCATTCAGTTATTCTGGGTTGGCTGAGCAAGAACAGGTAATACAATTGTCTTTCTGTTACCTTGAAGTTATCAATGAAGCATAATCTTCAGATATAGGAGATCCTGGAAGGGGGAAATCAGTCACTGGTTGCAGAGGGACTTTGCCAGAAAGGCAGTGCAACTCTGTGGTCTGTAATAATGTCGATTCACTAAGTCCTTCTGGCAAATGGGTTGTGGTAGTCTTTACCACTTCCATTACCTCTTATGGTATATTACAGACCCATAGCATCAGGATGTTTAGTATAAGTTTTGTGTGTGAATCTGCTGTCCAGTCTCACAGGTCAGTTTATACTTTCTCTAAACTTTTCAGCCGTTTTATGATCATAGAAGACAATGTCAATATATGGTCAAAAAGTTACTTGGAAGTTGGTTATTTATTATAAATTATGTGGTGAGTTATATTGAGAATATTTAGATTACATGACTAATGTAAATAGATATTTTGCTTTTTAAAGAATTATATTATAACTTATTCCCTACTCCGATGTAAGCCATTTGATATGTATGAAATACAGCATATTATCAATGCTTATCAAACTAAAATCTCTCTAAATTGCTGATATTACTTACAGTACACATACGTTATAGAAAACTACTTTAGATCACCGTAGAAGCATCAACCTATGATAACAAACTAAAAAACATGAAAAAACTTGAAAAACGTCAGTTAAAAACGACATATAAAACTCTGTTTATATGTACAAAAGCGTAATATGAAAAGACAGCAATTTGGATAAAACATGAAATGAAGGGCCAAAAATGCCAGGAGCTGACTACATTCAGAAGAATTGCTATCAGAAACAAAAACAGCACACTCATTACTTGCAGATAAAAAAAGCGTCACGTGTATTTGAAGCTTTGAGTTATCTGTTGTGTTTAAGTGTTGCACATGAGCAGTATCAGGTGAATTTGTCTTTGCTACAAGTTTGCTGAAAAACTACTATGCAACTGTCTCAAATTCCTTCTTCCTCCAGTTTAGGTACCCATAGGTTGGTATTTGGTGTGGAAATATAACATTTGCTGAAGCATTGACTTTATCCATAATACTACTATGTAATGATACTACAAATAAGCTTTAAAAATGTGTGTTAATATTTGTACAGGTCTTTTAGGTGAAGAAGTTATGCAATTTGGTAGATTTATCCCAACAAATTATCTTCCCAAGACGACCTGGACATCCTAACCATTAATAAAACTGAATAAATTTTCAAACGTATTGCAAAAAAATTATGAGGCTTTAATTAGTTTAATTTTTTTGTGAACAGGTTAAGAATCCCAACAAGTTGATATCAAGAACTTTTAATTGATGGTTTTTGGTTCTCACATGTTGAAATTTCATGCATAAAATGAAGGTGACTTTTTCTAAGAAGTGTATCCTAATTTAATACCTGATAGTGTACAATAGCCAAGTCAAGAACAACTGAAGTGCTCCTACATTTTTCTAATAAATCTTGATACAATTTTGTTTTTTGGTAACAGTCATGTGTGCAATTTCGTACAACCATTGATTTTTGAATATGTTTCATTTAGCAAAAACAACAAAGCTTTACAACATGTACATGTACATGTAAAGGAGACTAAAAAGCCAGTAATTCAAGTCTAAGTCTTTGAATAGAAATGGTTTACTGTAGATCATGTCATACCTGGTTCCTTCTATTAAGATCTAGTGTTGAGACGTTGAGAAAGACAAATTCATTTTTTGAACAAAGTAAGCCAATTACCAGGCCGCTTTGATTGCTGCCAAACATCTATGATCTGTTCAAATAATAACTTTGTAGTATAAATACAAAGTTACTCCTGATGTGAATGCCTGCAAGAAAGCTGATGTAACTCTGCTGTGTGTATACACTGTTGTCTCCATTAAAGTCTTAAATACAAAAGACTTATGATATAAAAGATCCTTGGGGTCTAATTTACATGTTTCATAATGAAAAACATTTAAGGCCACATTCTGGCAATCTCATGTGGAATACTCCCATGAAATATTGATGTAGATGTTGGATGATTTCATCTCTCCTGGTTGAAAATGGCAGAACATAATTTTCTCTGTCCTTACTCCAACACTATTTTATTCAATTACAGTTACTTAGCTTTTACAACTGTTGCCATTTATGTGCTTTTATTCTGCTTTTTCCTCACTAGATTCTAAAGGAAAAAAAATCAGACAGCCACTATTGTTGGTTATATGTATTATACTTCTTTTCTTTTCCCAATAGTTTTTTCTAATTGTTTTAAATTGCAAAGAATATGTGCATGTATAAATTACTAAATGTAATACAGCAAACATTGTTATTGCACAACTTTTCACCATCCAAATGTTGTCTGAACATTTCTGAAAACATGAGGTATGTTAGAATACAAAACAATGCAAAAGTGCACATTTTATTTGACAGTTTCCGTTTATACGGAAAAAGCTATCCATACCAAGGTGGCCCTATGTAAAGAATACATTTCTACTTTAACCCTGTGACAACTTTCAACTTTAGCAGATACAATTCCTGTCAAAATTTGAAAGAGCTCGTTGGCCAGCCACTTCTGGATTGTTTAACCACTGCTCCATCCTTTTTACATTTGTGGATTATTACTCTCACTTTCTGCAGTCCCAAAGCCTTAAAAATTCATTGCAACTCTTTGCAGGCTGATAGATGTCAAAGACGTTGTTTCTCTTCTAGTTTTTTTAGATCAGAGCATGATGTTTTACTTTTTAGATCTTTTAGCCAACTTCATGTTGTTATGCACGTTCTGTTTAATTTATTTTTCTTCAGTTTGCCGGATAAATAACTGGTTTCATTAGCTGAAATTAGCAAATACTTTACAGACCAGAAATGTTCTGTTATTAATCTCTTTCTTATGTTGTGTTTCCGAAAACAGTGACCGAAGGAATGAGTCGTCCAGCTGCAGCCTGAACTTGAGACTAACATTCTTACAGCGAACACCATCAACAACCAACAGACAATTCCTCCGCAAAGTCATATTGTACAAAAGAGTTGTAAACATTTTTAGATTTCACAACACCCTTTTCTCTTTTTACCCTAAAATACCTATACATTTTTTTGCAGACTGGTAAAATCAAACCCTCTGCCCTACAGTTATTGTTTGACTCCAGTCCAAATGATTCATCCTTCATCTCCATAACAAAGTCTTCCTCACCTTGTCTAAATTACCATCTGAGATGATTATGAGGCCAGCGTCAGCACTCCTACAATCACATTTTCTCTTGTATGTGTTTAGTGGTATGTGTGTGCCCATTATTGTGGGCTCCCTGCCACCTGCACTGCCATGGTATGTTCAGTGCCCAGTGAGATGCGTGTGTCAGATCAAACCATGGTTCTCCCTGGATTCTGTCTACCATGAAGCCCCTACAGTGGACTGTAACAACCTGTTGCTGACAAAGCTCCCCATGCCAATACCACTGAACACGCATACCCTTCGCTTGCAGAGCAACCTGCTGTCAGTGCTGGACACTGCAGTGCTGCATGGCCTCCCCAACCTTACCGACTTGGATCTTTCACAGAACCGCTTCAGTCGTGTTAGGATGATAACGCCGAGTTCCCCCCTGCCTTTTCTGCTGTCTATACACCTTGAAGAAAATCATCTCAGTCACCTTCCAGAAGCCTCCTTTTCATCACTTTTTGCTTTACAAGAACTCTTTCTCAGCCATAACAACCTCCATTCAATATCACCCGGAGCCTTCAATGGTCTAGACTCCCTTCGCCGTCTTCACATTAATAACAACAGACTCACAACAATTGACCCTCGATGGTTCAGGGCTTTGCCTCAGCTAGAAGTTCTCATGCTTGGGGGCAACCCTGTGGAGGCTTTGCCTGAGAGGGGCTTTGCTGGCCTAATATCACTACGAAGCCTGGTACTTGGTGGTATGGGTCTGAGAGGTGTGGCTGAAAAAGCACTTGAAGGGCTTGAGGAACTCGAAAGTCTTTCCTTCTACGACAACCATCTTACTAAAGTACCACGACAAGCACTGAAAAAAGTGCCAGGTCTCAAGTTCCTCGACCTCAACAAGAACTGTATCAAACTAATCGAGGGAGGGGACTTTAAAGACATGATGAACCTAAAAGAACTTGGTTTGAACAACATGGAGGAGCTCGTGTCTATAGATAAAGCCTCCCTAGAGAACCTGCCAGAGCTCACCAAGCTTGAGATCACCAACAACCCACGTTTATCCTATGTTCATCCTCAGGCCTTTGTCAGGCTAAGCAGACTGGAGAGTCTAATGCTAAACTCTAACTCTCTAAGTGCTCTGCACCAAAACATCTTGCACTCCCTGCCAAGTCTTCAGGAGGTCAGTATACACTCCAACCCACTGCGATGTGACTGCCTATTCCATTGGGCTGCCAGGGACAACGCTCATCTTCGCATTGACAGGGACACGCAAATGAAGGCCCAAGGAGCCCGGGTGGTCCGCTTCATACAGCCAGAGGCAACCTTGTGCTCTGCACCTCCAGAATTGAGAGCACGCAAATTAAGAGAGGTTTCTTCGGGGGAGATGTCCGGATCTTGTCTCCCAACTATTCCAGCCAGTTTCCTTCCTTCCTATGTTGGGGTTCAAGAAGGAGGAAAAATTGTTTTGCACTGCCGAGCACTTGCCGAGCCATATCCTCAACTTTACTGGGTGACCCCTTCTGGCCTGAGACTTGGACCTTCAGCAAACGGTACATCAGAACGTTCTTCAGCTTCTGCCCTCTGTAAAAACACATCTCCTGATGACTTTAACCAGACATCTGCCCTGACTTTACAGCATCCACAAGCCCAAAATGATAATGTTTGTCAGTTCTTCAAACATTTCCAGCTACTGCCTGAGGGAACTCTAGAGATCAGCAGGATCACTCCCAGAGTGGCAGGATTATATACCTGTGTGGCTGAGAATGCATTAGGGGCAGACACACGTAGTGTTACGGTAGGAGTACATAGCAGAGGGAAAAATAGAAAGAGGGGGGTGGTGACTAAACCGAAGAAATTTCAAGATATCAAAATAGAAGCAAGGTTGGAGTTGAAAGAGGTTGGATATCACTATGCCATCTTGTCCTGGCAGAGCAGACAAAACATACCCTCCACTCGCTTATCCTGGCAGGCAATCCACTCCAGCACCCACACACCAACATACACCACACGCATTCTTGCTGGCACACAGAGCTTCAACTTGACTCACCTTCAGGCAGAGACGTTTTACCGAGTGTGTCTACATCTACGAATTGGTGAGGACAGCAAGTATGCCAACCAGGGGTCAGGCAAAAAGCAGCGTTGTGTGTCGTTTAGGACCAAGGATGTACCAGAGCCTCAGCCTCATCTGGAGCTCAACCCAGAGCTGACCTCCATAGTGCTCACACTACTGCTTCTTGGGTATATACTGCTATTAGCAGTGCAGGGCTGGGATGCCGAACCTGGTGAGGAAGCAGGGAGGCATCACAACGCTCTCTGTGTGGATATTAAAGGTCCCAAGACTGTTATTATTGCTCAGAAGACAAAAGAGAGTAGTGAAGATCCAACAGTTCTGAAAGAGAAGCTGACATCATATTATATCATTTAAAATAATTACAACTATCCTGATGCAGACAAAATAAACTGCAACACATCAATAACATTGGACATAAAATATAAACTCCACCGCTCATACAAATGAAGGATTTAGAGGTTATGGTGCAAGAGAGATTTGTATTTATTTTATATAAGCATAAAGTATAAAATGACTTTGTTTCTGTGTTGAGATATGTTGTAAAGATTGCTTCCCCTTGGCAGGGTAGCAAAATTGGACAATCATACCCCTGCTGAACACAGGGGAAACAACTGAGCCTGAGCTGCCTATGACCACTGAACTGACACTAAGGAGAGCTTCATACATTTCAGGAATGGATATTTACAGAAGAGAGCAGCTCAGGCCTCCGGGGTTTTGTCCTGTTTATAGTCAACATGTTTCCACAGACTTGAGCATACTCTCAAAGCTGATAAAATTCTGCATTATGGGGTGCTGAAAAACATTTCTGCTGGTTTGGACAGTTTAAGTCAAAGTGATTGATGTACACAGCGCTTTTGCTTTGCTCTTGGACTAGGATGTCCATCTTGCATTACCCATATGGGGAGCTCACGCCGAAAAAAAGGTCCCACAATGTTTTAAAATAAAAGTGATTTAAAAGTGACTGCTTTGCTTCTATCTTGGCTTACTGCATTGTTTTATCCAAAACTGATATATTGAAAATCCTCATTTGACAGGGCTCATAAAAAGCTATTTGAAAGTAACAAGGCTTAGGTTCTCATCAAAACTATTGTAATAATAATGGTTTAAGACATCTGACACCTTCTTAGTATTACAAGATACTGGAGGAGGAACATAAATAGGTGGGAGATAAGAGGCCAAATTTAAGGATTTAAAATGCAGTTAAACTGACAATGTCTAAATGAAAAATAAACTTGTATGAATCTTATCGGTTCTTGGTGTACTCCGGCTTTTATCCCAAGAATGCTGGAAATGGGTACCAGTAGTCCCTCGAGCTAACGAGAAAAAGGTAAAGCCAATGGACGTTGGGATATACATGAAACTACACTAGTTATTCAAGTTCAGTTAGTTATTGGAAAAAATCTGCAAAATCTACAGCGTTTTACACTGCATTTTTACAGATTTATCGTATACACCATTTTCAAAGTAGTTTTTAAATGCAGTAGGAGACTTAAGAGTATTAAACACTATCTTCTCTATTTCATTGAAATAAAACTTTGTAGAACCACGGTTTGCCTCATTTGCAGCAGCATCTTTTGAAGCATGTGTTTGCCAACTTCTGCTAATTATTTAACTTAAAAAGCCACTCTGGATAGAGAAAGGATTATCCTACACTTCATAAGTATTCATTACTTTCTGTTGGTCTTTCAGAGAACATTTTAGAAGTTTGTAAGAGAAAAACAAAACAATGCAAAGGAAATGAATACGGTTGCAAGGTAATATAATTCAGTGTCAAGAATCAACAACTCAAGAATCCATTAGAACTTCTTTATTCAGACAAAACATATTACAATTCTTCAATAAGGCAAGACATTACATTATATACATAGAATAATCTATATGTATACCATAGTCAAATATTTATATAACTCTATAATTCTTTAGAAGCACTACATAGTGTAAATATTTTTTAAGTAAGTCATGTAAAAAGAGTACCAGATCTAAAAATGTATAATCTTTGTTCCTTCAAGGCAAGACTCCTTCTGTTACTGTAAAAGAGGATAGTTATTTGTTTCAACAGTAGTTGATGTTTTAACATACTCACTGGTTCAGTAACTGGTTTGACAATGGACTGTTATGGTGATCGCGAAAGCTTAGATCACTTTGCTTGAGATAGAATAAATAAAAAGAAAACTTGTTCAGCTTTTTTCACTAATTCACCATAATTAGAAAAAAACATTTTGCAAACACACAGCCCTGGAGCAGACTCCATCTTCTACGCAGCACATATTCAGCTGTTAATGAGAACATACTTTTTTTTAATTAAGAACCTGATCATAGCAACAAACAACCAATTTTTAACCACTTTAAATTCCAAAATCAACTTTAGAACAAACTTGACAAAAGCAACATCTTATACACGCCGATGTGGGTTATCCCTTTAGCATCAACACCTACACAGATTCTTTATACAAGTTGACATCATAGTTACAGAAGGTTCTCAGTATGGCTGTTTTTACTGAACAATATAATGCATTTATTTTAATGTATAAATATCACGTAGAATGCACAGCAAAACACTGAAAGGGTTCCTTCACATTATAACATTTTCACACAATTAAATCTCAAGACATCTCACAAGCTTCCAGCTACACACATTTACTTAAAATATCCTATTTAGGCTTTACCAAGACTGTGGATAACATGATGCCAGAAATATTTCTGTTTGGGGTTGGAAGTTGAACATTAATGTGTTCGTTGATCCAACTTGAGGTTCATTTATATTATTATTTTTAATTATCTATCAAAACTGTGTTTCAATTCAGACTAAAATTTAAAAAAATAAAAATAAAAATAATTGCTGGATCCACCTGTTTGTGTATGAACTTGTACCAAATTGTTTCCTGTTAAAAACCACACAATAAGCTCACAAAGGTTTAAACTGAACTTCAAAATTTGATATTGTTCATCTCTACAATTTAAAAACAGACTCTTTGAGCAATTTAGTATATATAAATTGATTTTTAACCAAACATTGCAAAGGGAAATAAACCTGAAACAAACAGATTAAGATGGAACCACTGGGCAGAAGACTGCGGAGGACCCCCATTTGATTAGGAAAAAAGTCTAGTCATTCACAAAAATATAATTCTGTAGTGCATTTACAAATAGTAGCAGTGCTTACTTTCAACTTGGACAAAAAAACAACACAAACAAATAGAGTAGAGTAGTAGTAGATTGTGTCTGCTCCTGAGTACATTTTTAAACTTTTTTTGACAGTTTGCACAATTTTTATCGCATAGTCTAGCACAGTTCCAAGAACAGATCCACAGAGCCTTCTTAAGCCCACTGGTCTGTGCAGCGCGAGTATATATGTTAAACTGCTAAATAGGTTGAACAAATCTAAGAAGCATCCTTGACTTGTGCAGTGTAAGATAAGCTTTTATAATCCAAATCCACATTGAAACACCATGCAATAAGTTGCAAAAAGACAGCACAATTCTGCTATAAAACTCACCAAATGTAGCATTTACATTGAAAAATCACCTAATTTATATCCAGTATGATGTAGTTGTGGCTGTTAGTACATTTATGGTTCAAAAGTTGTTTTCGCAAATACCAACAATGTTTCAAAACAGTATAACTTTAGCATCATCTCATGTCAAATATTTTCAGTAAGTTACCCATTAAAAATAAATTTTCCAGAAAGGAAATATATTCTAATCCTTTTTAACAGTTATCATTACAGGGGTATATTATGTCATTATACACCCTGTCTTAATCTACTTAAATGTTCAATAAAACACCCCACAGTTCAATATGGCCAATACCATTTTTCAATTTTCTTTTAAGTCTGATCTGCAGATTTCAACTTTTAATGAGGCACTGAATTTAAATCCTTAAGAAAAGTTCAGGGAATTAATGCACAAAGGCATACTATATGTAAATAAAGATATTTAAGATGCATTTAATGAGTAGAAAGAAAAAAACTATTTTTTTTAATATTTTGAAAATTTTTCAATCTTAGCTTTTGAAATATTTATTATTGGAGCTGTAAATAGACAGATATATTATATATAATGCTTGCTACAACTACATCATCCAGGTGTTCAATATGGTTTGTATATTACTCTACCTAGTTATAATGACGAAGAAATACAGTGAAAAGAATCCCAAAAATATAACATGTTGGACATCAGACCGAGCCGAAGCTGGATGGAAAATATTGTGACTGTTCCTTAAGTCGGTTATTCTCCTACGTTTTCTGCTGCATTTATAAAACAACTCAACTTTAAAAATTACGTTTGGTTTGAAAAACCCACTGTATCACCAAAAAAAGACACTACACTCACAGGAAAACATGCCTATAGCAGCATCATGCTCTGGGGTTGCAATAATAAACACCTACAAAGATCAGTAAGATTTGACTGAGAACCTTTAGGTGTCGTTAGTGTAACGCTAAAGCTATAATCACTGTTTAGCTTCATGGTGAGCCAAACAACACAACCAAATAATCTGTTTCAGCCAAGCGAGAGTTTAGAAGCCTGACATGAAATGTAAGATGTTAAAGCAATTTATCCGAAATAGGCAAAATCTATTAAATGAAAATCTAGGATGCTAATGTATTGTATCGTGTTTTTCAATTAAAACATTGTTTTTGAAAAAATTAACCCCCCAAAAAAAAGACAAGGTGTAGCCAGGTATGTGATCCAGCTTTTTTTTCAGGTAAATGTTTACTACCAGCTCTCATCCAGTAACAGTAACCAAAATTAGTCAGTGTTTAATTGTTTGTGCAAGCAAATTTAGGCTCAGCGATCCTTGGAAAACCAATAAACTTTGTGCAGATATGAATAGATGTTTCACAGCTTGGACTTCTCAGTACAGTTCTATAAAACATGAACATCATATTCATACAAGAAACATACCGCTACAAAGAAAGCTATCCATCGTAGATGTCTAATTACAGATAAACATGTTATAATATATTAATGAGGCAATAAAATTGAAAAGGTGTTGAGCTGTTTTTATTTTACTTTGCAAGTGGAGGGACGAGTAGTATCACAGGAAAATTTTAACATTTAAAATTAAACAAGTCCCTTCATTACCAGTTGCCATGGCTACTGTGTATGTCTTCACTTTGCAAGCTAAAAAACTAAAACAGCTAACTAAAACAAAGTAAAAGCTCAGCTCTGAGTTTGGATCGATTTCAGCCATGTTTAATTTCTGCCTGTGAGGAAATGCAGATGCTGCCTGTGCTCTTAAGTGTTGAGTAAAGTTTAACCTCATACTCCACTATAAAGCTATAATGACTCATTTTCTAACTGACAACCATAAAAGGGGGGGAAAAAATCAACTGTTATAAATATAAGCAGCTAATCTGATCAAAAGATGAGTATTTTTATCAACACATACATGCATGGCATTCAGCAGCAGACACACTACTCAGCTGTAGTTATAGGTGAAGTTATAAGAGCTAGGCTCCTTTGGCACCGGGGGCGGGGCTTCTGGGATTGTGATGTTCTCAAGGTCGAGGAGGCGGAGCTTCATCTCCATGCTTATAAGAGTATCTAGGTCACTGCGTGTCAGGTCACTGCCCATTTCTCTGCCCAGAAGCGAACACAGCCCGTCGGTCCAGATGCAGTACTGCACATGTGGGCACACACACAAACATACAGAAGAGATTAGGTGGGTGAAGATCCTTCACAGTCAAATTTATTGACTCCAGAAGCTCTGCAGAGTTGGATTATTCCTAGATTATACATGAACTCGTGAGGGCAAATTAGGACTACCAAGCAAACATTTACTTTTTACAAAAAAATGTTCACATATGAATTTCTAAAATAACTTTTTTATGTTTTTAAAAATAAAACTGAATTGAAACAACAAAAATGTACCTTGTTTTCCAAAATATATATTAAAAAGTTATCTATCTGAAGGGATAGAGTTGAAATACCTTGAGAGACACTTAGAGTAACAATAAACCAAACTCTGCTTAGATGTTTGAACAGTTTGTTCAATTCTATGAGGGCAAGATGACCAGATCTGGCTGCAGAAAGCATCTCCAAACCATGAGACTACCACCTCTATGCTTCATAGATGGTCTAAGCTTCCTTTCCTGGAATACTCTACTTGTGGTGTGCTTTTGAGGTGAACTCGGAGCCAAAAGACGTGGAGATGTCAGCAGTTTTGAATGTCTCCGCTTTTTTTGTACAGTGAAATGACTGATTTCAATTATTATTTGAGGTCTCAGATAGGAGAGGATGGACACGTTCTTTAGAAAATGGTATAAAGAAAGTGTGAAAATATGAACACCTCTGTTACACTCCTATTGTCTGTGTTGATACTTATCCAGACCAGGAAACCAATGAAATGACACTCCAGATATTTCTTTAGGAAGCCTGACATCTGTCGGACGTTCAAGCTCTGTTAGATGTGCTTTTTTTGGATCAAAAAACTTAAATGAACTTGCCAAACTGTGCTCAGGTAAGGGAGAAATCAGACCAATATCAAAACATTCCTCCAGCCTACCAAGGCCATCAGATAAAGGCAAGGAATGAATACAGTGTTGAATTGAATCCATCCCACTGACACCTGAGACACTGCAGCAAGAATGTTGCACAGACAAAACCTTTTAATATAATCTTACCTCGTATTTGTTTGGTGCAACAAAATTAAGTGTTTCATCCGGATCATAGAGGACGGAGAAGGCCAACTCCAGCACCTCCTGACAGAGCCAAACAAATTCAGCGATAATACAACAAGGTCATGAGTCAGCAGAAAATGTTAAAAATAGATGTAAATTAACCTTTTTTTTTTTACCTTGTTTTGTTTTAGAGCACTTTTCTCTTTCATATGAGGGCAGTCCTTTCCTGTTAACACAGACTTAATATCTGAGACAGGAACTAAAGAAAAACAAAAAAACACATTAACAACAATTAGAGAAATTTCTTATTTTATTTAATATATAAATGAGTCATTTATGCATAAAAAAACAAACACACAGAAAAACAAAAACGTGACTCACTCTTGTCGCTTAGTAGCTCAAAAGGCACTTCACCCTGAGGTGACTCCTCCAAATCTCCGTAGTGAAGAACTTTGTGGTTTAGAGATAAACGGCAGAACCAGAACTTTTCTACATAAAAAAAATACAATAATCAATACAAACAACTCTCTTGTTGCAGGAAAAATAAGGACTGCAGTGTTCCTGTATGTACCTTGCCTTCGACGGTTCCCCAGTTTACGGAAGCAGCTTCCCTCACACAAGCGGTTGAGCCGCTGCTGCTTGATAAGCTCTAAGATCTCCGGCTGTATTCTCTCCCGCAGCTCTCTAAAGTACAACAAACCATGAAGAAATGGGGGAAAAAAACATGTTACACAACAAAAAAATATGGTAAAAACTATAAGCATAAAAAATAAGGAGGTAAAAGTTGAGACTGACATAATGGGCGGAGACTGGAAGTCATCCTGGCTCATCCTCTCTGACTGGCGCAGACGCAGTATCTCAGAATAGTTGAGGCCTCGCAGCTTATTCTTCAGCTGGTCTATAGAGGACGGCTTCATGGCCAGAGCCCTGGTAATCTGTTCCCGGACCACCTGCATCACCTTGGGAAGGTAAACACACACAAAATGACAAATGATAAGAGCGGGATGGAATAAAAAACACTGACATATGAACATGTTGAACACTTTTTTTTGTGGGTTAATGCTCAAAATTTATTATAATAGATGACTTAGAATTATCACGTTTTCTTTCACTATAACAAACTCAGATTATAGCTGGAAAACACAACCCTTACTATCATACACAACACAAACATAACACCTTTTTAGCACCTTTATTTAGTGAAGGAAAAAATACCACAGTTAGAGACATAATTGTTCATTTGAACATCACCTGTATTCTCATAAACCTTGATTCAACAATCCCCCTTCACCAATAAGAGGCTCCCATAGCGTCTGGCTAAATTGTTGGTAGGGAAGGTCGATATGGATAAAACCTTATACATATCACAATATCTTGTGGTACTCTAACTATAACTATAGGGTATTGAAAACCATACCAATTAAAAATACTAATACTAAACTGCACACAGTAATTACATTTATTCATATTTTTTAATTTATCATCAATTTAACGACCAATGAAAAGAAAGTAAAAATAGCAATTATGTGTTTTTTTTTGTTTTCAAACATTACTAATCCTAATTTATCATTGTGACGTCCCCAACTGTCCTGCTCCAGTTTATCCTCTTAACTGCTGATAGTTAAAGTTTTAGCTGTTCTGATTGTAAACAGATAGTTGGGAGAAAAAGTAATTTTTATTTACCTTAACACGGAAACCTTTTATTTAGGATAACCTGCTGACTTTCCCGTTTTTATGGATCAAAGATTGATCCATAAAAACTGAATGCTTAGGGCTCGTATTTTTACCCCAGAGACATAAAAAGTAATTCATTACTTATTAAAAGTTAGTATAAACTTTGAAATCGTAAAAGTAAAAAGGATACAAAAAAATGCCTTAGACACGTCATTTTAATTAAAAAGTAGGTATTTTAATCAATTGATTTTTTTTGTTGTTATTTTTCGGTTTACTGTTAAAAGACACTGATTTTTAAGAAAGCCACAGCTTTCAAATTAAACTAAAAGACCTTCCTAAGATCAAAAAAAAAATTGCAATGGTGTGTAAATAAGGAGCTCTGCAATGAAAAAGCAAGTAAAACGGGTATGATTGGTGGCATTCTGTCTGGATGAAAAGTGCTGTGAGACGGATCCTGGCGTGTTTAGTGGTTATTAAAAACTATGAGTCGATGTCACTGGAGTCAGAAGATACCACATGGAGAAATTAGACGGCTTTATCAGCACTTGATGGGGGTTGATACAGGTCTCACTGAGGGTCTGCATGAGTTCAAGCAGTCGTATTAGGTAATTGCTAAGCATGAGAGGGCTGCAGATGTCACAGTGGGCAGGTGCTGGGACCAATTATGCAAGGGGCAACCTCACAAGTAGGAAAGTTCAAGTCATCCAGTAGAGTTTGTTGTTGTCATATTTTGAACCAACAATTACAGGACAACATGACAAATGCATCTTGTGTTTGAGCAGAGGTTCTAAACTAAGGATGATTCATAGGACGGGATTAAGCGTATTTGTCAGTGAAGTTATTTTGTTCTTTTTAAATGCAGTCGGTACTTTGGTTTCAGGACAAATTTAAAAAAAAAAGGCGAGCTAGATAATTGGAAGGAGGCGGTTTGAAGTACAAGCCATCTAAAGGTGCTAATTACCCCCACCTCTAAAATTAGACGGCAAATAAAATATACAGGAACAAATCACGTTTGTTCAGCGCCGAAAAATCTGTGAGAGCATTGTGAGAGAATGTAGAGCTGACAGAGGTTTCACTGCTTTTTTTTTGGAATACTAGAACATAAAAATTGAAAGCAGGGCTGAGTTCAGGAAAATTATTGCACACATCCGAATATAAATGAGGGTTCTGTAATCTCTGACCTTGTTGAAATCCTCAGCTGTGGCTCTCATCTCTTTCCATGTTTTATTAAGCAGCTGGATGCAGACGCAGAAGAACTCCTCCCATGCCCGGTCATGAGTGAAAAACATGGGGTGATAATCGTTGCAGCCCTCATTTGCTGTTGAAAGAAAAAAAAAAAAAAACTACTTCAAATGTAAAAATATAGGTTTGACCAAATATGGCCCCACTAAAGATGCACAGAAATACTGTTCTACAGTCAATACTTACTGTTTGTTTACATAGTTTATCTACTTTGTTGCCCTGAAACCTTTTTCCATCAAAGAATACACCAAGGCAAAGCACCAAAAGGGTCACACTATCACAACTCCCAGGTTTAAAGGTGTCACTGAAGGATATTGACCCAGCTATTTTAGATATGATTGTGTCTTAGAGACCTTAAAATAAGAAAGACGACTCAAGAGAGCATACATTTTCAGGAAATAACAGAAAGGCTAAACGAAGGACAGCCAGGGTGAAGTTTTATTCTTTTAAGTTTCTTAGCTTAACAATTATTGGCAGCTTTTTGGAAATTGTAAAAACATTGACAGGGTCGACATGTCCCAAGAAAACCAAACTTACAATGCAAATTAGGTGCTAAAGACAATTTAATTTTAATGTTTTTTTGTGTCCTGTTAAATTTCAGAGCTCTGTAACGCTGACTTTCCTTCTATGGACTGATGCTGCCATTGGACATGATAATAATTAATTATTAATACTCATCAGCTTTCATACCTGTGGTATGAAGGCTGCTAAGTATACTGCTAAGTATTTACGTGAATGATTTAACAATCTGACATTTACTGAAGCACAAAAGTATATGAGAGATTCTTTTCTGTCCTAACTTTAGTTGGACACTGTTTTTATTCATTTCTAATTGAATTTATAACATATAGACTGAATATCTTGTTATGTGGGGCACCTCTGCATTATCAGGTTTGCTAAACAAAACAAATTAAATTTAGTTAGCTATGGTGTTTGTTGCACACGGGTAAATGTAAGTTACTTTAGGTTTTGTCAGTTGGGTTTTATTTCTACGTGTCTCCCTACCACAGCCTGAGGGATTTTACTGGGTTTGCAGATTTTCTGTGGTGCAGAAAGTGAACTCTTTGTAACTCTGGGCTGTTCTTGAGAATATTATTGTTTTATTTTAGTATAAAACTTTCATTAAGAGATTAAATGTAGATTTTTTGCAAAAGGGGGAGAGAAGTATTATCATATTTGGTGCTTTATTAAAGGATGACCAATTAAAATTAATATTAACATGTCAGAGAACTTTATAAAATCAAGGAAATTAAATATAAAATCTCGAAATGTTTCTTTGTGTTCACATTTTTAACAGATAGAGGCAAACGTACAAAGCTACTTACGCAGTTCTCCAACCTGAAGTATTTCACACAACATTCGAGTGAGTTCAATCGCACAGCGGCCAAAGGGACACTCGTGCTTATCCTCCCGACTGCTGTTCTCCAGTACGATCTACCATAAATAGGAAAGACAGGTTAAGGTAAAGCCAGCCTTTTCAACCCCTTCAGGAGGTAAAAGCTAAGTCTGATACTAGCACTGACTCTGATGTAAGTATCCTGATGAACCCTGGCCAGATAAAGCATATTATCCAGAGCCAGCATGCCAGGAGGAGTCTGGGTGAAATCCATAGCCGGATTCAAATGATTCTGGTGATTCAGGCAGAGATAATGAGGCAAGAGAAAGAGACAACAGCCATTTCATTTCTATGTTTAAATCTGATAATGTGTGAATTAAAATCTGCAGTGCAAGCTCACTGTGAATCCGAGCATCTTGTAGTCCTTGGTGTATATCGCTTTCCTCTTCTCTGTACCGGTGGGATCTGTGTCTCCATCAAAGGCAATTCTACGCAGCTCAAAAATGATGTCCCTCTGAGCCTGAGATTGAGAAACTATGTTAACAGCTTATCAGCATAAAGAGGGAAACATTTAGCATGATAGCACCAAAATTACAAAGGAAGCCAGAAAGTAGATGGGTCAATCAGCAGTGAGCAGATGGCTTGTGGCAAGCACTGGCAAAAAACCTGGGAAAACCTTAATTTTCCGGTCTGCTGATTACACTCAAGGCAAATTTAACAGAGTGTGTGCTACCCTCGTAATAGGATGTCTCTATTAAACTTTTCCAGCATGCAGCCACTCCAATTTAATTAACCACGGTTTTCATTTTAACATGCAACAGTAGAATGCCTCCATCTTGTCTTTTTTTTACTTCCATCCAGCATTCAGACGAGACTTCATGTGATGTGACGGACAGGAAACTGCTTAAAATCTCACTTGGTCATTCGGATCCATTTTGGTCATCATTCTTTCCTCTAACAGGTTAAATGTCAACACCTGTAGCACATAGAGCTGATGTGCCATCTCTGCTTTGATTGGTCGATTTCCCCTGATGACGTGCTGTAAGAGAAGGAGCCATGATTAGAAATTTATGCTATTATTTATTGCCCTGCCTTTTAATTTTTGCGTCGCTTGCAAATTATTACCATGACTCTTGGCCAGGTCTACCCTAAAAAGAGATTTTGCCCAAATGGGATTTCTTGGTAAAACAATAATAGAATAAAATAAAATGTTTAGTGCAATAGAATGTAAACAAATTTCAACAGAACAAAAAATAAAATTTTCTAATTTAAAAAAAATGTAGTATTGAGAATATTTATCCATATTACAACCACCATCAACAATGGGTTATTTTCATGTGTTAAACCAACCAAGTAGTGCTAGACATGAAGAGGAACACTGATGATAATTAGTTTATTTAATGCCGCTTAATAAAATTGACTGTAATCTAGTGTTTTCTGAAGCCACCAACCATTTAGCCAAAAACGTGTGTAATTCGATCTCAATTTAAGGATGTGGGACAAGGTCTGAGAGCAACATAAAACTGTTTTAGTCCACATGAAAAAAAAGAGTGACTGGATGAAAATAACACTACAAATCACTGTGAACAAACCATCCCCACCATTATACCTGGTGGTGCTGGTGCACCCAGGCAGCATCATGCTGCGTGTGTGGACTTTTTTCAGTACGTGCAGGAAAGGTAGTCAAAGTTAATGGGAAGATGAACGGACCCTTTCCTTTCTAAAAGCAAGGTGAGCCTGATCCACCAAAGAATTGGATATAGACAAGATCCAGAGAAATAATGAATGTTAAGAACCTGGCATTGCTGTTTCTGGGACAATTTTTAATTGCCATTCGACCGTCTTAAGTTAAGTGATCATTAAGGGATTTTATCTTTGAAATTCTGTAATTAGCAATAAAAATAAAAATAAATGACAAAAACATTTGAAGATTTACATTTTGAAACTGTTGGGAAACACAAAGTTTTGTTCCAAGAAACATTTCAGCTGCTCAAGTAAACTGAAGCGCAGCTTTCTTTTTTGATGCCATTTGCAGCAGGTTCAGGCAGGTCTTTCCACACAAGTGCAAAGAAAAATCATTTTATGAGAAAATCGTTTTTCACCTCATGGACTCGGTGCCAAATCTAATTTAGCGGTTTGGGGTCTCAGCTTTCTGGGTGAGTGTAGGCTACGATTTACCCCCCCCCCCCCCCCCC
>JAVLVB010000349.1:142725-155397 GCA_032876305.1 Orestias chungarensis
AGTGTGCTCGCCATTTCCTGTAGATACACACAAGTCAACAAGAAAACCAAATGAGAAAAAATGATTTACTACATAACAAGGTAGCAGAGAAGTAACTTCAAAGGAAGTGCACCAACACAAGATTTGAATTTCTGCTAAAATATCCTGAGGCTACATTTCTATCAGCAGCTCAAATGGCACGGATTTGCAATATAACATTTAATTTGGTGTAAAATGATTCTGCCAGGAGTCTGCCTGCTGCAGCAACAAGCTGTGGTTTCATCTTAATATGAGCAGATTATGCAATGGCTCACCGTGAAAGAAAAAGAGCTACAAAGTATAGAAGGAGGAGGACTACTGGGCGGCATGAGCTGCTGAGAGGATGTGTACTCACGGTGAGGTGCTGCTCCAGTGGGTTAGTATACTCCTCCTATGAGTGGAGTGCAGGGAGGTGGGGTATGGATACGATGGTAATGGAAACAAAAAGTGCAAACACATGGAGTGTGAGATCCAGGCATTACAGGCGTGCAGTGGAAGATGAATAGCATTACATTAGAAAACATGCTGCTAATATGGCAGCTGGCATAAACTGCACAGATTGCATTTACCTAAAACAAAAAATTATTTTTCTTTTAATAAAGATTTTCTCAGAAATAAAAGAGTTTTTTTAATTTTATTTTTTTATCAGAAATCCTTTTTAATAAAAAAAAATAGTAAGACATAAAGCTTAAATATGATTTAAAAAAATTCTAAGATTTTTAAGAATAACATAAAAGTTATACAATATTACGTTGGTGGGAAATACAACAAACTAAACAGAGAGAGGCAGATATAGTTAGTACTATATACAGCACTCCCTCTACAAAGCTGACTTAGTTCGCCCTCCAGTGGTGAATGGCAGCGACTTAATAAAATACTTAAATGTCCTTTTCTAACATATAATCAAACCCACTTCTATATCAAATATCCACCTACTGATGGCTTATCACCCGAACAGGTTGTCAGTTCCAGTTTCCACCGAAGGACAGTTTAGACTAACCAATTGATCCTAAATTTAGATCGCAGGAGGAAGCCAGAGTACCCAGGAGAGAACCCTCACATGCATGAGGAGAACAAGCAAGCACCATGCAAAAGGATGCAAAACTGAGATTTGAACCCAGAATCTTGTTGCTGCAACGCTCCAAACTATGCCAACCGCTCCACAACTAAATCGATCATTAACATCTCCGGTATTTTAGAGCAAGAGTTAATAATTGATGTGAATCAAGCATGTTTTCTATTTCTAGATATAATTATCTAATAACACATGATGGACATTGGTAAGTAAACAATGCTGGTGTAAAATTGAGACAAATACTTATTTTTTGCCTTAGTTCTTAACTGACATATGAGGCACCCAGTCTGGTGTTTTGCTGCTGGAGACCATTTGCTGCAAAGGTTTACGGCGGTTTAGACGGTATTCTGCATCTCAGACTGGTCTAACCCAACAGTCTTTCTAACGTATATCAATAGCGGACTTTAGGTGAGAACGTGAGGAAATAACTGCGGTTTGCAGTTGAGCGTCGTCTATTCTTAGCCATCAGTCATTTTCTCTAATAAACTCTCCTCTGCTGTGAGTGGTTTACTGACCTGTCGTCTGTCTTCTGGCGCTTTCAGGAAAAGAGCGTTGATGAGAGCGATGGCGTAGGTCTGGATTTCCTGATTTGACCTGAGGAAATGTCCAGGAGCGCAACATCCAGTTAGAAGCATAATGCTCCACAAATATACGGGCTTTTTAAACAACAGGCTAACGACTACTCTAAAAAACCAATAAGGGACTGATGCAAGTTTAACTTCTATTTGACACGAAAAATTTGTCTTAGAAGAAAAAGATTTCAGCCGAATGATTAAAATTAGCATTAAAAAGGCAATTTATTATCTAAATCCTAAAGTTTATCATCTTCATTACATATTACATATTTCATAATACATAGCTGTCTGTTTAAAAAAATACTATAGTCATTTGTTATTATTAACAGCAGCCTTCTTGCTGTGGTCTGATGCACTTCTGGGATGGATTAAACCACTTATCTAACCAGAGATAGATTAATAAATGCAGACTAGAAATTAGATGGTATCTTCACAGCTAGAATGCCTTAAAATGATTTCCAATTTAAAAAAAAACAAGAACAAGAAAAACATACATGAGAAAGGGTTGTAATGGTATGTCTATCACAGTTAAACAGTACCTTAGTTTTGAGTCAGGGGTTGAAAAAAATTAAATAAAATCATACACTTTGGGCCAAAGAGGAAACTAGAAATGTTTCCCCAGTTGGCAGTTTAAGATAATATTTGTCTGAGTGTAATGTAGCAGAATTAGGATTTAATTTAAATGTATGTAACCCGATCTGAATCTGACCGTATGCTTTTACTGGACCTGAATAAACTGGCTTGATCTAAATATAATCTAGGCCAAACTGGATTCTATGTATTTAGGCGCAAACATGACAAATTAGAGGGTTTTATTGGTACCATTTCTCTAATTTTTGTTTGCGTATAACTGGATACAAATTTATTTTTTATTATTGAAATTTCACATATTAATTCCATGGTAATTTTATTTATTTGAATGAAGCTGTGAACTATTTGCCACATGTCAAAAGCAGTCTCTATTTATTAACAAAACTTGTACAAAAATGAGTGAACAAGGGAACAACTAAAAAAAGCATGCTTGCAATCAGCCTCCGGTAGGTCTTTATTAACACCCCTCTTGCAGTAGTTAAGTTTGAAGTAATGTACAGTAGCTCACTGTACTTATTCTCAGTAAAAAGCCAAATCACCTGTTACTGATATATATTCATCAATGCAAATAACTGTGCCATTAAACCGCTAGCTCCTACCAAAAGTTATTGTTTTTCTTTTTCTTGACAAAAAGACACAAATTTTTGGTGTCATCTATGCATCAGTTCTATTACACAACTCCTATCCCACAACATTTACCCAAATTGCCCTTAAGAACAGAGTGCAGGAAGACCCTGTGCATGTGTGTGTGCTCACACTTGCAGGTGCCCGATGAGCTGTCCCACGGTGATCTCCTGGGCCACCCGATGGTACAGGCTATGGCTGTTCAGGACCATGCTCTCCAGGATGGCCAGGGAGCGCTGCAGGATGGACACATCCACCATGGGCTGGTTCACATACCCAGCAATCTGATGAGACGCACAAGCAATGGAAATTAAAGTTTTTATTGAAGCTCCAAAATGTTTCTGTAATATTTGCCTAGTGCATGAAATGGTAACATTACAACTAAAAAAAAACCATTAAAAAAAAAACTTAGTTAAAGTTTCTCCTGAGTATGAAGGCAGCAGAGAGAAAAACTATTTACATACACACTGAAGCAGATTCAAAAAGTGCTGAGTTACTAAGCAACTTCACCCACACATTTCCAGCATGCGAGTCAAAAGGAAGGCCAAACAATTAAACAGCACAGCAGGAATAAAGGGAGGCAGAACCTTGAGTTCAAAACAGGGAACATATGCAAGTAGGGTTTGTGTAAAATGAGCATTTTAAATAGTTTGTTTCATGAAGTAAGCACCTGTTTGATGAAGGAGAGGGAGATCAGATCCCAGGAGACGATGCCATGATCCATCAACTCCAGGAAAGCAGTGAGAGTAAAGGCCAACATTTCCCCGAAACTTCAAGAGAAAATACTCACAATTAGTCAAAGAATTTTTCCAAAGGTCTGACTTTAAAAATGAAACATGGAAAACAAATATAAATAATTTTGATTTCTTAAACAGGAATGGGTCGTCTACTTGAAATTAATACTTACTGCGTGCCACTCTCTACGAGCCGCGCCAGCGTCCCTATGCCCTCCATATTTATGAACTCTGCGGCAAACGTTGGATCTGCAGACAGCTTCGCGAGTTCCTTCAGTGCCTCGAGGCGAGCGTCAATACCATGTGACTGAATCCTCTCCAAGAGTTGACGAGCAGCACGTGCCTGTTAAAGTGTAAAAGTTTACTGATAAGTTTACTGTCGCTACCTTTTCTACTGAGCTTTTTTTATTTTATCCTTCCAGCATAAACTCTGAATCGTATAAAGATACCACTACAATGACGACAGTACCAGCCGCAATTATTTTCATCCCAGGTAAATATATTTACAAAACCCTTATAATAGCCAGTTGTTATGGAAACTCTGTGATGTCTTTTGCTGAAGTTCCCTGAAATAAGACTCATTTTTTCCCCTGCTTACGTAACCATCCTTCTTTGACCATTGGCCAGTCTGGTTAATAACAGTTCCAGCTGTTTTGATATTTGCTGTTGTTTCACTCAGTTCACTGACTGTGCATATGGCTCAAAGTTCAAATGAGAAGCAATTTAGTTTTACTGCATTCTTTGTGATTGGTAGTTTGATTATCTTTGCGTTTATTTATGTTCATATTGTATTCTTATGTTTAGTGAGTTTTGCTGACACTCCGTCAATCTCCAATGATGGTTGTAAGCGGAGACCAATTGTTTCAAATATATTACAGTTGAAGAAAATTCAAATCAAAAAATTAAGAAGTGACGCTCTACTGCATGTGCGTGCTTGAATGCATGAGAGACGCGTCTCTTAGGCTTCCTTACTTAAATATTTGGCTTTTAAATGATCGTAAACTTGGGTTGTCTTTGAAGTGATTTTATTTGTTTTAGGATGTAACTGCTGTAAAATACCGAAAGTTGTGGAAATGCAATATGACGTCCTAATTGCAACCAGAGCTCGCCTCTGCACTTCAAAAGCCAAGAAAACATAAAACAAAAATAAAAGTTGGCAATGGTAAATATATTTCTCAGTAAAAACTTTCAGGGAACTTTGAAGTGTAGTCATTATGGCAGAATCCTTTATTATGGTTTTATTGCTGAGTCAAAGTTAGTTTACTTTCATGATACAAATTTTCTATTTGAAAATGTATTTTTATTTTGCACAAATTTTTATACTTGTTTTTAAAATCTACATCGAAAGCAAAGTTCAACCAAAGTCAAAGTCTTTGTTTTGTGACCAAATTTGGCCAATTTACCATTAAGCCTTCTACAGGGCTCAATGTTGTGTTGAATCAGGTTTGTTGAACTGGATTTGGGCAGCCATGGAATAGAGTATAAACCTAAAATACATAATTTACACTTACTTTATGGCTGTGATTTGTTAAGGGTGCCACTAACTGTGGCGATTGTTGAACATGATATTTACATCCTGCATTTTTGCTTCAATTTGTTTTTTTGTTTTTCTGCTAAGAAATAATTAAACTAAACATAGAAAGCATGGGTACTCATGAATTTATTTGAGGGCTTGTGTTTCTTGGCATAATCCAACTTACTTTGTGAATGCTAACACATCCCTAGAGTACAGCAGTAAACACTGCAAATGAAATGTTAGCTGAAATGTAATCTTTAGCATAAACCGAAGATCAGTTTCATTCTCAGTGCAGTTGGATCCAGAGTGGGTTAAAAACAGGGGGTAATCACACATGATTATAGAGACAGTAGCCTGTGCTATTAAACACAACAGATCCCCCACTCCTAACCTTAAAAATCAGACTGTGCTCCTCACATAATACAAACTTGGTAAAGCTATAATTTGCTGGACTTTCCAGTGATTTCAGGAAGTGCAGTCCAGAGTGAAGGTCAGGAAAAGGAAGACTGCTGGTTAGCAAAACAGACTATAAACTAAAAAAAAAAACTAATCACCAATGTTTTATGTCAATAAATGTTCAAAAGTTTCTAAAAAGCAAGTATAGTGGTCTGAAAATAAGCAACCCTTACAGATTTCTTTTATTTTTGCCATTTTTGATCGAAATTTAAAACAAAGTTGCTAAATCCTTGTGAAGTCACAAATTATTTGTGATTACCCACATTAAAAAGAAAAGGTCAACAGCCACACCCAGCCTCATTACTACCAGACCTTCAGACCTCCGAAATGAACTACACACTATTTGTCTAATAACATAAGGAAGGTCACAAGATCTGAAATAACTAAAGACATTTGTAAGGAGATCAATGGTTTACAGCACCATATCTGTAAGCAATGCCCACTTACAGGGGAAATTGCTAATCGAAGGATCGTCCCATTTTTAATGTCACCACGGCTCTGGAAAATAATAAAAAGCAGCTTAGGTTAAAATTCTCTTTTCTATCTTTTCAACATAATGTGGGAAATAAAAAGCAAGAATAAAACCTGTTCGGTGATATACAGCTGAGGACCATCAGCGTAACGGAGAGCAAACTGCTCAGAGCCAGACAAAGACCACCTGAGGGTGAAACATAACAAAAAAGTTTCTACCAATGAATATTGATTCTAAACAAGTAACTGCAAGTAACAAAAGATGGAAAATTAGAGAGTGCCGCATACTCCAGCGTGCATGAACAAAAGGTTGCCCACGTCAGGCCACTCCCTCTGGCAAATGTATTTACACAAGAGCCAAACTGCTACTGTGAAGGGGAGTTTTTTTTTCAGTGGGCGCTAACAGTACAAGTGAAATGGATTTTCAGCTTCATATGGCAGAGGGAGGCAGTGGGTAGATGTAAGCATGTTCAGAGGTGGATTGGTGGGATGAGGTATGCAATTATTACTTTCAGAGTGATAAGCATATGCTTTACCCAAAAAGCATACAGTAAGCACTGGGATGTTTTAGTCTTGATGGCACAGAACCCAGATTTTATCCAAAACCTAACAGAACGACTAAAAAACCTGCTAAAGTGAAACTTTGACTTGAAATAAGAACATAAAAGCATAAAACTGCATACAGTGCCTTCCAAAAGTAGTCATACTTATGTTATATCTTGGCTCATAACAAGTTCAACCCCCTAGTGTAATTGATCCATATTTTATGTCATAGCGGAAGGACTTTTTAAAAAAATATATAAATCGTAAAAGTGTTGCACATTTGTATTCCGACCTCTTTGCTCTGACAATAATTCTAAAGAAAAACATAAGAAAAAAGAAAATGAAACACTGCACACCCACCAATAAATTAGATAGCATTGTTCAGACAAAAAACAGCTGGAAAGAGTAATAGTCAGGCAGGAGACTCAGATCATGGGGACTCTATGTTTTTCACTCTACCAATCTGGTCTTCATAGGAACAGGGAAAAAAGACAGCCATTTTTGAAACAAAGCAACAAAAATTATGATCGGAGACTTCTGCAAACAATTTGGGGCAGTGATTCCCACAGACACGTTCTTGCAGTTCTAACAAAGTAAATGACGGCACTATTTTAAATGATATAAAAGATATAAAATAAAATAAAAACTATAGGAAACAATTCTTACCCGTCACATACTTCCCGGATTATAGACGATAGGGCTCTCTTCTGTAAAAAAAAGTAAAACACAATGATTAAAGTTCAGAAAATGAGCCGTTAAAACAATTAAGCCCAGTTAATATAAATGGTCTGAATTTATAAAGGCACTTTCCAGTAAAACTAAACACTGTAAGTATGTCACACTAGAGTCATAATAAACTGTCGAGACTGATAAATGCACACAGACTTATACACAGATTGGTAGCTGTCTTATGTACATACATTTATATTTACAGTTATTTAAGTTATTAATACGTTCTCATATTTTGTCATATCCAAATTTCACACATTTGTTATGCAACTATACCAAAAACAAATTCCTTGTATGTCCAATAACATACTTGGCAATAAAGCTTTTTTCTAATTATTTTTTCTAATCAAACCTGCAACCTTCAGAAAATAAGGTAACTATGTAAAAACTATAATGCTTTTTCACAGCTTTTGATGTTCACTAGCTCTAATAAAGGGTACAATACCCAAGTTTGGCAAACAAAAAGCACTTAAACATATGAAATTACTTAGCATTTGCAAATGAAGGTTGACAATTAACTGAGGCATTGAAGGTGTCTCTCTGATTCATACCTGGTCCATCTCTATAAGCTGTGCATTGGCACCGGGCCACTCAATGGCAACCTTCACAATGTCAGCTGGAGGGGGCATGGTTGTACGTTACGATTGTAGCAACCTAAAGTAAAAAAGAACAGAGAATCTCTGTTGATGCTAGTCAACAGAGATTTTTGGAGAATTAGCAACCATTCATAAATGGCTTTGTAAACTAAAACATTATAATATGGTTAGTAACAATATTAGCAAAAATAAGAAGTAGTTATACATTTTAGAGTTGTTAGTATCTTTTGGACTAAGAAGCCTGTTTTTTCTCCAGGTATACATTGGGATTTCTTGTGTTCCTTGTTTTTTGGATGTTTCCATCATTTAGGATGGACATATCAATTCCAAAGGCTCCCGTCTGCTCCTCAATGATCACACTGTTGACTGTACGGCCTTTACCGTTGTGTCCATTTAAATCTGGAAGTCCCACAGGATCTCCCCTGGTTACCCGAGGGTCTCTTAGAAAATATTGAATCTTATTGTGGTCTATGTATTCCTTGTTCACTAAATGAGCTCTACCTCTATAGCGCTTCTAGTCATAGACTAAAAACAGCCACAATCACCCAATCACACTCAAAAGAGTGCACACCTTTAAACACCAGGAAGTTGGCAACTTGAGGTAGGGTCTAGAGTGTCTTGCCCAGGGCCACATCAACCAAGAGGAAGGTGGACTCAAAACTGCAAACTGGATAACTACTCTATTCAATAAGCAAGTCACCCCAGGTATCTTAAATCCTGCTGTGGGGCGCTGGATTGTTTCTGGGGTCTCTTTGCACAGGTTTCACCTCAAATCCTTTCTGGTACCGTAGATCTGTGTATCTATTGCTCTGGTGCTCAAGGCCTATTTCTGTGCAACCATGATAAGTGCTGCTGAGATGTCCTTACCGCTGGACCTTTTCAGCCTTTGTCATATCAGCAAGTTTAGCTTTCTGTCAGTGGTACATCCTATGCAGAGGTTTATCCTCCTTTAGTTATTTCTCATACAGTTTAAATTCTCTGGACATCCCCTAGGGCCACCCTCCTGTACTTGTAAAGTTAACCGTTTGTGGATGCAGCAACACTAAGGTACTAGACCTTTTGCTGTTAATTTAAACTGTGGGTAATCCTAAAGAATGCATTACTGAGATGCAGCAATACCCAGCACTGCTGCATCACAGAGACAAAAACTCTCTTAGGTGTGGAACTTGTCTAACTAAAGTTAATCCTTAGCAGCATCATTGATGTGTTTGAAAATGTCGTTAAAGGAAGCACAGAGATGTAAAAAGCTATTTAAATGGAAATTCTATCATCAACATGTTGAGACAGGTCTGTAGTGCATTTAGCTGCAGGAGAGAAAGAGAGAAGCCTTTTGATAGATAGCGGCAAGGAATAATGTAATGAAGGTAAAGCGCAATTTTTATCCGTTTGACTTCTGTCTGACAGGACCTATGCTAGATCTGGAAATGCTGGCAGCCTATTGGAAGTCTCTTTTAAAATGAAGGTTGGCTGCAGTTTTGTGATGATCACTAAAAAACAATCACTTGTTCATAATACAAGATTCTGATATTTCAAATACACAATACAATGTATATTATACTTTTTTTTAAATTCGTTTTTTTACAGCAACCCATCTCTGAGACATAGTATGATGTTGCCTCTGTTCACAAAATCACCACTCACAGCAATAAGGCTGGAAAAAACATTTCTAATGTTCTTATATCTTATATAAGTGTTCCTCAACCCAAATTAGCGCATCTCCAATGGATGAAAATATATTTTTTAGTTTCCACATGTAATTACTGCTTACTTTTACCAAACCTACTTCTTGTACTCCAGCAGCTTTGTAACAAGTGAGAAAGAATATCACAACAGGGACCAGGTGTTTTGGCACAAATAAGAGGTTACTTTATTCTGACAGAAACAGAGAGAGAGAGAGAGAGAGAGACAGAGAGAGAGAGAAGGAGAGCTAACCAAATGAAAGATGACAGGCTCGGGTGATGATTTGAAAACTGTTTTCTGGAACAGAGAAAAGAAACTGCTGTTCACCCATGATGTCTCTGTGAATTGTGATTGCTTTCAGGACAAGCATTTTGTATGGCTTTCTGTTTCTCATTTCAGAAGATTTATTTATCACTGTAGGGCTGTTGAAGTTTAAAAAATAAAGAACTATAATTGCCTTTTCCAGAGAATCCTGAGTGATGCAGTATGATTGAGCACTGCACCACAGCCTTTATTAGAAGTTTTAGTACTTGTTCTATAAATACCAGACAAGCTGCCAGACAACTTTTTGATTCATTTTAAAATTAAGAAACAAAAACCGCTTAAAGCATTTTACGCCTTTGTAAATCCAGCATCATTAACAACTCTGTGTGATAAACGAAAAAGCATCCTGGAAAGTTGGAATAAAAATTCAAGCTGTCAAGTCTTGAATAATAAGCATGCCTGAGTGCTTTGATCTCCATATCTCCAATCCATGGGACTACTGAAGTGCGTTCTTGGTATTATCTGTCACAACAAAACATAACAGATGAACACTGGGTGATGTGCAACACAAGTGCTTTGAATTTTATAGCAGTAAATGACACTATAAGGAGAAAAGTTAAAATTCAGATTGCGACCTGAAAATGTGACTTGGAAAAAGATTGCTGTCATCTCAACATGTCTGGTATAGTGTCACATACAATAGTTACGTGTACTTAAAAAGATAAATAAAGGCTAAATATGATTCATGACCAGACCGGGCCATTCCAGTAAAAAAAAAATTGGTAGTCTCATTTTCTTTTCTTTTTTTCATCAAATTATCAATAAAAATTACTGCGGACGACTACATCCATCCAAACTGGCTCTAGTATCAACTTAACCTTGAAGCCTGTGTCACATTACTCATCGTCTACCCACTAGTGTCCATTACGGGTCTCTGTGGATGTCCAACGTGTAGCACATTTTTTGTGAGTACAGATAGGGACAATAATGCTCTAAGTCAGAGTGTGGAACCAAACACAGCAGATAAACAACAGGTGATATCATGATGATAAGAAAAACTACAACAAACTAGGTGTGGATTATGCTTTCAGTGTTGATTACATAGAATATACCTAAATTCATTTGGTGTCAAACGACCTCACTCCTTCTTTTCACATAATGAAGTGGAATAAGCGTCCTCTGGAAAGATAAAGTATAAAGCACATTAGCACCCCCATTTAAGAGTAATAAAAACTGAGTGCCTCTGAGGGGACAATAAATGTTTGGATGTGCTATGATCTGCAAGGGTACATTGTTTGTCTGTGAGGTTCGTGCAACTAGCGTTCAGACACAGAGGGGTATGTCAGTCCTCAGGAGTTCAACTACACAACATCAATTAGGCCATCAAACAATATTCCAAAATAACTGCCTGTCAAACCGTTCAAAGCATTTTATTGCATCTGCAGCACATACATAACCTGTTACTCGGCCAATCCTTTTTAGAGCTTTTTAGTATTTTGCCAATGGGAGCTCACACATAACTTACATAATAATGATGAAAATGTCTTTAAGACAAAAAGACAGCATATTACCTGTAAACAGCCATACTGAGCAAAAATGCTTTCAGAAGGATACCATTAAGGATACAAAGTTATTATCCATAAACGATAGTTAGTGTTAGTGACTCAAAAAGGTTAGTTTATTTTACCAGTACTAATATGGCTTGAAAATCACCAAGATCTAATTTTATTTAAGTACAAATGTTCAAAACTTTACTGACATGAAAAAGAAAACCTCCTCGGAGGTTTTGTGAATTATGCTGCCAGTGAACACAGTGATGCATAACCTTGAGTCACAGTTTGTGAGTAGAAACTACACCACTTGACATGGATCCACGCACTTAACATTTGGGTATAACAATCATATTTGAAAATTTTAAATAAATTAAGTTATTAAATACAACCTGTTATTAGGTTACAAATGTTACTAAGAGAGGGTCATTATCACAGTAATATTTCTAAAGAGGAAAACTTTCAGATGCCACAGCTTCTTTTAAGCGGGAGTGGCCAGTTTTGATCAGAGTTGTTTTGTCGCAACAAATATATGTAAGAAACATTGACCATAAAAAGAAAAAAATACATATTGCAGTTCCTTTGATAGAGATATATTTAAATAATGGATTTAACAATACTAAAGGAATTACAATCTATGCATTATGTGTTCAAGAGTTGGGAATATTCAGGTTTGCTACATTTAATCAACAAAGGGAAGAAAATTTGATACTTTAGATTTATAATTAACTATCTACTTATATAGTTTTGGTTTAACCTTTTTATAAGTTAGAACTAAATTGAACTAGAGCCATGATGACAATATTTTTGAGTTCAATTTTGCAATCACAAAGGGCTGCTTATATGCAATATTTGTTAGCTGTGACTATAAAAATGACAACCCTCCAATAAAGGTATTCATAATCATTTAGATAAAGAAAGATAAAAGTTGGAAATTAGCATTAAAAAAAAAGTACTACTGATGCTCATGGCAGCAAATGTTACACATGTAAAGCACATGGCAGCAAATGTTACACATGTAAAGCACATGGCAGCAAATGCTACACATGTAAAGCACATGGCAGCAAATGCTACACATGTAAAGCACATGGCAGCAAATGCTACACATGTAAAGCACGTGGCAGCAAATGCTACACATGTAAAGCACGTGGCAGCAAATGCTACACATGTAAAGCACGTGGCAGCAAATGCTACACATGTAAAGCACGTGGCAGCAAATGCTACACATGTAAAGCACGTGGCAGCAAATG
>JAVLVB010000349.1:155497-172481 GCA_032876305.1 Orestias chungarensis
TAAAGCACATGGCAGCAAATGCTACACATGTAAAGCACATGGCAGCAAATGCTACACATGTAAAGCACATGGCGTGACAGATCGTCTTTTTTCTCTCTCACATTGATTCTAATCATCAAACAGATTTTAACATTGGACAAAGATAACCTTGTTTATAGTAAGCAAACAAAAACACCATGTGAATCAATCTGGCTCTCTGTGAGAAAGAGTTCAGCCCTTAAATGTGGTTTTTCAGTCATTAAGAGATAGACTTGTTGGTCTGATCTGACTTGTCCTCCAGCATAACCCTAGTTCCCTGTTCGATGTGGTATGCCAGTCTGGATAAGAGTTCTTACTATAACAGAGTGTAATTCAAAGCCTTGGAAATAGTTTTCTAACGTTTTTTGAAACGATGAATCTCAAAAACTTTGTTTCCTAAATTTTATCTTTGTAAGATCTTAAAGTGTTTTGATTATTTAAACCGTTTAACCATAGCAAAGAAGAAATAAACTGTGCTTTGCGCAGTATAACTTCCCTAACTTCCATTAAGATGCAAATCCACAGAGTAAAGTGATTTTAATAAAATGGTTCTCACTCCTTGCACCGTCTCTGCATTCTGGGTTGCCGCCATGTTTGTTTTTCTTTCCTCCGAGCCGTTAACGCTAACTTGGCAGCACGCGCGGTTGCGGTAACCTAGCAACAGTCGCCCAGGGAGCTCCAGACTGAAAGGAAAGCTGAACGCTCTGGCCTCAACTAAAAAGACTCGCTCTGTCCTCCACCAGCTGCTTTCTCCCGCGGCCCGGATGCTTCTGTCGCCATTTTAGCATTCCTTTACAAAGAAATGTGATGGAGGGTGGGGGGCGTCCCTCAAAATTCTGGATGTAATGAGATTCTGAAGGTGGAGGGAGAGAGAGGAGGGGGGGACTAGAGAGCGCCTAAACTTTCCTACAAAAAGTTAAAAACGTCTCAGCTGCGCCACCTCTGGTCACATTAAGATGGCTGCTCTTGGTAGGGGGAAAATTTAATGTTTTTTTCTCTGTAATATCAAAACCTACGAGGATGTCAGTTAATCTCTTTGCAGCACGTGAATTACAGACATCTTTGGGGAAGATTACAGGTGATCGAGCCGGCTGGACCGGACCACAGAAGACAACAAAGACTGATGCAGCAGCAACGGTTGGTCTGTGCTCAGAGAGTAAATCAATCACAAGCCGCTTTCAAGCATCCATGATAAGATTTTGCCTCTGTGTGTGTGTAGTCGCCGCTACAGTGAGCGGCTGCGTTGTTTCTTAAGAAAGGGCGGTTTGTGTCTCCAGTCATCCATTTTATCCTGTCCGCTCCTCCATTGCTGACAAGATTCAGCCTCGTCAGGGAGGCTGATGATGCCTCTGATTTTCCTATGATCAGACGAGCTAATTTCATTGATCCGTGCTACTCACCCCGTGTCCGGGCCATCCACGGTCCACCCGGTTATCCCTTCTTCCCTCCCGGTGAGAGACTTGTGGAAAGGACGCGCGGCTCCACGCCTTGTGGGCGGGACGCACTGTAAATGTCACGGTTTGCAGATGAGGCAGACCCTCGTCGTTTCCCTTTCAGCGTTTGTGCTTTGCGTTCATACAGACATCTTTCTCTCAGTCGCAGACATGTGGATCATCATGGACCACCCTGTCACAGCGACATCTTCCTTTTAGCCCCAACAATTGAACTCGAAATATATCAACAGCTAAACAGGCATGTTTTTACTGCTTTATCATACAAGTTGCAGGACGTCAGCTTTCAGGCACCTCTAATAAAGATCAGAAAACCTATTTTCAGATAGTGGCATAAATATTTTTAGATTGCATAAAGGGGTTTTCCTTCTTTTCCAATTCAAATCTGAAAGGTGTGGCATGTATATTTACTTTGTCATTTTTAATCATATACAGCATAAGACCTGTTTGCTGTTTACAAGATATATTGGGGGAAAAAGCAAGCATGCTACAAAAAATTGATTTTCTGACCTGCATGCAACATGCTAAAACTGCACTTCACCCTGAACATTTCTATTATGAAGCATGGTGTTGGCACGGTCTTCTTTTTCAAGAGGGACAGAAAAGCTCATAAGAGCTGAATACAGGACAATCATGGAAGGGTGCTTGATACTTGAGACAAGCAAAACATAGTCAAAGCTAAACTGAAACCGTATAGGTTTGTATTTTTACTTTTTGTAGTTTTTTAATTATTATTCCAATTATGTTTTTTTCATTTTAAAAAGAATGGACCGAAATTGTAGTCCCTACATAGATATAAAGTATAAGAGCAAAATGTTGTACAAATAGGACTCAACAGGGCTGAAAATGTGCACACCATGTTTTATATTATATTCAGATCAGTTTATATTCAAAAAGAACCACCAAGCAACATTCCACTCTACTGTTGTTTTTCTTCACATTGATCTCTCTCCCCATTAAACAACTTCCATACAACTTTTTTCATAATAATGGTACTAAATATTAATGGTAAATATTGGCACTTTTAACATCAACTGCATATATATCCAAATTCCGAACTTTTTAATCAATGAAAGTACGGAATGTTTATCGTCAGATTGATGTTGCATTGACGTTGCTGTAATAAGCTGCAGCCACACAAAAATCTAAAGAAATGCCCACGACACAACCCTCACTTACAGTACAGTTTTATTTTACACTGAACTACGTGTACAGGAAGGATAGTCCACAGCCCTAAAGTGATGGGTGACACAGGCTGACCTTATAGGAATGCTGCTGGTGAAACAAGACGACAACTCAACTTTTAATTCACAACATCATGTACTCATTTCCACTTTAAATTTCATGCATGACATCAAAAATAGTATTTCGACATTAGTTTCAGAGCTAAACAGACATACAGGATCTCAAATGTTGCACAGGCACGGATCAACTGATGCTCAGAGAAACTGTATAAACTAAATCACTATAATGTGGAAAATAATCAGTTTTCTATGTTAAAAAAATAATAACCCTAACTTTTTACAAATACAATTAAATGTATTCAATTTTATTACGCAGGTTCTGTATTTTAACAAAAATAGTGGGCCAAACAAGACATTTGCTGGTTTAAAGTTGCTGTTTTTCTTAAAAAAAAATAAAAAAATTGGTGAAATGTCTCAATTACTTTTGCCTCAATTACCCTTCATTTGTAAATGAAGAGGAAAAACCCCGAAGTAACTGAGTCATCAAGATGTGTCAGTGATGTAGCGGACATTAAGAGCAACGTTTTCATAAGTGTACACCTCACTGCATCAGAGACACACACAAGCAAACATCCATCATTATCAACAAAAAGGCTTTTTTTTAAGGCTTTAACACTTTGTACGTAAACACGGCTGCAGATTGCAGAGTTTGAAAGAGACGACTGTCAGGAGGGATTTCTTTTTAAACAGCACAGCATTGACACTGAAAACACATCAACACTGGAGACTTGAGCTTGCTATCACACGGTCATATTTTTAAACCCAGACACAAAAAGAACCCAAAAAATATATATATCAAAACAAAGGTGAAGAACTTGTAAAATAGGAAATTTTTTCAAAAACAAATTAAACAGTAAACAATGGACTTCTCAGAGGTAGGTTTTCACTACATTTCTTACATTATTAAAACTAATCTTTAGACACAATCTAAAGAAGTTTAAAAAATTATAAACAGGATTTTACTGATAAATAGTAATGAAACCAAGGGGCAAAAAAAAAAGAAAGAAAATCCAATACAAAATTTTTGTACTTAACAAATTTAGGTTTTCATGGGACACAATAATCAAGTTTATTATGGTTATAATTTAGGAAGTAACAAAAAAAGAAGAAAAAAGGGAATGAGCTGTCCAATTAAATTAGCTATAAACAACAAATCAAAATATCTTTTATTATTATAACATTAACGTTTCCTAATGGGTCTTCATCTATAATGATGATTGAGAACAAATGCCAACTAACCAGTGGGAACTTGTATTTAAAAAATTCACAGATATGAGAAACCAATGATGATATAATTATATGTATTATGATGCATTTCAATAAGCAAAAGTACAAATACCTCGGGAGCAGATGTTACGAGTTTAGTGCTAGCAGATTCGCTGCTTTAGCACCATACTCATTAAAACCAAGTCTACACTTATCGCCTGGGTCCAGTTTTTCCAGACAAAACATCCATTCGTTTGAACAGCACTAGGAGTGATTCTATGCCAGAATAGATCTTCAGTTAAGACGAATGATGGTGAATAACATGTTTCCTCCACAATATGTCCTTAAAACATACAATGGAAAAACGAGAACTAAATGATATGTCTGCTATAAGAAAAGGTATGATTACAAGAAAATCCAAGTTTGTTTAAAGAAACTGAGCAGTAAAGATGGAGTATTGCCACTTTATGTCAGTTAACTGGGCATGCTGACCCGACTCACTTCATGCTAAATGGGAAGAACAGTAAAAACTGTTCATCCATAAAGAAACTATTTGTATTCAACCTGTTCTGAAACTATAGGATTTAGATTTTTTTTTCTACTTTGGCAACACTAGCTCGTTTTTCACATGATCCTGTTGATTCCTTGTCTGCCCATCTGGGTGAAAATCAAGAAATGTTACAGTTCTCAATTTCTTTAATGCAGTTTTTACGTCTCCGACAAACCTGTTTAGTCTCACAGATGACAAAACAAAAACATGGATGTCACTCATCCCTATATTAAAAGATTTCAATGTAAGAAGTTTCACTTGTTAATTGTAATTTGAAAACAACTATGATGGCTTTAGGGCTAAATTACCATGGATTTGTCAATAATGGTAATCTGACAAAACAGAAAAAAATTTTGTATTTACAATGACGCGTATTTACAATAAGTTTTTTTTTTGTTCATCTATAATTTCAATGTTGAAAAACAAAACCAGTATTGCCAAACCACTGTTACTGTTGGCACACCACTTTATTTTACATTACAACAATAATAGTTCGATAAACCGTACAAGTCATCATGATTTTATCCAAACTGAATAGGCATGGGGGCAGTTTCTAATAAAATATAGCTCTGGAAGTAAACAGCTCATTTAGGAGTGTATTCAATGAGCTCAAATTATCTCTGGATTTCATCGATTCTTTCTTGGGCAAATAAATTCATTCTGAATGCATAAATATGAAATAAAGATAATGCAGCTTTTTTTACAGAAATTATGAATGATAAGAACATCAGGAGAGAAGATGGAGAAAAGGACAAGAGAAGCTGATGTGATGCAAGTTTGAGAGGCCATCACCAGCCTGGATCATCCCAGGCCTCCTCGGCAGGCTTCGAGGGACTCTTCTTCATCTTACCGTCCGCATTCTCCCAGTTGTTGTCCCAGGCCTCCCAGCTCTCCTCTGTGCTGTGTTTGTTGTTGGAGGCTCCTTCTGAGCCCCAATTGTCCCAACTGTCAGAGCTCTTCTTGGCAGAGTTATCTGCCATGGTCCAGCTGTCACTGCTGGGAGATTTCTTCTCCTTTAAGGAGCTGCTGCTGCCAAACGTTTCCCAGAAATCCCTTGACACAGGTTGGCTGGAGCTGCCTTGATACCCCTCAGTTGCATCCATGTTCTGGTAGCTCTCTCCACTGGAGCTGAGCATACAAGGAAAAACAAATGTTAATTGAGAGAACCACATTATATATATATTTTAGTTCCAGGTTTAAGCAATTTCTACAATATCACATTGCAGGGGTTTTTCATGCACTCTGGTTTACAAAAGGGGAAATATGTTCCCAACTTAATTTACACAATAGCACAGCAGACTATGTTAGATAAGGGGTAACAAAGTGGACAGGCATCTACATCAACAAAATTAATTTCAAAAAATTTAATTTTAAATCAAACATTTACTTCATAACACACATTTCTTTAAATACTGCTATTTACAGTTTACACCTAATGATAATACTAATATTTTTTCTTAAAATAGTATCACAATCGAACTTTAAAAAATTAATTTTAACATAGAAATATCCATATACTCAATATACTGACAGGAAGCCTTTTCATTAAATACTATATAAATGTTCGGATGAGTTTTTTAAGTTCAGTTTGCTTTAGTGGCAGCATTCAGCTTGTTTGGATTGTTTGTTTTTTCCCGTCTGTCATAGATTTCTGATGGGGTTTGAATAAGACCAGCTTGCTACCCGATCAATCACAGAGAAACCAGAAAAAAAAAATCTTATTTAGGCAGTCCTGACTGACAATGAAAATTGTTTTTATAAAGTTAGTCAGCAAAGGAAATCATGATGTGCTCCAAACTTCAACGGTAGATGGGTACACTGACTTTAGACGACATAGCAATTTAAATTATCAAAGAGCAAGAACTTCTGTGGACAAAGTGTCTGAAAGCTACAGCATATCTGAGTGGTGTGGCTCTAAAAGCACCAAGTCCATGCTTTGTTAATCTCCCCCAGACGCTAAAATCCCAGGGCTTTTCTTATACTTGTTCCTGCATACTTTTCTAACACACTTTTTTCTTCCACTCAACTTTTCATCAATATGCTTGAGTACAGAACAGCAACTTCCTCAACAAATTACTCTTTTAGTGAAAATTGTCAGTAACTGTCTGCTAGGACAAATTTCAAGTTTGTGGTTTATTGGTTTTATGTAATAATCTAAACAATGAACATTTTTATTTGTAGTTTTGCTAATAGGTTGGTTGTAATAATCAAAATTAACAGAAATATGTATTATAAATCACTTTGAGTTTTAAGGAGAAACACTTTTGTGATCATTTAAGTAATTAAATGCACCTTTACCAAGGAGATAAAGATATGACTGTTAATTACCCATCTTGTGGTTTTCCAGAAAACATGTTTGTCAATTTTGCGCCAGCTCCCTGAACCTAAAGGAATATAATAGCAGGTTTTTAGCCACACAGGCAAAAAAACAGACAGTAAACATATTAGAATTCATAGAATACAATATAAAAGTGTTACATTATCTTAACGTTAATTATTTAAACTTTAGAGCAAATGCTGTTAACTCAAAAGATAAAGATGATTGTACTAATATTACAGGATACATTTTTATCTACAGTGTACTCACCGCCAAAATATTCATGGCAGCAAGAAAAATAAAAGATTCAAACATAATTAGCATTGTTCAGGCTTTCATCATCGCTGCAAAACCAGCCTCCTTAGACGACCAGGACCGTTCTCGTCCAGGGTTTTGTCTTAAAATCAGCAGGCTGGTTTTGCATTTGCACAGAGTGGCAGAGGTCTGCCCATCCTACCTTGTTTGCCAGCCCAGTGATGCTGACCGTCATTTCATCTATCAATTTGCCATCTTTGACCTGAGATGAGCCAAATCATTATTAAACACTTTTCAAAACTGAAGCACTCATTTACTGCACATACGTTAGGCAGCAACATTTGGATGAGAGAAGTGATTGGTTTAGTTTACAGCACAACCAAGAGTAAGAAAGTGATAATACTTTTTAAAAAGCACACACAGTAACTACAGACAGGTTTAATTAGTGATGCCATCTGTACATTAAAATACAAACAATTCGGTTAAAGTCTTTCTCAGTTAATTGGTTTCTTATTGAGCAGTTTATAGCAAATGAGCTCACCTCCATCATTGTTGATATCGTTCAGTACTTTAACAATTAAAGTAAATAAAAAGTTTGCATGCAAAAGACAGTCAGCACAATCTCTCTAAACCAAAAAAAGTTGAAGTAGTTTCAATTTCAACTGCAGCGTGATGCTAAATCGTTTTTCCCCAAAGATAAAGCCTTAGTGTCATGCAAAAACTGACCACACACAGATGAGTCGTTATGACCAGAAAAGATGAATCATGATCATTTTGGCCACGAGTCTTGTTCTGACGCACAAGGTTGTGTGTCATTATTACACTTTTTGGCATTCGATAAATTTCTTAGCACATATTAACCCCCCCGGAACACAATGTTGTTGTTGTGTTTGACATTTGACTGAGAGGTACAGATGTTAAGCTCTGTTTTGCTATCAAACATATTTTCGAACATTATATATATGACATACTAAATAGATGTACTAGCTTAAAATAAGTCATATGTTTACGACTAAATAATTTGGGTTTTCAAATGAAGAGCGCTTGAATGTAATTTTCTGTTAAACAAAGTTAGGACTATACTATGAAGAAAAAACATTTGGCTCGATCAACAAACTCTGGATCCAACTGGGGTTATGAATGTCTAATCTGGTATAATTTCAAGTTTATTTGAAGAAAAATTGTACTTTATGCCAACTGCTTTATGAGTGCATACACTTAAACAATTTAATCAGTTTGGTGGCATTCTTGTAACTGAACACACTATTCAATGTTTGTATCCAAAACTGTATATAGATGGTGACAAACACGTGTAGGCTTAGGTCTTCTCATGGTCTTATTTACTGCAACACATTGATGGAACAAGAGCAAAAGCTTTGCATCAATGTGTTGAACAGCTGTTGTTGTCAACGCATCACTTTGGTGTAATATTTACGACCGCAGGAGTTCAAAAGTGTGAGAGCCTTGTTGTGTTAGGCACTCCTGCTAGTAATGGGTCAATTCAATTCAATTTTAAGTGATATATTTATTGTGCCAGCAAAAGCAAATGTTTTAAAGTATTAATTTAACAGTGAATGGATATTAATTTGCAACATTAATAAATGTACTTTAAACAAAGGTTTGTTTCATCATTTTCAAATTGATTTTTTAATAAAAATAAAAAAAAGGATTTTAAAGTATATTCCATCCATAAATGTAACTTTCGTTAACAACTGTAAGTAATCAAAGTCAGTTTACAGACACCCCAGCTAATCTTTACACCCAAGCCCCCAGATTTTGCCGTTTAATGTAAGCTGGCATTGAGCAAAAGAACTGGCAGAGGTAAGAAGAGGAAGAAAAGACAAAAGAAGCCCATTCACATCTGAAGCCATTTGCCTAAAACAAGCACCGCAGTCCACCACCAAAGCAGCAACTTCAAACATCAATGTTACCTTCTCTTGGGTAGGTTTGATAACATTCTCATTTAATGTCTGTCCTAACTCTGTGGCCTAGTTGGAAATCAAGACAGGGAGAGTTTGCTTCAATAAGATAATTCAAAATCCACATCAGTGCATGACACTAAGCTGCACAGACTACTCACAATGACACTGAAAAAGCTCTAGAGGGAGTAATTGTGCAAAGGAGAAAAAACAAGCTTACATCAGCCTCTTTTTTTAAAGGCAGCATTGCTCCCATATGAATTAATCTTCATCATTTATGGTACACTTGTGACCAATTATAGTTTGAGAAGAGAAACGTTTACTATATTTATACAGTTCTCAAATTCTGTTTATGGTTTATCGTTAGATAAATGTTGTTTTATAATTTAGGAAGCTTTGTTTTCTACTACGTCGGATTTCAAAATACTAACTTTTTCCTCACATATATTTGGGACAATGACTAAAAGTGCCAAATTTAAATAAGTAAAATCATTAAAAAAAAAGCAATTACATCAGAAACATAGCTTAAACAAATGTTTCAAATATGCAGTGCAAATTAATGAAATGTAAAGATTTTTGTTTAAACATTAAAACCATGTAGAATTATTTCTGTTATAAGCTAAAATATTTCATAGTACTGTGTTTTGCAGCATATGATCAATTTATTTTAATTTGCCAGCCTTACCCAATCAGAAAACAAACTGTATTGCTCTTGAAGAGCAATTCAGAGAGAGTCAATTATTTCAAGATTAACTTAAGTTCAAGAAATGTGAAAATAAATAAAGAGATTTCCTCCATAAGTATCTATTGGATTGTGGGATTTTCTTGTCTTTAACACTACACAACAGTTTACTATTATTTTATCTAAAACGTGCGCAACACTACAGTGATTGCGCTGCAGAGTAAAATAAGAATCCAGGTGCTGTTACAAAGTGTTTTCACATCCCATTACACATCTTACATCTCTGCTAAAGGCTGTACAAAGACAAACAAAAGAAGTCATGCATGAATGGATAACCCATTATATATTAAAGTGAGTAACTTGTAGCTCATATCCATATTAAGGGTGGGAATTATTTGCAATGCTAATTGAAAAATTACTATTCATGTCCCAATAAAACTTTCGGGACATGAACTCTAGGCACCATAACGAGCAATGATTAGGGTTAACAGGCAAAAGCACATTAACAACTAACTCAGCAGCATTTGGCACAATGGTTCTGGGTTTAAAATAAGCTTTAAAAATAAATATATAAACACAAATAAAAAGGGGCAGCTTTAAATGATGTGCGAAAAAAGGCATCATGCACCTATAAACTGCTTTACCGGTTCAGGGGGTGCTTTATAACCCCTCAACTACATCCAGGGCGAGCAGAGAAATATTAATAACACTATTATCACAGCAGATATTTAAAATTACACAACCTATAGAATACTTTATCTTCATAGTAACAATGTCCCCCAAACTAGAGGGTATATTTCAACGCAATCGACTAAAAGGCACAAACGACATCTTTGACTGTCCTAGGCTATACTGGAGATGCTGCTCTTACCTTTAAAGTCGCTTGGTTTGCCAGTTTTGTTGTCTGTTTAGGAAAAAAAAAAAGGGGAAATAGGATCAATGGTTTCGCAGGAGAGTTACTTTTCAAACACCAGTTAGACTAAACTGTTTTTAATTACATTATCTTTGGCAATCGAAGCAAATTTGGTGGCACCAACAGTAAAACTGCTCCAGCCCTGCAAGACCCAAAAAAGGAAATTCTTAGAAATGAAAGGAAATTCATAGCAAAAATAGCAAAAATGCACATGGCCTCACTGAGTAGATTGAAGACATTGCATTGTTCAAGAAGTCATCCTCCTTCTTCTCCGGGGTTATTGTGTTGCCAAAGCCAACATAACGATTCTCTTGGTTCCCACTGTAGCCTCCTCCACTGTAGTACAATAAAAAAATGTCCCATACATTACCGACTGATAACTACATGTGCACAACAAACCAGTATGAGTTGAGAAAACGTCACCTTTGGTAAGAGTTGACGTCGTCACTCAACCAATCCTCGAAAGCTTTGTCCCCCGAACTGACTTGATTCTGTCCAGATGCTGCAGGTCTGGATTTTGACGGTATACATTTGCACATTCAATCATTGCTCTGCGTCAATTACAACCAGCATTGATGTGTTCAAACTGTCCAAGTTACCGGTGAGACGATGAAAGGCCGGACTTGGGTTGAGGAGGAGTCCAGTTTCTGGCAGGGGATGTATCGATGGACCACTCCTTCCCCTCAGCTAATGTTGCTACCTAAAACAATCAATCCAGAGAGAATTCTTTAAAGCAAAAAATACGATTGAACTTATTTCATAAATCCAAAATAACATGAAAATTTATCGTAATTCTTAAATTAATCCACATTTTTATGTTACACCAACAAATGTAATACTTTAAAGACAAAGTGACGAGAGAAATGTGAAGTGGACAAAAATGTGTTTATAGGTTAAATAGAAATATTTTTTTCTGCATTGTATTGTATTTAGCTACGCTGTTCATTCAATTAAATTTAAAAAAAACTTTAATTCCAAAGTGAATCTAAATGTTGTTGTAACTCCTGTTATCCAAGGATCTTTAAAGAGTCGTTTTGTAGTGGACTGTAATACAGGTGGTTAGAAAAACCTCCGACTAAAGACGCTGTTGTTGCAAATATTAAAGGATCTAAACTTCCTCAAGAACCAGTCTGCTTAGCAACTTCTTGGCTTCACTGTCCAGTCTGCTGTCAGGGAAAACGCTCAGGTATTCAAACTGCTGTACTTCTCCCATGAAGGAAATAGTGTTAGACCCAACTCTTTTTCTACTGAATTTTACAAACATTTTCTGAGTTTTATTCATATGTTAGATAAATTGAATTCTCCCACTACAATCAAAAGCGGTCCACCAGCCTTTCTTGGCCGTCCCACAACTGCACTCATCTACACACTCGTGTTTTGTACAGTCCTCTTTGGAAAACGGCTCAAGGTAAGAGACTGAATGTTTAAAACTTCTCCAAGATGATCTTGCACTGGATTTTATATTGGAGGTATCAGACTGAAGCAGCCTAAATTCAAACACGCTGCAGATTCATTCTTTTTTTTTTAGTAGCCTTTTTTCACTGGAAAATGAGTTCGCTACTTTCTGTTGGTTAATAATTCACAATCCAACAATCATACATCACATGTTTTGGTACGCAAAGCTTAAAGAGGCACGAATATTTCACAAGAAGATGGGTTTAAAAAATAAACAATGGCGGTCAAACATCATGTTTGACCTTTCAATTTAATTTTCCACCCAGTTTATAAGTTAAATTGTGCCGTTTTATTTCCAATAAATTAATATTTGTAACATAGTTTTTCACAAGAGGTTCAAGTGTAACACTAGAAAAAAAAAGCAGAGAACAAATTGAAATAGGATGCTACGCTTCAATATCCTTACATTTTAGCCATGAAACATGGGTTTAGCGCTGCTCACCTGGTCTCTAAAGAGGGCAGCAGCTTTGCTGTTGTACTTGTCCTGTAAGGTCCAGTTTGGGTCATAATCATCTTGGAGTTCTAGAAACATCCTGAACTTCCCATTTCCACCAGCTTTCATTTTCTCCAGCTCAAGATCTTTCCACTTGTCCATGGTGACTGAGCGCACAAAACTGCAGATAGGAGACAAATCAAAGATCATTGTAGCAAAATGGTTTGACTGCAAAGAAAAACAAACAAACAAAAAAAACAAGGGAAATCACAAACAATTTGAAAGCAGCCAGGCAAAAAAACAAAAAAATAACCAAGATGAATTCGACTCCTCTTACCTGAGGTGCACTCCAAGGCCTCTGTGTTTTCCAGAGCACTCCAGGCAAATCCAAATGCCGTAGGTGACACTAACCCACTGAGGGTTAAAGGCCCCACACTCAAAACAAAGCTGCAAAAAAAGAAAAAAAGTAAATAAGAATGTCACTTATTAAAAAATACAGCCTAACACTTTGCATTAGCTTTGCTTGGAAAAATAAATTTTTACAAAAGTATAAATTAAAATACTAATTCTGACCCATTTTTATTTGAGTATAAACATTAGGTGCAATAACAGTCTTGTTTCTTTTGCAGTTATATTTTACAGGAAAAATGTCTGACAAACACGTGAGCCGACCAAACGTAATAAACCATCTGAAATCACTCTCAGTTTATTCAGGCACTGATGAACAGGCCATCAAGGATTTAAGCTTCTTTGCACTTTGCATGCTGTTTCCGTTTAGTCGGGATGTTTCCTATGGATTAAAACAAATCACACGTATACGCCCCTGTGTCAGGACTTACGTTATTTTCATCTTGGGTTCTGACTTCCTTCAGAACTCTTCTGGTCCTTGGACTCGCCATGACTACACACTGAAACAAAGTTTCAACAGATCCTTATAACATTAAATAATACAAAAGGTGATCAACTGTACGTCATTCGTTATTCACGACTGAGAGAAAAAAAGACATAATATTAGTAATGTACAGTGAACTATCATTTGTATCAAAATTAAATTAACAAATAAAACCTCATATTTCAATTATGTATTTTTTTCTATTCTCCCGTTCAATTATACTTATAGTAAAGGAAAGCAAATCTTTAGTTTCCACAAAAGAGACCATAAATTTAGATCTTTTGTACAGACATGTTTTATGGCCTATAGCAGTGGTTTTCCACTCAGGTCCTCAGGACTCAGTCTCTTTCATGTCCTAGTCGTTTTCCTGCTTCAGCATCAAATTAATAAATAAACAAGTTTGATTTTTATAGAGTATTGCAATTATTGTAACGTTCAGAGGAAGGCAAAACTGTGTTAGGGAAAAATAGCTCACAAACAGCATGAACGACTACAACCTTGAGACGAGTGGGAAGTAAAGCTGAACGATTTAAAAGAAAAAATTGAAATTGCAATTTTTCTGGCAGTGATAGCGGTTTTAATTTCAATCACGATTTATTTTCTTTAAATCAAGTTTCAATGAATTCCATTAAGATAATGCAAGAAATACAGCGCTGTATGGTAACTTTTTTAGCTTATAGCACTGGTGCTACAGAGGCTGTTGTTTTTTTAGCACAGAACAAAAAGTTGTAGCACCAGCACAAACTGTAACTAAAATCTCTAAAAACCAAAAGTACTGCATATGATTACTTCAATCAACAAACTGACAAATAGGAGTAATGCATACAATGAAAATACAATTAACCTTTTTATTTATTCCTTACACTGTAGATATGTTTAATACATAAGTGTGAGTATGTGTATGAGGAACGTGTGCAATTTGTGTCATACTGCAGTGTGTATGCTGTATGACTTTTAGAGAAATGCATGTGCAATACTTTATTTTGTATGTATATAATACAAGCATATATACGTTTGTGTGGGATGTTACACTTCCAGCAAGTCTTCTGGCCACTGTTTTAAAAGTGGTGTCCGGGTCCTCTTAAAAGACTACAACTATTTTGCTGCTGGGGTCAAATTCTTCTAATGAGCGGCCTTCTGTGCTACTAAACATTAGCAATCACAAAATTTTTCTGTTTTCAATACCCCAAAACAATTTAGAAGCATACATTTTACTCACCAACTGCATGACTACATATACATGTGTGTGTGTATATAGATCGATGGACGGACAGAAAAATCGTGTTGTCTGAGATCGTGATTTTCGATTTAAAACAATAGATTGTTCAGCAAAAGTAGTGGGAGCCTACTTTACTTCCCACTACTTAGGATGTTACTTTGGAGTTTGGATGATATTCACAAGTTGTTGTTGCTTGAGACATGGGTTACAACTGTATTCCTTTGATTTTATGAATGGTAAAACCAGAGCCAAGTTTAGAAATGTGTCTTAGGTCAGGAAAACGGGACTGGCCCTTTGCTCAGTGATCGTGTTTTCAGCTGAACTCTGCATTTCAAAATCATTTTTCGGGAGTGTGGAGTGAGTGAAGAGGAACAGTGTGAAATTTTTTAAGTCAGTGAGGATTCGGGTTAGGATTGTATCTATTCCATCTATTGATGTTGGCTCATGGTGTGCGCAGGCTTCTGTGTTAGAACATTTCATGTTTTCTTCTGCTGACAAGATTTATGAGAACTCTGATTTTATTATTCAGCATGACTTTGTATCGGCTTACACTGTCAAAAGTACCAAAACCTGCTTTAACGTTGATGGCCCCAATCTGTCGGAATGTCCTAAACTCTATAAAGAACCTATGTATTACTGCCATTTTTAGTCTAGTTTGATAACTTAAAAGTAAAGAGGAATCATCACTGAATAATGAAAGACAAGCAAATAATCAATCTAAATCAATAATCATCCTCAACAAAAAAATTTCACAATCAAAATTGGTTATTTAATAGCCTCTAAATGAAGTTTCATTTTGTCAATGTGTTTATATTACACAGATTGCAGTGGGTTCCAAACTTTCCATTAAGAACTGGAATGTAGAGCATTAGATGAGGTGCATACGCATAAACCATCCAAGAGTTGATCTTTCTGTAAATAAACAGCTTTATCAGCTGGAGAAAGACAAATGACGCAACTTCCTAACCTGTTAGATAAAAGTCTGTAATAATAGGAAAGATTGGAACGATGGAGCAGCTATGAGGCACAAGGTTCAGAATATCATCAGAAAAAGACAGCAGCCTGAAGAGTTTAGGCTCATCCGGGAGTTGCAGAGTCTGCCTCCCGGTCTATTTCAGGAGGAGGAGGAAGCAAGCTGACAGCTTGGCATGTCTAGGAAGAGTCACAGCTAGACTCCTAAAAAGAGGAGAACCGCCCTCAGGTGGCAAAGCCTCCTAGCAGAGCAACATTTCTGTTGCACATAAAAAAAAAAAACTTTAAATCCTTTCCCACCAAAGGTTTTCTTTTAACTCTTTTGCTAAATAAAAGCTCTTGTTGTGGCACGTCGTTGCACCTCTGAGGGCAAAAATGCCAAAAACATGTAGAACTATTTGAGCTGCAGCATCTGATTTGTCTGTGTCACAATAAGGATGTTCCCTTCTGCAAATACCGACCCAATATTCCAAGCTGTTCTGTATTGGTTTTATGCAGTTGCATAAATTGTTATTCACAGTAATAAATATGGGACACAGGGGATATTCTTATTAACCAATCACTCTTGGACGTGGAATGTTCTATGTATTTAAAGCTCCACGAGCACTATCATAGAGCTTTCCTCTGTGCAGATATAAAACAGACAGGGCGACTCTCTGAATTGTAAATAACCTATATACACAGAAAAACAACAATAAATATCTGTTTATATAACTAGACTTTAGGTAATGGTTTTCCCTTTGGACTTTTGTTACAACTCCACACTTCATAAACCCTTAAATAGTCTATAGGTATTTAATAAATGTGATTATCTTTGGTTTTCCAGTCGATCGTGACTTTGCTTCTAATAGGTAAAAATTTCCCCCATGGCCAAATTGAAACGTATTATCTTGTTTTGATGTTAATAAAACCAATAACAACACTTTGGATATCCAAAATATATGCATTTTACCACTGAATATATGCTGAACAGAAATTATTACAATAAATAATACCTACTGCACATGCACTGAGATTAATAAACACTCATGTTACACAAAGCTGATGGTTCTTCAGTATTGGTGTTACCCTTGTTTATACTTGTTCTGCATTAAAAATGGCAGAATCTCCTGCTTACTATATATATATATATATATATATATATATATATATTACCCGACATTCAAACGGTTGCTGCATTATTACTACATAAAAGCTTTTTTGGACTGCTTTTACACAGTTAGTCCTATAACTCTGTGGAAGGGACTATTGAAAATTGAAGCCACTGTAAATTTGGCCTCATAAAGAACTCTCACCACAGGGTGCTTTCAAACTGAGCAACTATTCTAAAGCGCTAGACACAGCGATCAGGATGCCGAGCTGAACCTATGACCCTATAATGTTCTCAGCTAAACCTCATGGTTCCCAGAGGGACAAGATCAGAGCAAAAAAAAAAAAAAAAAAAAAAAAAAAAAAAAA
>JAVLVB010000349.1:174276-186672 GCA_032876305.1 Orestias chungarensis
CATCGATGCTCAATTGGAACTAAGGGGCCCAAATAGTGCCAAGAAATTATCCCCCACACCATTAAGCCTCCACCACCAGTCTGAATAGTTGATACAAGGCTGAATAAGCTCTGGGCATCATGGGCTCCACAGCCTGCTTCTTTGGTTACAAGTACTTGACTCCCTTTTTGCCTCAAAGAATAAGGATATCATCTGTTTTATCATAAGAGTTCCTGGAAAAATGCATTTTTGTTGTTACTGTTTTCTATTGTCTGACAGCTCGTCCCAGGTATAGAACTGAAGTGAGAAACTTCCATACAACCCGAACCCACTATCACATTAGACCAGGCCGGCCTGAAGAACTCCATTTCCATAGAGACCTAAACCAGGTCCAGCAGCCTGTGTCGGGACAAAGTAAGGTGCTCTTTTAAGGTTCTAGTGATAAGTGCATGCAGATCAAAACTGGTGTTAAATCTTGGTTTCCATCACTTTTTATTTCCTCCCTCTATTTTATTACAGTCGGTAGCAGAACTTAGACCTAGGACATTAGATGTCCTCCTTTGAGCTTCCAGAAAAGTGACACAAGGTATGGCTCCTCCCCAGGATGTCTTTCTGGTTGGGCGTGCATCATCCAACATAGGTACCCAGCAGGCATGTTGATCCCATGCCTGAACCATCCTGACTGATGGGCGGTAAAGGTGTAGTCTGCTCAAGTTTTCCATGAATGGTTGAGCTCCCCATCCTTATCAGATGGGATGAGGAAGATTATCTAAACTGCTTCCATTCAGGATCTTGTTCATTTTCCATGGGTGAACATTAGAACCTAGATTAAGGTAATTAAAAATCTTCCATTTTTGGTTATGCATTCCTGTGTCTGGTTAAATTTGGGTTGGTTTTCCTTTCATTAGCTTTAAAGGAAAGGTTTTTTTTTTCTCTGAAGAAATTTTACATTACTTTGCCTGTCCTTTGTCTTTAGTAATGGCTCTAATGTATCTTCCACTATTGACAATCATCCATTGTTATAAGTTAACGTCTCGTTATGTTCAGTGAAGGTTATGGGGTGTTGTTTTTGGATCTATTTCCAAACTTTAATTTACTGTTTTAAGAAAGTGAAAGGATTTAAAAAGTTGGTTTTTGCTAATTTAAAAATCTCATCATTGGTGTTCCTTGTTGTTAGTCACACTCTTAAATAATATAGACATATCATTCAGCTTAAAACATGATAATATTTTATTGAACCAACATTACTAGTATACTGAGCATTTGTATTTACAGGTGTTATTCTCATAGACACTTTCAGCAAATTTAACGACAATAAGGGAGGGTACAATTAATTGTTTTATGTTTCATCATACTCTTACTAAAGTTTGTACACATTTGTAATGTGTTTAATAGACTGAATTTTAATAACCTGTTTGCTTGTGTGTTCTGGGATTGAACTTCAATCCCAGAACATACAAGCAAACTTGTACCATTAAATTACTGAATGTTACTGAATTTGAATTTGGAGGATGTAGATGTAGTTCATTGCTAGAAACAGGTTGTTAGGTTAATACAATGACAAACAGCGCCCTCCTGTGATGGCAATCTAGTCAAAGGTCCATCAGTTCGTGAGGCATCAACAGATCTGTTTGCCTCAGAGATGGTTGGCGTAACCTTCTTCACCGTCCACAGTGTCAACCATTTTGGCTCGCTGAGTTTGCACGGAGGCATATAAACCCGATGTGGTCGAGACGGCGTCATCTATGCTAACTGGATCTTCTGTCTCCGTCTCTTCTGGTCCCTCCTCTGGTTCCACTGGCTCCTCTACATGCGCTATATCTGAGACCTGGATCTGTGGGGAAATACGACCAGACTGAGGCCTGGGAGCCTTCAGGGTCAGGTTGGCGTAGCATTCCTGATGTTTGGACTGCAAGATAAAAAGAAGGAAAAATAGTGTCAGTATTTGGTACATAAGCACTCAAATTAGTGGGGAGAGTGTTAAGACTCTACCTGTGAGTCACAATTAAGCCTCTGTGGAATCCTTAAAGATGAAGAGCTCACTGAAGGGTGTAGAGGAGCAGCTTCTGTGTACACAACTAAACCTGTGAATACCAACGTCACAATTGTTCAAACAGGTAACAAGTACCAGCCTACATATTAATACATGCACAGAGACAGAGGGAGTCCCTACTTTCATCCGTGTAGCTTAGATTTCCATAAATTGGATTGACCTCCATTTGTGTTGAACTCCGACTAAAATTTGACAGGAAAAGATAAAAAAAAAATTGGCCATGAGTTTCTCGCTGAGTTAATCAAAGAAGAGAAAAGATCTTGCAGGAAGATTTAATGTCAAACATTAATTACAAACCTTCTTTTTTTTCTGCACTGAAATCTTCCTTTCCCTGTTGCAACATACATAATCATGCCATCATCACAATGTAATTTAAAAAAGAAACTGATGAAGAATATTTTTTTTTTACCTGGGCAGGTTTTTGACAAGCAACAAATAACATTTAACAATAGTGAGATGGCCAGTCCTGCGCACAGGATAGCGACGACAGCATATGTGTTTGATGTCAACCAGTCTTCTGGTTGGCATGCTAATGTATAAAAAGAGACACACACAAATGTAAAGAATTATATTTTGGCAAAATCTTTATACTTAATAACACAAAGTAACATGCCCACATTTTTTACATTTGCTTTTACGTAAATTTATTTTACTATAAATTTTTCCTGAAACCTATTAAACATGTTTAATGTTTTGTCTGACACATTTGACTGCTTAGCTGAAATAAAAATAATTAGATATTGTAGAACGAAGATCATCCATTCCATCCATATATACACTCTGAACATTTGCATCTACTTGTCCCTTTCATTTACCTGACTTGTTTAACAGCTGTGGGGGACTCTAATCGCATCTCCTAACTATACTTGAGGGGACATGCAGGTATAGAGATGAAAATTTAGAAATAAATACCCAACCTGCCCAGTGAGGTGGCAGTGCATTTAGAAATAAATACCCAACCTGCCCAGTGAGGTGGCAGTGCTATCCACAACCTCACCACACTGTCAACCCAAGTGTATTTTAGAAACAATGGTATTCAACTAAGAGGAAACATCTAATTTAAAACAAAAGAAAGGAAACCCAAACCTGCACACCTCTACAATTTCAGTATATCAATGCGGGAGGCAAAGCGGTAAAATTATAGGATTCTAATATTTCTGAGACTAAAACACTTTTGCATGAAAAAGTACATTGTACATTTAGAAATTCATTTATATAAATATGAATAAATCAATAAACATGTAAATCAATTTAACTTAGAAGCAAGTTCCGGCTCCGGAAACATATGAACAAATAACTTATGAAAAGATAAAACACGATGATAAACTAGCCATGCAGTCTCTCTGCATCCTTTACATCACAGCTCTGCTCGGTTGTCAGCAGAAGGTGATGTGGTTTGACAGAAACTTTTGCAACCATGGATGTGCAAGCAACTTTCTGTAGTTGTTGCAGGAAAATAAATTCCACAAACCTTGCTTAATTTCTTCCCTGCCGTTCAAAATGTAGTTTGTTGTTTACCGACATTTCTTTAGCAGCAGTTATTTATTATTTAAGTATTTCATGCATAATAAGCTGGAATCTAACCTATCGCCTTGTTGTTTGTTTTATTCCTATGTATTTAAACAATATTATTATTACTGAGAAACACAGGCTTCTTTATTCTTTTGGTTTACAAACATTTTCTCATGAGTGCAATTGTTATAAGTCACCATGAGCCGTAAATGCTTCCTTTTTTATGTTGCAAAAGATTATTCCAGACAGGGTTAAGCCAAAATAAAGTAGAGGCTACGGTTTTAGTTAAGTGTTACCTCCAAAGTTCATTATCTGTACAAACCTGTGCTCAAAAAACTAAAGTAAACTTAACTCTGAAGACTGAATTCTCGGGGACTTGATCAAAGATTGGAAGGGATCGCCACAGCCCAAATTTAATTTAGGATGTAAAAAAAAAAAGATTTCAAAAGAACAATGCTTGCACAGGGAGCTCATAAATCTTGCAGAGCTAAGAGATTTCGACAGGAAGAATGAATGACAAAAAAGTCCCTTAACGGAGTATGAAAATACTTATAGAAACAGAAATGCTTACAAAAAAGAATTTTGAATAAAGGACCCCTTACAAGATCTCAAAAACAATTTCAGTCTTGTCACATCAGGCTGAAATTACGCTGCACTGACTTCTCATCGAACTACAAGGAAACATATGTGCATACAAGTGAAAATATACTAACAATATAGTTTGATTATAAGTGGAGGCCAAAAATCCACCTCATCAGATTCAGGTTTAAAGTATTAGTTTAATTTACCAACATGTGATATGAATGGTCCCAGCCAGAGTCCTACATTAAATCTGATAATCAATGTTTAGAGGGAGTTAAAACTTACGGAGATGGAAAGGATGCCTTACAACTTCAAAGAGAACTTCACTAAAGTAAATTCATCAGCATGTAGATAAAAACCAAAAAAAAAACGAACTCCTGGAACGTTTTATAATTGATATTCATTTCAATAATTAATAATATAATATCAATAATGTATTTGCCATTTTGACAATCATGTGAACAAAGATGATTGAATTCTATACGTTGAAATAATTAATTAATTAATTAATTATTATTATTATGTAAAGAAATGAGAGTGTGGTTGTCTTTCTGTATGTTATCTGATTTTCAGAAATTATCTACTTTATACTGAGCTAATGAACAACTACATGCAGGTTTTGACTCCAGCACGATGATCTAAATTTTTATTTTATGTACTTGATGTAAAAATAAGAAACTAAAACATAGTTTCGAAGTATCACTATTATTTCATTGAGGCTTTGCAGTCTTGGAAAACCAATCGTCTCTTTCAATATGTCAACACTGTTGCTATAATTTTAAACCTTTTTAGTCTTTGCTGTACGAACCCTTGTTTCATCAGATTGTCTTACTGATAAATTTATGACCTTCAATGGAAAATGTCACAAGTGGGTTAGAGCAGTGTGTGTCAGGGCATTTAGGAAAGTTGTTGACCAACCGTGTAACCCAAAAATGTGAGAGGTCGCCTCTACTGCATATTGATAAACATCTCTTGTTTTGTATTGTTGTTATTTTCTATAGTTTTAGTACAGGTTTACAACAGATTTTAAATCTACTGGTGTTTTCGGTCAAGATGGATGCACGCATAAGGTCAAATAACGATAATTCACAATCCATACATAAGCTTTTACAAATTAAAACCAGTTAAATGTTTTAAAAATTGAAAATATCAACTCTAATATTACACTAAATGTGAATAAATGCATGTTTGTTTTAAGACATGTGTTTTTAAACACAGAGATAAAACCTGTCTGATATGTACGGACAGTTCGGTCCAGGGTTTAGGAGCTACAGTCGATCTGTGGAGCACCCTAGACCTTCTTATAGCTGAAAGCAAGTTATTTTTACGAAGATTTCTGTGGTGAAGCACTTTCAGAGTAGTTAATAAAATGAACATTAATTTTCTCTCACATACTCATATGTTAAAATGTGGAGTTATTGCACAGTTTTATAATCCTTTGTTTTGAGATAGCAATATAATTATTTAGGAAAAAGTCTTCACATCTTATTTAAATTTCTGTTTATTTTGACTAAAATTATGAAACAGCCCAGTCAATACATGGTAATATAATCACTGGCTTAAATTCTCCTTGCTTTATTTTTTGCATTCTTGGAAAAATATATGTACCTTTTTCTGTTTGTTTGTTTGTTTGTTTCAGACAAATAATAACCTATAGCAGAGTTTCAATGCAAATAGATAGTACTTGTTGTTTTTACAATCAACTATAGAAGACTAGCAATACTTCATACAATATAGTATACGCTAGTCTTTTCATATTAAGAAATAAAATGTGCATGTTAAAATGATATTTATCACCTGTTGTTCCACAACACAGAAAGGTTGTTCTGTTTATAAACAACCAGTTTGTGAAACACTTTGTCAGACAAAATCCCAAACATTTTTCGTTTAACAACGTAAACACATAAAGAAACTAAACAATGATAAAAATAACAGAGAAACTTGCCCTGTACGTAAAAATTTTATTTGATCTAAAAGTTGCACAACAGAAATACTGATAAGTGGAGGAGCATTTTGCTTAAAGTTAACCATATTTCACAACACATGGTTAGTGGTGCTTCCTGTTTAGGAAGTTTAAGATCTTGGTATTGCTGAGGTAGTGCCCAACATTAAACAGAAAATAAAACTTTGTACATGCAATAAAAATATCAGTTTACTTTTTTAAATGAAGAAGAGATTTATCATTTGTAAAGTTCATTCAAACAAAGAGCACACAGTACTAAACAGTTCTCCACCCATGATAATACATTACTTATAAATAAAGTTATATATGTGCATAATTGAGTGTTTTAAAATTAAATGTCACACTCATGAACCTCCTTTTCACTCATGTTTCTCTGTCATGACTTACCCTGGTCTTTTTTAGTTTGATTTGTCCCCATGGTTGAAATGCTCTAAAGTTCAATGTCGGGCTCTTTAAATGTATCCTTACTTTGGCTCGACAGCTCTACAGAGTGCGCTGCATGCTTCTGCTTGGGCACTCTGATGGTACGCAGGAGTCTCGACTGTTTTATTTGTTTCTCATAGGGCTGTCACAGGATGTATGCTTCTGCAGAAAGCCACAAGCGTTTTTTAGACTCCAAGAGCATCAAAGGAACAAGAGGCAAGATAGACAGAGAATCTCAGGAAGCATCTTCACAAATACCTATTGCATGTACTGTACATGCGCATGTTGCTGAGGAAATGAATTTAGCAGTCTGCTAAATTACTGCAAGATACCATTGCAAGATTTAATCTTACACTTTATAAATTTTGGCTGCTAAATAAAACGTGGTGCATTTTTGCAATTCTAAAGTTATTTTTAGCTTTACATTTTGTCAACATTTTTTGTTTTTTTGTTCAGTTGTAACAAAAAAAAACCTACCTGGAAAGATTTAGTTCTTAAGATTACATTGGTCATAATGAGTGGGAAGTAAGGTTTAAATGACTATAACATTTAGTGAAAATTACTGTTGTAGTTTTTTTTTCTTTTTTTTGTACGCACAGTACTAAATGAAAAAAAACTCAAACTTTGAAAGTCCCATTACTGGTTTTAATCCTTTACTAGAGATAATAATTATTATATTTTAGCGTCTGATTCAGCACAAGTCCGAACTCTCCGAAGATTTAAAAGATCATACAAAAAGAAATAGCTGAATCACCTACTTGACATTTGTGCAAGTTTTGCAAAGGCCTGGTTAGTAACCATTAATTTGATCTGTCTGTGTTGCATGTGGAGCATTGATGAAGTCGTAGGTTGCAGGAGAGTCATACTTGGGGACTGGAGATTGCAGAGTAGAAACACCCAGAGGACAAAAGGTCCTCACGGTGGAACTGTAGTTTGACCAAACTCCAACAACTTGTTCAAGTTTAGCTACCTTAAATACTAATCCCAAATAATCGCATAATCTTTTTTCCCTATATATGTGTTTGTTAATCAGTACTTTGGTACTTCCTAAAATCCTTTAGCTGTATAATTTTATGAAAAATAATAATAACTGTTAAAAAAGTTATATTATAAGGGAACCAAAAATACACACAGAAAAATACATTATAACAAAAATTATCAAGAAAAACATTGGAGCTTTTCTTTTACAGAATTTTATCATTTTTAACATAAGGCTAAATTGTGTTGGACACAAACTTTTATTGCCATTTAATTTGATTTGGGCCCAAAAGTGAAAAGTGAAGGGAGTATCACAGCAGCTTTTAGTGTATCTTAGAATAAAAACAGGTTGGAATAGTGATGCAAACAATGCTGACTCAATGTGTAATAATAATAATAATAATAATAATAATAATATAATAGAAGACGAAGATTGTGATTTCCGAGTCACCTTTGAACGCACCCCTCGCCTTCCAGAGGCGGATCCTGCTCTGCTCTGCAGACGCTGATGTGTAACTAAAACTCAGCCTTCAGCTCAGCTAAAATGTTTAGTTTCGGATCAAAACTTCTGCTGCTCTTCCTGCTGGCTTTCCCCTGCGGGTTGCTGTCAGTCGGTGAGTTTTTTTCCTCTTTATTCTCTATTTAAAGCAAGGTTTTGTTTTTCTCCTCACTTTTCTACCTTAATAGAAAAAAGAAAGTTATTGGTGCTTATTGACGTGTCACAGCCAGCGAGCTGAGCACTGGAAACCATCTGGTCCGCTGCTTCAGGTCCTCCTATAACCTGAATGAGCCATTATTTTGTCCTCATACATCCATTATAGTGATATTCTAACCCAGCTCAGATGTGATCGAACTGAAAATCTTTTTTTTTTTAAAGGCAGTGTATGATAAAGCTGTTTTATTCTATTTTAGTTTCACGTTTGTTGAGTTTTGCTCCATGGTTTCTGTAGCAGTCTGGTGTTGAACCAGCAACCAGCAGCAGCTCCCCCATGCTGGGACACGTCACCATAGACAAGAGAGGAACTTCTCCTTGTTTCTCTCCATTCATTGACCTTCATTCTGCTTCTGTTGCTGTTTCCATTTCAGCCTCCCATCTCGTTTCAGCTGCATTAAAAATGTTTAAAGTTCATTTATTTTATCAATATTTGCATGAAATCCATTTAAAGGGATTGAACTTTTCCTTTTTTATTATTTAGCTGGATTCTTCAACATAAGCTCTGTTATTATATTATTATCTTGTTTGGTCATTTTTTAACTCTTTTTTTAATTCTTCCACACAGTGGAAGGGTCTGGCTGCATTGGACAACATTTCACCTATTCTTTATTTAAACATGGTAACATGGTTGTGACAACCTTTGTAGCACCCGAGTCAAACTAGTATCATTTTTCACACAACCAATAATTTCTATTAAATAAATTAAACATTTTTGTTTCTTATTAGTGAAGCAATAACAAAAAATAAGTTTAAAAAAACAACCTAAAATTAAAGTTAAAACCATGTTAGTGTAAAAACGTTTTTTCTTCTGCTTATAACCAGTATTTTACATACTAGGCTAAACCACCTAGATCCGTCCTCTAATCCTTTTTAACTGTCTTTGCAGGCCAAGTCTACGCAGAACACGACTCTGGCGAGGATGCGGACGCCGCAGTGGACGAGGAGGAGGAGGACGAGGATGAGATGGTTGTCGAAGAAGACCACATGCAGAGCACGGTGTGTGGGGCGTCTGGGTTTGTGCCACGGGAGGTGAAGCGTTGACGTGTTACGAGGTGATTCTGTGTGTTTTCCGTCAGGACGGAGGTGATGAAGCGGCTAAAACACTTGTAACTTCACACCCTGACGCCGACACTACCATCATCTTCACAACAGGCGAAGGTGGCAGAGTTATTTTTATTGTTTTGTTTTTAGAAAAGAATAAAATAAAAGTAAATAATGGTACAAATGAAATGAGTCCAAACATTTTCATTGTTTATTTTATTTTATTTATATATATTTTTTTGCTATATTCAGAGTTTCCAGCCAATGAAATTGTGAGGTTCCTCGTGGGTTTCACCAATAAAGGAAGTCAGGCTTTCACAGTTCAGTCCTTGGAGGCTTCTTTCCGCTATCCCCAGGATTTCCAGTTCTACATTCAGAACGTGAGTCATCAAACTTAATCACCGTCACACATTTTTGTATTAATTCAATCATCTCCACACAAAGCTGTTATAAAAAAGTCAAGCATAATAGTGTATATATTAGCTTAGCCAACAGAGATAATGGAAAAAACAATATTGAGGATTTATATTGAGTGTATATGTAGTTCACAGCGTTGCCCCTGAACACCGTGGTCCAGCCCGAGGCCCAGGCCTCCTTCGAGTACTCGTTCATTCCAGCTCAGCCCATGGCCGGTCGGCCGTTTGGTCTGGTTATTCTCCTCAACTATGTGGATCCTGAGGTGAGAGAAGAAGTTTGTTTCTAGTTCTAATTTGTAGCTCAGCACGGTGTATCCTTTTCAACAGCTCAGGATTTGGTTGCAGTCTGAAGTTTGACCACGAGAGGTCTGTAAATCCTATATAATGGCCCTTAAAATCTATAGATCTTTGTTGCTGCTGTTGTTGAAGCGTCATACTTATTTTAATTATTATTGAGACCTTAGAAGCATCCAGCATCAGCACAGCTGTTCCAATGGCGCTGTTTTCCATTTGTTTGCTGTAGTTGTGGTGACTGTTTACAACCAACGCATCACGAATTAAGTTGTTTTCCATTGGTTGGAGAAATTTGTCCACAAGATACCCTAACAGTCGTTGGTACTTTTTTGTTTTGCTCTGTGGAGGGTTTTGAAATCCAAGAATATTCAGTGAAAAAACGTTAACAATTGTTACTATTATTGTTTTTAATCAGATGTTAGTTAAACTACACTTATTAGTCTATCTCTACACAAACGAAAATTAAACAGTTAAGGGGAATAAGATTGGCAAAAAGCTTTGCTTCTTTTAGCACAATTAAAGCTCGACTGTACAAATTAAATAAAATGAATTCGATTTCGAGAGTAATAAATAAGTAATTAAACATGTATGTATGTGACTATTAATAATACATTGGAAGCTTATAAATACATGTATTTATTTGAGTGAGGGAAAGGACAAAATAAAAACAATTAAATGTTCAATTCACTCTAAAAATCACTATATTTTAAACCCAGATACAATAATTATAATATTTCTTAAGTCACTTTATGGTATTGTAGCTGCTTCGTCTATATACTCTGTCAGCCTCTCCCATCAAAGTAATTCAGCAGAGTAGGAAATACTTTTGTAGTAAAAGGTGATTGGTTAGCAGTTCGACTGCTGTGCCATCAACTAATCAGATGTTTGGGTCTATTTTATGTTTTAGCATTTATTTATATGATTTTACAATTATATGTTTTTTAAATGTAACATGCTAAAATTATTATAAATCATTTCCACAGTTAATAAACATGCATTTTCAGATTTTAGTGTGTATTTACACATACATTTTTTTTATTGCGATATTAAGTGATAGACAATAATATATTTTGTCATTTTTTGTCTGTCACAGTTTTATTTAATCCTTAACTTGTAAACTTCTTTACATAAAAATATACTTTTTCTGTTATGTCACTTTTAGCTTTCCATATAAAAGGACTGAATAATCCGCTATAATGTGACCTTATGCATTGTTTTACCAATGTATTTATGATTAAGTGTAAGTAGGGCAAAATCTTCAACACAATTCTCTTCTTATGAATCTGTGAATTGATACTGTTGATATCAGATGTGAATTTATTAAGAATGGTTTTTATTTTGTTCAGGGCAACATGTTCCAGTCGGCCATTTACAACCACACTGTCACCATAACAGAGCGAGAAGAGGGAATGGATGGAGAAACGTAAGGCCTTTGACTAACGTGTCTGTCATATCCTGTCACTGACATACTTACATATATAAACATGTGGAAAAGGCAGGTTTTCTCCTGCTTGTGCAAAGTTTGCAAAGTGCAAATATACAAGCATCACCGCAGACAATCGCTATGCCCTGAAAAATCACTGCATTACCATTAGTGGACAAATTGGAGAAATTAAGGCAGTTTATGCAACCTAGTAAGTTTGTAACTTTCCCCTTAGTTGTTCTCTCAGCTCCTTTTCACAGCACCAGGTCTCTCAGAATATTAACAAGCTTGTAACAACCTGTTAAAAAGGTGTGAAAGTGACACAAAGAGATGAGTTGCTGCTGCAGATAGCACAAACTGGCTGTTTGAAAATAGATCAGCAAAAGAAAAAAAAATTTACCTTCTTGTAATCTTCTAAAAATCTACTATTTGGTTTTAGGGTTGTAGATTTAACAAGGACACCCTCTATTATTCGTGTTGTTTTATTTGCTCCAGTGTGCCTGTGATTAATTTAGTGAAGAAATAAATGAAATATGTTCTTTGTTTTGTATTTGCAGAATGTTCATGTATGTGTTCCTGGGTGGCCTCGTGGTTCTGCTTCTGTTTGGGATCTATCAGGTTCTGGAGACGAGAACGGTATGCGTTTGTGCATTAATTTGGACCTGTTTCTACATGAATGCATCTTCATATTTTAGAAAAGTAGATGTGATGAGAAAGCTCCCTTGCTTTTATGTACAAAACTAGAAATTGCTTGAAAGCAATTTCTAGTTTTGTAAGAACTCAGTGACGGTGCACAAAAACCATACAGTATAGGTTCTTTATTTCTTCTAAAACTTGCAGTGAGACAATTTGTGAAACACAGTAAATTGCAAAACTTATATTTTCAAAGACTAACTCATTCGTGCATTACTGGAAATAGAAAGGAGAAGAATGCTCTTTTTTTTTAAACGTTTTTTACAGATAGAAAATGTAATACTGCGTATACATATATATGTATATATATATGCATATATATAT
>JAVLVB010000349.1:190815-228180 GCA_032876305.1 Orestias chungarensis
TGTGTGTGTGTGTGTGTGTGTGTGTGTGTGTGTGTGTGTGTGTGTGTGTGTGTGTGTGTGTGTGTGGTGGTGGTGGGGGGGTAGAAAGATGAGCTCAGCGCCCACTGGGAGGTGGTGGTGTGTGCAGGTACCATCAACTGTCAGGCGGAGCAAGAAGAAGAGAGGAAAGCTGAGCTGGAGCTGCTGGAGCTGCTCACCGACCAGCATCCATCGAGATCCGAAGTGTGAAACCGGGATGTTGAGATAATCAGCTCTGTGCATGAGAACCAGCGGCTCATCCCAGGAGCGTCTCTGCAGCATCCGGCCTGGCTGGAGATGGGATGAGATGGGATCATTCACGTCGACAAAGATCGGGTGGATCCTCGCGATCGTCGCTGGTAAGTTAGCACGAGAGATGCTCGTATTATTTTATTTTTTTATTTATCCGGAAAAAAGGGCCAGATAAGCTATTAATAGGCTTGGTTTATTTTTACCTCCCGTCCCCCTGTTGGCTCGGTGGATGTTTTCTCTTTACATATCTCTTATCTTAGTGTAGACCTTCTGAGACCTTCTGCAGCTCAGGCTGCAGGATTCACAAACATTTGCAGCTTCATGTTTAACAGTGGAAACAAAATAAATGTTTAACTTCAGCACCCACTTTCAGGGTGATCTATGCCCTAACTGTCTGCCATGCATCCAAAATATTTAAGTAAAACTACGGTACATTATTGAGCAAGTGACCAAATTGCGTATGACTTTTACATTACTTTATTGTTTTTAGACTTTTTTTCCTTTTCCAGTTTGTCAGGTTGAAATTACAAATGTTTAATTATTTTTATGGAAAATATGTCGTTTAGCTACTAAAGGTAAGTGACGCAATTGTATAGGGGTTAGTAAAATTATGGCTGCATTTGCTTGATTAACAAAATAAAAGCATTCCCACAGCATGATGCTTCCACCACCAGGATGGATCACAGCCATGGTTTGCTTATAGGCGACTGTACGGTGTTAGTTAGCAAAGAAAGTTCACCTTTTTTTTTTTTAAAGCCTCAAGTAAAACCCTGCATTTCTTACATCACTGGCAATCTGGTGTCCTTCTTTCGTAAAGGAATCCTGCATGCACAAGCAAACAAATGTGAAAGAACACACTTTTAAAGTGAATATAGCCAGTTAACAAATGACGGACTGAAAAGGGAATTTTTGCTTGTGTTAGTTAAAAATGTTTTGTGTTAAGACACTAAAGTGTGTCCGTGTGTGTATATATCCACACCTTAAAGGTTCTGTGCTTGGTCTCTGTTTTGCAGTTCTTCTTGTGGTTCCTGCAGACTGCTTAGATGTGAGCTGTGAGAACGTTTACAGGGACTTCTCTGAGTGCGTCCTGGAGCTGGGGGAGAGCATGGACAACTACCAGGAGAACGTGACGAGTGAGCGGGGAGTGGCAGCCGTCTGCAGGTCACAGCAATGGTTTTATATGTGACACAAATTCAGATTAATATTTATTTATGTGCATCTTACAGGGAATCTGCATAGTTTGAACAAAGTGGTTTTAATTTTTATCAGGATCTGGATAGATATGGAAACATACTTTCACTATCAGACTTTATTATTTATCATTGTCTAAAGATTTCTAATTATTTGGCTGTATGAACATTTAGTCTTCCTTCTCATTTCCATCCTATGCTCTTTCCTTCTTTTTGGCCTTCCTATTTTCCACCTCATAAATATTCTCAACAATCCTCCCCTGTTTTCTTCCTTTTCCTTTATTTTCTTTCCCTTTTTTCTTTCATTGCTTATTTTTTCCCTTTATGTCCTGTTTTCCTCGGTTTTTCCTTCTATTTTTTCTTCCTTTTGTTCGTCATTCAGAATTTCCTTTATTTAATTTAGTTTGTTTTCTTCTTCATTGTTTTCATTTGTCCTGTCGTCCTTTCCTTCCTTCTATCTTTCTTTCTTTCCTTCCTTCCAATCCAATTTTTGCATCATCAGTGGATGTTTATCAGTACTTTCATATATCGTCTTTTGAAACAGGACATGGATTCATAGCTGTACTATATTGTCCAAAGATTTAGTGTTTAGGTCCAAACAATTTGCATGAACATAATTTTTTTGACAGCTGATTTGAGAGTTAAATCTTTTTAAATGAAATTACCAAATCTGACGCTCATTAACAACATCTCAGCTCAATTAGTACAAGTGAGTGCAAAATTGGAGATGAATATTCATGTCATAAGCAAACGCTGTAAAGAGGGGAGCAGATGCTGTAATCTCAGAGGGAGAATAGAGAAATTAATGATGCTTAGACACAAAGCCCTGGTGTTAAATTATTTACAACTTCACTGCAGCTGTAATGAAATTGAAGACACAATTTCTTTTGACATTGTTTCGGCACAAATTCTACAATCCCAGGAGTTTATTGAAGCCAAAGATTTACACTTAATAGGCTTCTACTGAGAATTGCCCACTAGTATTATCTGCGATATTGTCTCACTCCCGGATGCTGTTGCCATGGCAATCAATAGCTCTGTTTGACTCACTCGAGGCCGACGAGGCCATCTGAGCAACAGATTATTGGCGTTTAATTAATCCACAGCCGCTGCTGAATGTATGAAAAGCTGTCGCAGGTTCAATTCTAACGGTCGTCTGTTTTTCTCCACAGCCACTGGGAAGCTTTCCACACGTGCGCTCTCACGGCACTGTCGGACTGTCAGCAGGAAGTCAGCTCCATCTGGGAGACGCTGAGGCAGGACTCCAGGAACATTCGCTTCCAGGGAAGTCTGTTTGACCTGTGCAGCCCCAGCTGCTCTCCCAGCTCACGTTTGCCTCTCGCTGCCCTCATCTTGCCTGCGGTGCTGGTCCTGATTGGGCCGAACGGGGCCCCTGTGTAGATTGTACACTGGTGAGGTTGTGGATAATAAGATTAACTGAAGCGTGTTTTATTTTTTTTATTTTTATGAATTCAGTACCTTTGAGCTCAGACTTAATGCCAAGGATTTGATAAGGGGGGGATTTTTCTTAGAATTGTTTTAGACACTGTCATGTTTGGCAGGACAATCAATTTGGTTTGGCCAATAATGTTTCAGGTGTTCTGATACTGATAAAGCCTTTTTCTCCGTTAAATAATTAACAAAGATTAGGTTAAAAAAAAAGTCTTATTTTATCTTTATGTCAAATGCTTATAGATACCAATGACTCTCAGCTTGATTGTGGTCAGAAACTAGGTTACTAGTGTGTTACTTCTCCACAGCCACTTTTTTAAAGTTGTAACTTGGTTTCCTAAAAGAGATAAAATTACACAGCCAACATCTGTATACGGGCCCCATATCGGCCCTCATCGGTGTCTCTGCATCTCAAATGGACGTGTCAATCAAAGCTAACACAATTAATACTAATGATGAGTCTAACTTTATATGAAGAGCTGTCCAACATGAAACCTATATAGATCAATACAGAGAGGTAGTTATGTAACCTGGAGATGATCTCATCTTTTTTGCTTATTTCCTACCCATATGTGAATGCTAGCTGCGTGATGACAGATTACTTAAGCGAAAAGCCAGTAACCACAGAATAAAACATATCAAGGCTGCTCTTTACTAAAAGTTAGGAAATTTTACTGGTGGATTTTTGCAACCAGAAACTTGTTTTTTATGTATACCCTTCACCAATTTTCAACCATTTCTAAAAATCAATACAAGTGTACACCACAATTCAGTTCATAACTGAGGCAAACAATCAGATGAACTAAATAGTTTTTAGAGCATTTTAGAGTGACTTGAGAAAGTATTTGTACCCCTTAAACTTGTTCACATTTGTCATTTCTTGGTTCTTGACTTCATTTGTTCTTTCGTTTGCCGCCTTTTTAATAAAGCTGCAACTTCCATGGTTGCTGTGATGAAAAGCAGTGAAACAGTTTAAGGGGTGTGGATATTTTTTCCACTCAGAAGAGCACAAAGTTAAGCAACACTTCCAAAGAAAACATATTCGCTGCTTGCCCTGAGGGGTAATGTAGAAAAGCAACAACACTTCAACACTTTCTTTTCCAAAATATTCTTGTGGAGAGTGTTGTATTGTTTACACGTTCGCCATGTTTTTATAAAAAAATTAAAATAAAAGAAAGTACATGAAGACATGGATCCCATAAACAAGAAAACAAAAGGCTTTTGTTGTCTTGAACCTGAAAGTATGACTTTTCCATGCATGGTTTCCTGCACTGCATTATTACGGTATAACCTGATCTAGAGGTGTTGAGCAATATCCCGAACTGGTGCATGGCAACTCAAGCGCCATCTAATGAGGTCTATGTCTGTTACATTCCCAGTGTTGCATTACTACTTTAAGATGGCAATTTATTGTAGAGTAAAACATAAACAATATTTAACATCTTTATCTTTTTAAAATACTGAGCTTCCAAATGAATACGCATCAGCACATACACACAACTAGGTATATGTTACTAAGCTTGAACAACTGCTTATATAAACAAATTTATTTATGTATAATTTAATTTGTAAAAATCATTTTTAGTCTTGTAATTAATTTAATGTAATATCAAGTTTGTTTTTTGTTTTTTTATTTTTTTCCAAAAAATCCTAAAAAACATAATCTTATCAGTATTATCACAGCTATTGATATTGACTGACCGTCTAAAGATCCAGAGCAGTGGATGTATTTCATTACATAGATTAAATCAGAGCTAATAAGGAATCAGAGGCACAACTGGAAAAAAAAATAATTTTGCTACAGTAGTTTACTTGTAAAAAGGAATATAAGGTAACAATCAAACAGGTCGTGTAGAGGTGTAGACGTCTATTTCCCATCCATATAAAAAATATTGTCCTTCTGCCTTAAGTTACAGTTATCGTTGTATTTGCAACCTGTGTGAGTAAAACTTTAACGGAAGTTTTAACTGAACATGTAGATAACATGAAATGTTGCTTAAAAGCACCGAAAATGGTTTGGAATAGTGAAACTACAAGCAGAATACTTTACAAAGAGAAATGAAACGTTGGTGACTCAAACCCAACAATGGGTCCCACCCTCAGATCAGACTGGCACTGGGTTTAAAATCAGTACAAATTAGGAGATAAATCTGGGAGCTATATGACTAACAGCTTGTACCCACAGTTTTACTTGCAGTATGCAGGAAAAATAACATGGTGGCATTATTAGAACTTTGTAGGCAATGCCAACTTAGGCTTTTTTTAGACATTTCCTACCGTTTGAGTTGCATATGGGAATATCAGCTACAAACCTGCATAGTTACACCTGTTCCATCTAAAGCGACAGGGTTTTTAAAACGCTGCTTTAAAGGCAATAGGAGACACCCAAAAACTGTAATCAAAAACGCTATAGTTATAGTGACGAAAAGATTTTAAACCGAACAAACTCTACACTCAACACTCAGAGATACAAGTTTTATTTAAATAAGTTCTGCTGTTTGCAGTTACATAATACTCTTCCCACTCATCCAGTACAAGATAAAATGTTGTAGTTGTCTTTCAACGCTCATTAAAAGTTTAGGTGGTCTGGATTAGATTGTTTCTCTTTCATTGCAACAAGAACCATGTGATGGTGATCTATTTAGAATGTGTTTGCTCAGCTTTTACCAAAACTCTTTCACCGTGTGTATATTTCTTTTATTTCGGATGCTCTTACCGGGTGTTCGCAATTAATTTTGTTTTATGTGGCATGATATTTAACGACCAAAGTTCATGTTTAGCTCGTACAACATTTTAGGTGGTGTGCGCATGAATTATACCCGCATCCTTTTGTTCAAACAGATTTATTATCCTCACGCTCCTCACCTCTCATTATCCTCTGAGCATGTTTGTTGTAGTTGTTTCTAATTACTTCATGTTTTAAAAGTGGAATATCATGTTAATCCATTGTGTGCCTGGTGGTGAAACACACACACAAAAAAACCCTCGTCATCTTCATGACAGCATGAGCAATATCTTTGGAGAGGACCCTTCATATGCAGTTGATAAAAGCATGGAAATGAACGTGATCATGCATACAGAAAATAAAAGTTTAATCATAGGAAGAACTTCTGAATGTAAAAAAATAAATTAATATGTTTTTTTTTTACACGTTTACAAAACTTTGTAAAGCAATATATGGAGAAGTAACGTATCTATAACAATAAAGCAAAAACGTTAAAAACAAGACTTGTGTGTGCATTAATCTTTAAATCGCCTGCTTATAATTGCAGCACAACTACAGTTATACACCGAAGAGTCCCAGCTTTTCACCAAACAGCAAGCTGATAATGAGGATCACAAATAGCTTTTGTTTTTACTGGTTAGAGCTCGACCATCTGCTGTTTTCCACCTGGATACTTCTTGCAGAGGAAGAAGTTCCTCAAAATGACGTGTCACGGCCCGCAGTGGAAAACCTCTTCCAAATTAACGACATGTTCCTGATGTTGGTCTCATTAGAGAAACCGTCTCTGTCTAAGACATAATTACATTTGCAGGACTTGCGTAGTGAACAGTACTGGTGCAGCATCCATAGAGTTGTTTGAATGTAAAGATCAGTAGATATTACAGAGACAAAAAACAAGATTTCACACAAGAAAAACTTAATTTATTGAGGTCTGGGTTTTTAAATTGCATTTATAAATCCAAAACCTGCAGTACTAGGAGAAGGTATTTGCCAAATTACTTATTTCAAGATATTTTTTTTCCGCCATATATAATTTGAAATATGAAAGACAAACTTATTAAATACAGAATGAAGCTTTTAAATCATGATTTAATTTGTTAAAATAACAATCTATCCAATCCAACCTGACCCTAAGCAGAAATAACAAATAACAATCATCAAGCAAGAAAAAAGGTTTCTCATCACTGGAGGATTTCTGTCCCACTCTGTTTGAATTCAGCCACATTAGCGGCTTTTTGATCATGAAACACTACTTAAGATCTTGTCAAAGTATCTGATTGAGACATTGGACGAAATTTTCCATTTATTCTAAGCAACTTAAAGGTGAACCAGTTTATGTGCTTATAAATCTGCATATGTGTTGCATTTAGCGGGCGAAAACTCGTGCAGCATTCTCCCAATGTCATTTTGTTTATTTAAAAAGGAAAATCCAAAACCGGCAGTGCAACACTGCATATTTAACTTAAACACTGACTAACGTTTCCTGTCAGACACATACAGCAAGTACACTGTGTTTTAATTATAAGACTATAACATAAAGCTTTTTATGGTCATTTCCAGGTTTGAAAACTATGTAAATCTAACATTAAATGGAAAAAATACATATAACCAAAATACATGTAAAAAGGCAAATACTAAATGCATAAAACCCTCAACATACAACATCTCAGAATTACAAATAGGTGTTATCAAGGACTATCATAAAGCATAATAGTGATGTCAAATCGTAAAATCTTTAGCATCTGCAACAATGACGTTATCAGGTGGAATATAAACGGCTTTTTAATGAATTATCTACATATTAAGCTTGATGTATGTTTCATGTGATCCCATCAGCACCCTAAAAGTCCATTCATCTGATATACTCGCTTATCTTTGCAGTGTCGTAGGTGATAGTCTCTGTCTCCAGCAGTAATCGGTTGAGAGGCAGGATAAACCAAGAGGTCACCAGACCATCAAATATCAAAAATGTGATCCCGCTCCACATTTAGCCCCTATATGTACATGGTGAGGTTTGATCTGAACGAGGTATAAAAACATAAGATTATACTTCTGGGTCCAAACAAGTAAAATGAAACCTCTAAATAATACCACAAATAACTACTAAAATGTTTTCTTTAAATATGTGCAACTTTTTTTTGCATTAACCCTTAAAGAACCTCCTTAAAGTAAAACAAGCATCGGATTGTGTATGAATCATTTTACAGACACAAGGCACCAGCATAGACTAAGTATGAATTAGATGACCATGGATATAGAAAAAAACTAGTGCCTCTCTGTTCTGTACAGATATCCAAAACCACAAGCAGATTCAAACTCAAACAGATTTAATGTATTGATCATATTCATCAAATGAGATCCACTTATACTAAGACACTGCATATCAAAGCTGCAGACCCTACAGAATAAGAGCATCTGAGAGTGCATCACAAACCTTAAAACAGCAGTTCAGTAGGAGTTCTAGCGTTAAGGAGAAGCTGCTCCAGAAAACGGCAGTGTACTTTGTTTCTATTCCCTGTTGGCAGATCTCAGATGATGGCTGACAAACTATCCCTAAACAGCCCAGACTGGTCTGCATAATAACAAACAATAATAGCTGTGAAAGATGCACAAGCTAAATAAAGAAAGTCTGGTGATGAGTCTGAATATGCAGACGTGAATCTCAAAAGGCAAAACCAAGCAAGCCTGATTTCCCTCTTTTGGTTTTACAACCTTACTGACACGTAATATGCACTTGTACCAACTACTATACTCTGTTTAACAACTTTTAGTTTTTTTTTTAACCATCCAGTCTTCTTGGGTTTCAGTTAAAGCAAATATGAAGAAATAAAGTCCAATTGTTCATCACTAAGTAGAAATATTTTTTTTTAAATCATAACAAAGACTCAAAACATACGTTCAAATCAACAGACAACTAATTTCTTGACTCACTGACAGCCAATATTGTACGCTGACATATAATCAGTAGGTCCTCTAACATATTAATAGTTTAAGGAATATCTACGTAACCTGGGTATTGGAGCTTCATGTGTATATTTTCTGTTCATATCTACAGAATTTATCTCACATTAAAAGGTGCGAGAAATATGGATATGATTCATCAGTGTATTAGTATTTCATTGTTAAATCCCTCTCATTTAACTGAGTTGTGTCTTTTGAGAGCTCTGGTAATTACAAAGAAGGGAACTTTGTCGTTGGGTCGCATTACCGACCTGAACGATGTGTGTTCAGGACTTTATTGAACTCATAAAATCTTTAAAATATATATATATTTATATTATATATTCCATTTTATAAACCATGAGCTGCTAGAAGCAACAAAGAGCTTAAACATGATGATAATGTGAGCATGGCATGTTTAAATCAGCGTGATAGTTTGAAGATAAAGTGTGTCACGTGAATTAATGCATTGTAACTCTATCTGTTAGTATGATGGTGTTAGTAGATGTATTCTCTTAAAAAGCATTAAAACACACTTTATTAAGCTACAGAGAAAATACTGTCCAACATTTAATACACAGCTATGAATAACTATCAAGCCAGTCCGGGGACCACTTTATGATTCATAACTATTCAGTCTGTATGTTCATGAAGGTTTCTGTTTCTCAGCAAGTTCCTCATCTTTAATAAAAAAATCTACAGGAGTTCACAGGTTAGATTTGGGTCCAGTGTTGACCGGGATCGCCCTGAGCTCAGTCCTCATGCACAGGTACTCCCCGATCACGGCCATCAGCGCTATGCAGGCCACGTTAACGAGCCACCAGGAGACGGCGGAGGGCAGGTGGGAGTTGTAGATCCAGCAGCCAATCATGTGGAAAAAGTGGACAGTGACCGTGAAGTCAAGGCACTGCTTCCCTCGACGGATGAAGAACCACAGACCGAGAGCACTGCCAGAAAATTGAGGGGTTATCGTCGGTTTAGATAAAATGTTCTTAATACCTGTTGGATGTAAATATCTTCAGAAAAATTCAGTAAAATAATGAGTACTTAGAATAACAATAACGGCTAAACATGTTTAACTCAAAGCTTGTAAGATTTTAAAAAGCTGCCATTATGACAAACTGGAAATTATGTTTTGAACACAAAGGAAAAGCTTCACACATTAATGGCTAAAAACAGATGAGTGGGAGGAGGAGGAACAGATCCAAGGAAGCAGAATAAAAAACAAAAGCAGCAAAATGACGTGCAAACAAAACAAAACAAAAAAAAAACTTTTGTTTGCATACATTTTTTTGGCAAAACATTCAGCTGATAAATCTTTGCTTTAATGGACGAGCATTTGTGTTGCACAAAATAAATCCTGAAACTACAAAGCATCAACTAGAAAACCTTAAACTTGTACTACACAATAACTGGCATTTAGTTTTAATTGTTCTTTTTTTTTTTTATAGTTTGTACTACTTGTGATTTGGACTATATAGATCATATGTCAGAGATATTTAAAAAAAATGCTTAGTATTACCAATCACTAAAAAGTTAATTTTTTTTTAATAATTTGAATAAACAACTAAGATTATCTGTATTTTTAATAACTAGGATAATTTTGTAATGTTTGTATTTGACTTTTAATGTGTATATCTGATTAGATTGAAATGACTGTTAATGTAGGATATTTAACATAAACTGGTGCTAAGTAAATTAAATAAAAGACAATATTATGAACATAATAAGCCTTTTAGTCACAAACTAATATGTCATCATTAAAGATGGCTGTCATAACAAACTTCATGAATGGGAACCTCCCACTGTTTTTATCTTTGTGTGTAAAGAGAAAGACAGCAGCTATTTCTCACCAGGTAAGAGAGTTCAAGATAAACGCCATCATCGAGAGCCTGCCCTGCATTGTAGCAAAACCAATGACCTATATATAAAAAAAGAGAGTAAACTTATAAAATCCAGGTTAAAGCAGAGATGGTATGAAAGAAATTCAAACTTACCTCATAGCTGAAGATCTGATCTAGGGAACGACTACTATGCACAAGGCTGTCGACTCCAGCCAACCACAGGCCGAGGAAGCTGTAGTAGATGCACTGCATCAACACGATCTGAGACACAATGAGGACTGGGTCCCAGATGTAGCTCCGGAAGTTGCTGGCCATGTTTTGCTGATGTTACGCATGCAGGCCCAAAGAGTGTAGGCAGCTGATCCAAGGCATCCACAGCTTGCCCATCCAGTATCTCACTTACGACCTCCCGACCTGATCTTAAAATAAAACATTTAAAAAAGCTTTACTACGCATCATGTTTATTATAGCTTGAGCTTAGTTTTGACTGCAACTTGGTTAAACTTTAATCTCGGAACTTGCATAGAAAGCTAAAAGAAGATATTCAAATAGAAAATATTACAAAGAAGGGAAAAAATAAATCTTAGTATCCTTCAGATATGCTTTTTTCATGTTATTTTTTATTCAACAAGGCAGAAGTTGCATTATTAACAGCATGAAATGGGGAACAAATTAGTTGTCAGACACTGCTCAGGCAATGAGTTCAAACAAAGTATAGGTTCACTTCCAATAGAAAGATGGGGGGGAGGATAAATGTCCTGGATGTGGCAGAGTTTTGGCCAAAGGGAGGTTAGCTTTATAATAGGAGGCCAACTTTTTCCCTTCTGATACGATACAGATATTTTACTCTTCAGTATTGCCAGACACCTATATTGACCTTATACAACATCATAATGAATCATAGAGACTTTAATTTATTTTGTATTGTGGAATGTTAGAAAAGACTTGATAAAGTGATATTACCTACAAATATTACTTTTCATTCAAAGAAAGATCTAGTTGTAAAACTGAATGACATAAATCACAAGTTATGCAATGGTGGTGCGGATCAAATGCTATTTCAGACTGCTTGTGTTGGGGTGCTAATATTTGAGATTTTGGACATAGGCCAATATAATCCGACATTTTGTATTTTGGCTGATATTGGATGGCTGCCTGATAACAATAGCGGATTGTGACAATCCTAAAATCACGATCTGAACAAGTTGTGTCCTGATGCAATAACGATAAGGTCCGATATTATTAAAAAAAAAATTATATCTGATTATATTGACATGCAAACAAAATCTGACATCCATCACAGCTGCCTGTTCCAGCAGCTGTGATGGAGTTCACTATGCAGAGCCCAGTGATCAGTGATATTGTGTTGGCTAACTTGGGTTTGTTGTAAACAACTGTTCTCTGTTTGAGTAACATCTGTTAATCAAGCTTTTTCAAACATTCCACGCAACAAAAATATTATTGTATGATTTATGCCAACATCGTATCAGGCTATACTGAAGACTGCAATATCGGTATCGTATCGGCAGTGAAAACATATCGGTAAATCCCTTATCACTGACCATTTGGACTCTGCTTAGAATCTGGATCGGTACCATGAAATCGACCACTTCTGATAAGACCAGGGGTCAAACATCCAGCAGGACAGATGAATTATTGGCATCTTGGAAATACACTTCTTATATAAACAATCATTAGTAAATATTTGTGTGTGAAACCCAACTATAGTTGTGAACCTATTCCCTCTCTTTAAATAAGGTTTGATGTATCAGCCTTCACTCACATCAATTTCATTTATTATACAGTCATTGTAACACATCAAAAAGGCCTTTTTAAGAGGCTTTAGTTGAATCTAAACTGGAATAAGGCCTAAAGCTGCAGCTATTAGCTGAATCTGCCATAATATTAACCTAATCCCGTCTAAAACTCCTCAAATGCTGACTTTAGTCGAGAGGTTTTCCTGAGTCCAGGTTTCATTAAAGAAAAACGCGGAAGGCGAGCAGTGCTAGCACGTTTTATAGCTAGCGATTAAATATGAAAGAAAAAGACATGTACCTGAAAACTACAGCACGCAGGCCACGGGCGGAACTTCAGCTACAACCCTTTTGCCTTGCTCAAGGGTTTAAGGATCATCCAGGGACGAGGTGGATGTGATGAGGGGAGACTAAAACCGTGTTCATAACAAAGACGTCACCACATCAGTTTAAGGGAAACACCGGAAACTAAACTAAACTTCATCTTGTTCTGCGGACGCAGGAGAACAGCGCTGCAGTGAATCACTGCCCCCTACTGGTGAAAATGGGGAATTACAGCACTGATCGAGATTTAAGTTAGAAAACACAGGATTGATTTCAATGCATTTATACATACATTTAGATTCCTCCTGGCTACAAAACAATGCATCAAAGCCAGTTAATTATTAAAATTAGTTTAAAAGATTGTCGTTTTAAGGAAACAAGCAGATCTTCACTGGGTTGCTGACTCTGGCATTCACTCCTCAAGGACCAGCAGCCCAATAATATAGACAAAAGCGTGTGTTGTGTCGTTGACTTTACAGCAATCCTTCATACTGAAAATGTATATTGTGACAGTGAAGAGGAAAAACTCTCCTTTAAGGTTATAACCCCAAAGAAATCTGAAAACAAAATAAAATGCTGAACTGTAAGGGCAGAAGATCAACCTACATACTGTGCAGCTCTAATGTGCAAAGGAAAGAAAAGAAGCAGAGGAACTGAAGTAGCATTACTTTTAATGTTTAACAAGTTAAATGCAGGAGAAGAAGAACGTTATCCTCCAGGAAGATCTCCCAGATGCAAGACCAGGTGTAGCTTCTATGGGGGGAGAATTACTGGGAGAAAATATAATGTTAACGGTTTAGATGACAAAAAAAAATAGTGCAAATGAATTGAAGCAGCAGAGGGAGGAAACGATGTCAGATTGTCCTCTAACAGCCTGAGGCTGTAGAGATATCTCAGGATGACGTAAAGCTTTAGGATGAGACACAAGAGGTAGAGGATGGAGTAGCATCTTTCTGGACTTTCTTTTCTATTTGATATCTAATATCAATCAGAAAAGACATGTTTTACTGTCTAATCTTGATATGAATTACAGTATATCTGTAGCCCTGTACTCTTGATATTTCAAGCAATTTAAAATTTATGATTATTATTACTGTGATTACTAATATTATTATTATTATTATTATTGTTGTTGTTGTTGTTGTTGTTATCAAATCCATATACTTTAAAACAAATGATTATTGCTTTGTAAAAAAAATACAACTCTTATGAAGTGAATCAATTTGTGATCAAAAGGGGGTCGTAATTAACAAACACCTACTTTCACATTATTTAAACTAACTCAGAACCTAATTTCACATAAAAATCTCAGCGTTGTACAGATCGTAGACTCAAATGTGTTGCTTTAATTTTGATTCTTAATGTTCAGTAATCTCTGTTACCATTTGTGCCCGAAAAAGGATAAATCAAATGAAATGTTCAGTAAATCTAACTGTGGGTTTGAATAAACTGTTCAAAGGTGTGATAACATGCAGATTTATGTTGCCCAACATGTTTTCCACCTTATTTGTGATCAATGACGTTTTAATGACGTCATCCACACCCTCCCCCAATCTTGTTAATGTTTTCTCCTCCTTTATGTTTTCGCTCCTTTCCTGTGTAGAAACACAACTTCAGAGAGTCCCTCTGCGGTAAGGTGACTTCTGCACCGATTACAATGTTTGTTTTTATTGTTTGTTGCCAGAAAGAAAGACGAACTTCTGCTTAATCCTTGATCTCTTCCAGATGGGAAGTGTGCTGACCAGGTTTTCACTGAAGTATTGCGGTTTAAACTGTGTTTAAACTTTGCGATTGTTGTTTCTGAGTGAACCAAAACATTTTTTAAAGGAAAGTTAAAAGTTTGCTTTAGTATGGACCTTGAAGCTTGATTTAGTTTTTCTTCATGCTTCATTTAGCACCAACAGATCACCAGACTTTTTCCATTAGTGTGAACCTGAGGTACTTCTGTTTATTGCATGAATGCATGAGGTTAGATCAGATTTTACAGCAACATGCTGCACTTTTAATTTGAGTACATAAATTGAGAGCAGACTTAAGTGTTGCAAAAAATACTGCAATTAAAAACAAAATGGATCAGCACATAACATGTTCATATTGATTTATTGATTTAGTTTTTGCCTAATAATACATTTTGATCGTATTTGTTTGTTGTCAAAACTGCAAGAGAATATAATACTAATATACAATAACAATAATAAAAAGTAATGATCATAATATAATTTAAAAAAATCTCAAAATACAGTTGAACCTTCTTGTTTCTGTCATGTTAATAGTCAAGGTCTGAGGTTAATTTCTAAAACACATGAGCAACTCAAACAAACATAATTGACACGTGCAACTTACTGTTTGACATGTGGTTGTTTCCCATTCGCTGAAACTTTCAGCAGGAGTGGAGCCTAGAGATTTCCACTAAGTGATTTAATTGAAAAAAATTGTGATTCTTGTTTCCGCAGAGACATCATGATGTTTCGGACACATGCAAGCCTGAAAGGCATAGGTCAGCTCAGTCACATGAAGATGAAACCCGACTTTGCTGGTTTTAGGAAACTGGCCCGTTTGCAGCCGCTTACAGGTGAGTTTATAACTATTATGAAAACAAAAAAACTTCTGCACTTTTATATTTTCTTTGAATCGATTTTTAACTGTTATTGCATCACTTTAGTATTGCTTTTCCAATTATCGGACTTCTTATTTAATTAAATTTAATTTAAAGAATATATTACCTGTAAAACATATTTATGCATTAATTTAGCTTTAAATTTGTACAAAGATTTTTGGTGCAAATTTTTTATATATGGAATTTTCAAAAGTTTAATGCTACAAACATATAATAAATATTTTTTTAAGGATCCCCCCTATATAGAGGAGATGAAAGAAGGTGTTTGGATGTCCCTGTTATGGTGTGACAGATGTTTTAGTTTGTTTGTCCAGTTTTTTCACTGTTCAGTCTTGTCTAAAGGTTTCCTCTGGTGCATGTACAAAACTCTGGTACTGCAATTGCCTTTATCGTGCAGGGACAGTTCGGTGGAAGAGCAATACCGGACCAGCTCCCGTTTTGACAGCCGCTCCTCTTCGAGGTCTCGTTGACGAACAGATCGGCATAGTAGGAAGGTTCCTGCCACCACGCTGTCCCGTCACAGTGCGTGCAAAAATGCTAAGTGATGATGGAGACTTATGGGAGTCATATGCTCATTATAATGCAAACAAGAGTGGATCTTTTAGCAGTGAGTGAAACTGATGAACAGTTTATTTTTGTTATGTGCTGATAAAGAAAGAAGGAGGAACAGATATGCTTTGAAGTGGAAAATTAATTGTAATGCGTAACATTCAAATAAATAAATGGTACTTGATATGTTTTCATTGTTGTTTGTTGTTGTTGTTTTTATTTTGTTGAACAGTAACTAGTGATCCTTCGGTCGGAGGCTCCTATTTGGGCTGCGAGCCGATGGGACTCTTCTGGAGCATGCAGCCGGCTCCTGGAGGAAGAGAAGGTTTGAGGCAGGTGAAGAAAACATGCCTTACAGAGTAGAAACTGCTCCAACAGAGTCAAGCAAGTCTGTTCCAGTCATAAGAAGAAGTGTCCTGCAATGTCTTTTCATTATAACCAAACTCTGCGTCAACAGCAAACACGCTGAAGAAGCTACTCTTGTAAGAAGTGACCAAGACTTGGCTATTTGGCCTACATTCAGCTCGCTTTAGGCAGCAGAAAAGACTAGAAAAGTAAATGAACTACATAAATGGAGCATAATGTAAATCAAAGGCATTTTTTTGTTTGTTGTTGTACTTGTAGGTTATCCCTTAAATGTTTTGTTATTGCTATTAGAATAAGATTCTGAGGTTCAAGGACTCTAAACATGTAGCAAGATTTATTTATTTTGTTTATGCGTTATATGTCTGATCATTTGTGTAGCAAAGGTATTATTTTTTGAAAAAAAAAATCTGCTTTCTTTTTAAGACTGAGGAAGAAAAATGTTGAGGTTCCTTACGTGGTTCACATCTCCCTGTTAGACGGCCACATCTCCCCCAGCGAGGCTCAGATACCTGAGCTGGCAGCTCTAACGGCTGAACGGTGGTACATCACTCCGGGAGTAAAGAGAATAGAAATTCGTCAAAATGGAATCGTAGGGACTTTGTTCATACCCTCCGGTGAGCTCTATAGACATTAATGTTGTTGTCTCCTAAAATCTTGACTTACCCTCTAGTGGTGGCTTCTTGCAGGTCCAGGTCCATTTCCAGCCCTTCTGGATCTGTGGGGAATCGGAGGAGGACTGCAAGAGTACCGCTCGTCTCTCATTGCGTCCAGAGGCTACGTTAGTCTCTCTCTTGCCTACTTTGGACACAAAGATCTACCCGGTCCACTAAACCGCATCAACGTCACAGATTCATATTTTAAGGCAAGCTGAGGCATCCACTTATCTGGTTTTTATCACTTCAGCAAAATCTACAGTACTTTTCAGTTTCCCAGTTCCTCATCAAGCTTTGTTTGTCGCAGCTTTAGTTTCTTGAAACATAGTATACATATATACTAGAAATGTATATATGTACCTGTTTTTCATTCATCTCCAATTTCCTCCAACAGGCGGCCTTCCACATGCTCCAGGATCACCCTCAGGTCGTCTCAGACAGAATCGGGATCATTGGCCTCTCCTTCGGATGCTACTTGACACTCCGCATCGCTACCAACACTGGAGTTAAAGTCTGTCACAAAGCTTACTTCCTGATTTTAAAGGGTAGGTATGTGAATTATCTAAATTGATGGAATCGCTGTTTTTTTTTCTCTGTTCCTCTGCAGCCGTCTTGTTTGATTTGTATCAACGGCCCTGTTGGAAGTATGATGCCACTATCAGAGTCAGACAACAGGACTGAAGAGTTTGAAAGGTAAATGGTTAGATCAAGTGTCTCCAACTATTGTCAGTGAGATTTACTGTCTTGTAGGTTTTGGATGCTTGAATCAAACGAATGGGTCTTTACCAAGCCTCTGCCAAACCGGATGGTTGTGCCATACTCTTTGCATTATTACATATTGGATGTAACGGTGCTCCACAAGACTGAGGCTGAACTGTCTCAGGGTTTCTATGATCTACATTATTCTTTTTGATCAATTTTGGTCTCCAACAAACCCATTAAGCCTTCACAGAGCAGCTGGATTTAGACAGAAATAAAATCATAAGCACATGAGATCTGCTTAGTAAGTTATCTTCCAAGTCAGTTGGATTTTACATTTGTCGACTTTTTAATTAAACATGTCTGTGAGTTGCATGTCGTTAAAATCGTGTGAGGCTTTAAGTAAAACCAGAAACTGAGGCGTTAGCGATTACTAATGGTGCAATTTTTATTAACTTGTTATTAACGCTGCTAGTTTGCCTGTTTTTTTCTCTTTTTTTTTTTTTAAGTTTCCAGAAATATTGGACTTATGATGATGAGGGCCGCGTTTTCTTCAAGGAAGTCTCCTTGCCTGCTAATCTTCCTCCTGAGAGTTTTGTTCAGGTAAAGAGACAAAAGCTGGGTCCACATGGTGTTAACTGACCCGAATTACGCAAACAAGAACAGATGTTTATGAAATTCTGGTAGTTTTCGATCAAAACGGCTCATCTGTGTATCTAATTATCTAATGTAACTCACCCGGTAAACAGTATTAGCAAACAAGCAGATTGACCCGTGAAAAGATCGACTAGCTAATTTCCTTGTTTTCCTGTCCCTCCGCAGTTGGAAAAACTCGACTGTCCTCTGATGTACATCGTAGGTGAAGATGACCTGAGTGCCTCAAGCACTGAGAACGCAGATCTGGTAAAAATTAGTTGACCACCTTGTTTAAATCCAGACTTGTACACTTTTACTTGGGACACGGTTCTGAAACATTTCAACCCAACATTTATTTAACAGAAATTAGTTTTCTCTCCCAAGGCTCCAAGAACAAAGCAATTTTGTTCTTGCAGCTCTGGTTTGAGACTTTGTGCAGCTTGTTCAATCAGTAAATGCATGAAATGTTCTGCCAGAAACCTGAACTTTCTTCTTTTGTCAGCTCAACAACAAAACAAAAAAAGGTTTTAGCATATCTTTAAAACAAGTTCAACAATACTTATAGATATTTTTAAAAGATAAAATCCAATAACATTTTTTTTTCCTGTTTTTAAAAAAATCTAAAAAACTTTTTGTTTTTATCAACGCTAGTTGTGAAAAATCATTGAGAGGTCATGTGTTAAAACTCCTCCACTACATTATCTAAAAACAAGCTGAAAAAAAGTAACAATAATAATGTTAGATATTTAATTTTTTTTGTTTATTTCACATAAAAATGTTTTCATATCTATCTCTAATCTTTTTTTTGTATATTTATGGAAATTAAAGTGTTTTGATTTTAGGTAAACACAAAACATTCTTCTTCTTTTTTTACTTGCTAAACCAAATGGAGGAAAACGTTAGGATACCTCACCTTTTTAACAGCTTGTTATACCTTCAGGTTCAAATGACTTCACTAGTACTCTCTGACATCAGGGCGAGGAATGCTGGCCTCGCTTCTCACTTCCGTCTGTTGGATGTTTTTAGGAGTTAATGGATGCTCTGCTTAACCTCGAACAGCTCGCATGGTTTGAACTCATTCAGCATCTCCATAACATCAAGATCTGAACTTTAACTATTTAAATTTTCACCCAATCTTAATGAGATTTATCGGTACTTTTTTAACTCATTACTTTTGTTCTGCTTCACCTTTAATAATTTTAAAGATAGTCTCACATTTTGGATTCGATAAGATTCTGTTGCTGGTGGATGACCGTTGCACCTCAAAGCTTTACTGTTTGTAGGAGCCATATGTGTAAATACTGTAATGCTGTTGTGTGCATGCCCAATTGGCACTTTGGTGGTGGGTGTGTCACTTTGGGTGTGATTTTTAATTACACATAATTGCACTCACCCGTGTGCACGACCTTTTTGGAGTAAGTAGGATTCGGGTGAGCTTGGGAGTGAAATTTATTGTTTGCAGCAAACCATATCACACAACTAAGTTATCGACATGATTAATATGCAGAATAAACTTGAGACAAAGAAGTTCTTGGTGAACGTCATCAGTGATCTCCTGTGTTTAGCCCACCGCAGCTAATCAATAAGGCTGGTTTGGAATGCTGCATTTACTTTAAGTCAAAGATTTCCTGTCGCTCATATGACAAAATAACTGAATTTTAGATTCATCTACCCAAAGATCATTCTCCCCAAAGTCCTGGCAATCTTTAGTCAGGAATTTATGTTTTTCTTTGACAGGAAAGGTCCTCACACAGTTTTCTAACCTTTATATCAGTAGTTACTTGATCTGGCTCAGGTGGGTGAACTTGCTTGGATGGCCAGTTATTTTTTGATGTTTTTCACTTGTTGACTTTTTTTGTACAGACTGATTTAAAATGATCTTGAGACCTTAGCATACTATAAGCTGCTACAATATTGTTTCTGTTCACTCTGACTCCAGCAGTCCGTATCAAACTAAACAGAATTTCAGAAGACAAATCCATTAAAATCCTGAGTAACAATGTTTTACTCAGTGTGGGATATTTGCCATTTTATTAATATTAAATGTGGATGATTAAAAATGTCAAATTGAATTTATTTAATACATTTTACTATTTTTTTTTACAAGATATGCAAATGTTTATCTGGCCCATTATACCAAACTAAACCACTCTGTCTTGGTTGCTGCTTAATGCAATTAAACTACTTATGCGTTTTGTTTTCCTACAGTTAAAGCTTTACATCACTAATTTGCTTATAAAGGATGATCGGCTTGGTATTTAGCCTACATTTAATTTGACTAAAATGAAAGCGTATTAAAAATAATTGGTTCTATTTTGTTTTACTTCTCTTTGTGATCAGTGAGTAAATCTTGTTTTCTGAATCATCAGATTGAGGAGACTTTAAGGTCTGCTGGTAAAGCCCACCTTTTTACCCGCTTGTCTTACCCTGGCGCTGGTCATCTGATTGAGCCACCTTATGCTCCGAATGCAAGAATGTCCTTGTGGGCCATTAAACCAAAGAAATGTGAGCTGACTCCGCAAATTTCATACATAATCCGCTTTCTATTCCTACCTAGTCACTTTCATGATTACATGCAATCTGATGTTTCTCCTGCAGTGATCACAATATGGGGTGGCTACCTTGAACCCCACGCTGCTGCCCAGGAAGATGCCTGGAAGAAAATTCTGGATTATTTGGAAAAATATCTGAGAGGTTGATTTCCTGGGAGCAACACTGAATCTGAGATTGTTGTACACGCAGAACCGCAAACAGAAGTTGGTGTTCAATTTGGACATAAAATCAAAACTTGATTTTATTGCGATGCAGCAAACTGCAGATTATCCACAGAACGGAGCTACTTGGTGGCAGAGCCGTAGTTTTAGTGCCAAAACACTAGACACACATCTGGAAAAGGGCAGCAGCAACACCATAGATCCTGTGGATTTTTTCATATAAATGTTTCTGCAGGGAATGGGTGGCTGATGATAATTTCTGAATTTGAGCTCTAGCATCCAATATCATAGGGATTTATTTCCTTAAGTAAAGTTAATAGCAGATTACTTATCTCTGAAAAGTGCTTTTCACTCCTGAAATGAGGCTCCAGTTCCTTATTTTGAACTGGTTATAAAATGGAGAAATGAACAAATTTCTTAGGAAAAACTGATTTGCACTTTTAAGTTGGTTAAAATCCAGAGAAAAATGAAACCAAACCTCCAGTTTTCCTCAGTAGTTTAATTAATATTTATCACAAACATAGGAATCAATGCGTTTGGGTCGGGGTTAACATCTCGTGACATGCTGAAGTAACCATAGCGATGAGAGCGATGAACTCTTTGAAGTCGATCTCCAGGTCCCCGTTCTGGTCCAGATCAGCAAACAGCTTGTCCAGAATCTTGTTGTTTTTAATTTTCTGTTCATCAATGCAGTAATTGTAAAAAAAATAATCAGACAAAATTTAAATAAATAAAAACGGAGAAGGAAGTTTTTTTTTGTTTTTTTTTCCATTGAGTGCATTTAATTGTATTAGCATCATACAGATCTTTGATGTTTTAAATATGCATTACCATGTCTTTCTGCTGTGATCAGAGTAGTAATACATTTCTCACCTTTATGAAGTGTTTCATCTCATTGTTGATGAGAGCTTTAAGGTCTGCCTTCCTCAGCGTGCAGTTCTCACCTGAGTATTTATGGAAAACTCTAATTATTGCAGCCATCCCTCTCTCCAACTCCGATGAATCATCTTTAGACGCCTGCAAAAAGCAATTTAAGATCAAGCCACCCTTATTAAGACTTCCTTACTCCTTTACATGTTAATGTTCATTAAAGTGTAGTGTTCTTTTTTTGAAATAACTCCAACTATAACTGAAACATTTCTTGTTGAGTCTAATAAATACTGCATGCAATGATTGGGTACTTTTCATGCGGCGGTAGTATTCTGCATTTCTAGATATTAGTCCTCCTTACCTCCATCTTCAGCAGCTGTTGTCTCCAGTGAGGATCTCAAGGGCGACTGAAGACTTATTAGCAGTTTGCTGTTGACCTCGCCCAATTTATGACAGACACAGAGGCGTATTGATCCAGCGCATCCAGGCTTCTCCTCTAACATGCATCCATAATGCACCTCTAATGGACGCAAGTGGTCGGCTCTTTTATCTAACACTCTTCTCGTTAAAAGTGTCATTTCACATGTTGTTGAGTGAGTGAGTGAGTGTGTTAGTGCAAAGTAGCTCTCCAGTTGTTTTCTTCTTACTCTCTGTCTTTAACAGATCTGGAAAGCACTTTTAATTCCTTATTTATTTCTGATCATTTAAACCTGTGTTAAGTATAACAACAATTTTAATATTCAAACAACCACAAACTTCAGTGTATTTATTTTAACAAATTTAGTCTATAATCTCCATTCTTTGAAAGCATCTCATGCTCAGTTAGATAACATTAAGAGCCTCTTTAAACATTTTAAACAGTTTTCAAGTCTCATCACAAATTAAATTTCATTTGATTCTATTTTAATGATGTGGTATTAGTCAGCCATAAATTGCCTATAAGCTAAAAAGTTATAAAGTTATAGTTCATCTGTAATAGCGAGGGCGTCTTGGCTGCTTGTTTTGTTAATCTCCTCCGTACTCAGTTTAGTTGGAAAAAAATGTGTTTTATGTTTTTAGTTGTGCTAAACTCTTTGCATTTTTATTTAATTTACTGAACAGAAATGATCTTCTGAGAACCAAATGGACTGGTAAATTCAGGATCTTGATGATGCCATATGTACTATTGTGCTATTAAAGGCACTTGTTTGCACTGGATATCATTTAGGCATATCATTAATGAGGAGATTAATGCAAAGTAGGAACCTTTGCTTTGCAATTCCTCATTATTTACCAATTTGGGTTTGTCTAAAATCTTAATAAAATACATTGAAGTTTCTGGCTGTAAAAACAGAAAAAAGTTAAAAGTATATGCTTTTAGAAGGCTCTCTACATCTTCAGTCCTGTATGTTGCTTTCAAATACAACCGGAAAGGCTGAGTAGACGCGAGTTTGCCAAAGTGTGTGCTACAGTTCGAAATACTCTCTGTCATTAAGAGGTATTTATATCAACAAATCTGTTGATAAAAAAACTGTTCTTTTATAAAATATTAGATAATACAGAACTTCACTGAGCCAAGTATTTCCAACAGATCTGTCATTAACAGTTGAAGCGTTTGTATTCTCTGTCTGCAAAGCAATTAACTTCACAGATGTGGTTTCTGTGCCTCTTAGCAGAAAGATGGTTGGGGGATGTTTGTGCCCGGACTGTGGCACCAATTACAGAGCTCTAAAAAGCTCAAATACATCCCAATGTCGCGCAGAAAAAAGCAACAAGCAAATCAGAATCTACAGCTAGACAGCATCTTCTCTATTGAAAGATTGTGTATGTATGATTACTGTTGAATAGCAGTAAATTACTGTGGGAAGAATTTGATGTCAGAAATTTTCCACCCTTTTAGTCACTGGAGGAAGATAAATACGTTTTTCCTCCAGACGTTTGTAAATGCAAATTCTCTTTTTATTTAGTAGTTTTTTTGTAAATGTATCAAGGCTTTTAAATAATATATTTATGTCATACCTCTTCCAGGCTGGGATAATAAGACAGGTTAGTTTTATCTTGCAGGAATTGAATTTTTAATGAAAGGGAAATAAAATAAAATAAGGTTTGAAGTGGATTTATTTTTGATCTGCATATCATCACACACTGAAAGCATCTTGCTACAGTAGCTGTTATACCCAGTCTACTCTGTGTGACTCACGGGACAACATCAAGGAAAGGGAAATAGGACAAGACGTTACCAATATTTACAAAAATCTAACGCCACAAACAGTAAATACTCCATAAATAAATGTTTACATAAAAACAGATTATTATAACTAAAATGAAAGTAAATCAAAAACAAATAATGACTCCTCTAAGCACTACCCTCCTAATCTCATTGGTTTGCTCTTTAAACGATGTCTGTTTCTACCATCTTCTTTGCCTGCCCTGTTGAAGACACCAACGAGGAAAAGTTGAGTTCTTGATCTAACCAATTAAATACAAGAAGAAACACTGATATTTTTAGCTATATTCTCTTCATACAGCAAGGATGACCAGTCCATTTGTTTCTCGGAAATGTTCTCTGAACAACACTAAAGCACTCAAATATCTACTTAGTGTAACTCAGTTATATACATTACAGAATAATAACAATTACAAATCTCAAAGTAATTGAAGCTCTGGGCGCCATCACAATACACAACTTCAGTCCATTTTAAAAGTAAGATATGGGTCTGTGTGTCTCTGCATTGGTGACCCATGGGGGGGCGGCTGTGCGGTGGTGGATGGGGTCTTTGTGGGGCCCGGGGGAACTGGTGCTTGTCTTTTGCTGGGTCACTGAGTTGCCTGGTTGGGGGACGGGCTGGAACTTTAATGCCCGGGGGGCCTCCTGCGTCTGGTTGTTGGGTCTGCCTGTGTCCGGGGGGTTCGGCCTTCCTTGGATGTGCCGGCATGGTGGTGCTCTGGAGTCTCTGTTAGGTCCCCAAGACTCCACAAATGAGTGTGGTGGTGAGGGTGGGTTGGAGGGGGTGTGCGTCTCTCCCTTACAGAGTGGTATTGAGGAGGCTGGAGGTGCGTTGTCCTCTGCCCATGTTCACACCCAGAGTGAATGCAGTGATTACATGATCTGGCCCTACCATGCTATTTTCGTGTGGGAGGGGTCGTGTCCTGCCCCCTCCCGCCTTTCCTCACTACTCGCTGCTGCACTCACCTGCAGCCAGACTGGACCCTGGGGTCCAATGCTGGCCTCTGCCCCAGTCCTTTAGGTGGGTGCGTGATGTTCCTGCGGTTGGCTGCTTTATCTCTGTGCTCTCGGGTAGCCCCGTAGTTTTGGACTTTGTGCTCCCTCTGCTCCCTCTGGGCTCCTGGAGGGGGGTGGCAGTGGCCCCCTGTACCCATGGCTGAGCATAATTCATGTAACCTACATCACACTTTCTGCATGCTCATGCACAATCACACACTATAGAGATCACAATCCTTTAACTGTCCCGATCTGTTTATTAATAACATCAGGTTTGCCTCATTTTTATTTATTTATTAGTTTTTTGTGCCGCATACATTGCTGTCTTTGTTCTGCTCTCTGCTAATTATATCTCCACAGGTATAATTCATAGCATTTTCATAATTTCCCGTGGATGCTTCAGGATCAATCTGGTGGCAGCTAGTTTTTGGGCTCCGTTGTTTTGTTTGTTTTCGGTATTGTTTGTTTGCTTGCTTGCTTTTATTTGAGTTTGTATTTCGGTCTGTGTATATGTTCCCTTTTACTCTATGCACTCCTCTGTGTGTTTTTTGTCAGTTGAACATATGGTGGCAAAAATATGACGACATTTAGTCTAGTGCTGAACATATTTATATTTTTAGACAACTAAGAAAATGTGTGTGAACTGTTATAAAAAGTGATGAAATTCTGGGAAATTTGATACTTTGGTTCTTGAGTCATCCTCAGCCTTGTTTCTTGAAACACTCAGAAGAAGCAATGTGGGGAGAGTTTTAATATCTAGTTTGACTATGAATGTGATTAATGTACCAAAGTGAGAAAAAACTACTTTTGATGAGTATGGTGTTAAAATATAGGGGTTTTATTATTGACAATTAATTGCAGAAGGAATGCCAGCAGTTTTGTTTTTGTGTTTTTTTTGGCTTTTCTTTGTGATGTTCGGACACAAAAAAGTGAAAACAATACATGATTCTCAAAATCACCATTAAAGTTCTTCAGGTTTATTCATTAAAATAAACCAAAATATATCAATGAAACTACTTAAATGTAAACTTCTGAATGAAACTATATTAAATTAACAAAAATCTGAACCTTTTTTTAACGTATATCACTGTGTACATAATCCTCAAGAAAATTGGTGCTTGGTCATTTGGTTCTCTTTATTCTAAAATGCTTCTGAGAAATATATGGTATACTGTGAAATTCAATTCATCTCTCACAAAATTGTGTCACATTTGTAAAGAAATATTTCTAACAGAGGTAAGTACGAAAAAAATAGATTGCCAAGTATTTGCTGGAAATGCTTAGCAGCTCCTTCAGTGGATAAAGAAGGCTTGTCAATAATGAAGGGGGTCTCATTGCAGATGTTGAAATTAGATTCTTCACCCAGTTCACCCAAAATTTTTGGGCCAAAATATAGAAAGAAATGTGATATTTTTTCATGATCTTACTTAGTTGCACATTTAGTAAAGTGTGCTATTTTCAAAACTGTAGATGATTTTTTTCTTACATTGTTCATTCTTACTTTAAAGTGCTGTATCTTGTTTTCATATTTTTTGTTATTATTGCTGCTTGTACACCTATATTACCCCACTGAATGGGATTCTTTTTCTTCTTATTATTATTATTATTATTATATTTGCTGTTCTCTTTGCTGAGACAGCTTCTTGCTGGAGGACATCGGGTTGTGGTCCTGCCATCAATGTTCTCCCCATGCTAATAACTTTTATTTTTTCAGTTTCCTCTGCATCTATTTGTGTCTTCTGAGTCTTCAAACTCGCAATCATTCGCAGCAAATGGCCACCCATACTGAGCCAGTTTCTACTGGTGTTTTTTTTTTCCTGTTAAAGGGGAGTTTTTCCTCTCCACTGTCGCAACATGCATGCTCAGTATGAGGGGTTTCTGTAAAGTTAATGACACAACACAGGCTATCGTCTCGGTGAGCTGATTCCAGAGGAGTGAATGCTGCAAGTCAATGACTCCATGCTATCTGCTGGGTTTCCTTAGGTTGGAAACCTTATAAACAGATTTGTTTATGATGTATTTATGTTTGGAATTAAATGGTTTTCTTGTAAAGTGCCTTGACAGGACATGTGGTTTAAGTTGGTACTATATAAATAACCTGAATCTTCAATTACTATTTTATCCTATTTGTTTAATGTATTCAATGTCTAAACCTTACTTGACTTGAATGCAAAATGACAAAAAGTTCCTAAAACCTTGCGTGTAACCAAGTTTTGACCCGTTTATCAGCCTCAACAGCAACTGCACAGGCTAGAGTTAAGATTTCAGATTGTGCCATGAACGCACCGCGCTCAGCTTCCTGTTGACGTCTTTACGTCACTGTGGGAGGCGCTTCCGCCCTTCCTGCGGGAGGAAACTGACGTAAACCAAGCCGACAACACCGCAGCTCAGTGTTAATTAAAAGCCTAAATATAATAGCCAGACTGAGCGTTTTCTGAAGTCGCTGTTTTTGGTGCCACACAGGGAAACGAAGACGGAGGCAGACTGTCACTTGGTTTTGGTAAGGTTTTAGTCATTCACCCTGTTTTTTAATTTTGTATTTTTTTTCCTGTTTTTTCTTTGCTTTCATTTAAATTTAGACACCAATGAAGAAAATAAATAGGCTCTCATTCATATTGTTTAGGTTTCCTGGTGGTTTGCTTCAGCCAGGATGTTAAATTTAGGGCTTTTATTTTAAATTTAGAGGTTTTCTGAGCAAACATTACATTTGAGTGTTTCTTTGTTTCATTTCCACTAATGGATGCTTTGTTTTACATTTTTTTAAACACTATCTAGCTTTGGTATGTTGATTTAAAACACAAATTGCCATGAAAGTGTGGAATTCGTCTGCAGTGTTTAGCAAAATATAAATATTTTTAAAATTGAAGCTTAAAATAAAACCAACTCCAGATTCTGCTGGAGGTGATGAAGAGGCCCAATAGCTGATGAGTAGCTATTAGTTACAAATTAGACCAGACGAGCAGCTTTTAACAGTCAAAAGCATCAGGAAGCAAAGGAAAACAAATATAACTCTTTAGAGTCGGTTTATATTCCTGTCTGCATTTTTACTGTTTGACTGACATTCATCTTTGCCTCTGTCAGATTTAGTTATGTGTATTTTCCTTGTATTGGCCTAAATATGAAGGCTATTAGCAATCTTATTTCATTACTTTTGTTATCCTGAACAGCTTCTTTGTTTCTGAATTTTTTATTTTTTATTTTTTTTCTCCCACCAAAGTGGACTGGATTAATACCAGCGTTATAAACCATGCGTGTGTCCCATTGTATACAGTATAGTGCGTATAATGTAGCAGGTAAGACTTAGAAATCCTCCCCAGGAACCTTTTTAAAAAAAAATTTTTTGGAGCCACTTCGGTTGAAGTTAAGATCTTCAAAAAAAACAGGCCGTTTCAGTCTGCCAGGTTCCTCTCGACACACCTAGTGTCTTTTTGTAAAATATTTATTGAATGTTTCCTCAGTATTTTGACTTCACATAAAACAACAACAACTTCCAAGAAGGAAACGCTGTTGAAATAATTTTCATGTAATCTTTGTGATGGAGCCAAAGGCATGTTTGTGTGTGGATGGCTGTTTTTGGGATAGCACAATTTATCAATAGTAAATAACAATTTATTATAAGAAGTTAAGTTGTTTAACTTTGACTAACATGAGCTTTATTAATTTTACTTCTTTACAGGACGTTCCTAAACCCTAAAGAATAAAGGAGTGTTTTCTTTAAGGTGTTGAACAAAAAAAACAAATCCACCTTAAAGCATAGTTTAAACCTGTTCATAAAAGTCTCTTTAAAGCCCTCTAGAAAATATCTCTTATTGGAAGAAAAGTAAACATAAATTTGGGATGTTTTCAAGTGTTTTTTGACAAAACTGCTTATATAAAAACTTCCTTCAATATGTGCCGCTAAGTTTTGCGTAATTTCATGCTATTTTCTTTGGAATTGAATTGCCAGCTGCAGATGTTTGAACCGGCTCTCCTGGGTGACGAGTTATTTCCTTCAGCCACACCCCTCATGCACTCATTTCTTTTTTCAGAGGTGCCCTGTTTTCATTTTCAGGCTATAATTAGCCCATCATGTGAAAACTCCCTAGTGCAGTTTTTCCCTCCATCTTTCAGACAATCCCTTGCTTCTCTTGCACAGACATGGCCGATCTGCTGAGGCTGCTGCTGCAGGTGGCTGAGAAAGCTGCAAACGTCGCTCGCATCTGCAGACTAGAGGCTCCTCTGTTTCAGCTCCTCGTTCAGGAGAAGACGGGAGAAGACAAGAACAAGAAGTTTGTGCAGGATTTCAAAACGCTCGCCGATGTGGTTATTCAGGAGATGATTCGACATGACGTGAGAGTTCAGGTGGGAGAATTTAAAAAATCTAAAGCTATAAATAGTGAATTTTTAAAACTAAGTTATTTTCTGTTATGTTTTTATGTGCAGTTCCCTGAGATGGATGGCTTCATTCATGGAGAGGAGTCAAACAAGTTTGAAAACGGACTTGGTAGGTATTCATATATATATATATATATATATATATATATATATATATATATATTTATATATACACGTCACGCACAGTCCTCTGACGTTAGTGTATAGTCTAAAATTTACACGGCGACTAGTTCGGTCAGGAGGAGGTCAAGTCAAATTTATCATCAGCACAGTAGCTGATGATAAAAAATGTTTTATTTATTTTTATTTATTTTTTTAATCATCTTTTCTGCTTCACCAGTATGCATTCCAGTGTAACAGTAAATGTTCAAACCCTCACATTGGATGAGCCGTGCGGCAGCTAGCTAAGGTACGGGCATAAGTGTATTACGTCAGGGTTCAGCTGGGAATCTGAAACGTATGCTGGGACATGCTACAGCACCAATAAATATGTTGCCATCAAACATCACACCAATTTAGTCAGAGTCAGTGATTTCTGTGATATTTATTTACCCATTAGTGAGATGGATCTGACTACAGTTTAGATTCTGATACTTACACACCATCAGAACTAAAACAACATTATGGATAAGAGGTGAAACATATCTTCTATTGAAGCACATATGCTGTCTTTTGTTTTGTCTTGAATGACAATTTTTCAGGCACAATTTCCAGATTCCTGTAGGTTCCAGGCTGGTCTGCTTAAATGATATCATGTGAACGAATATGACCTTGTTACGCCGTCTTAATTTACAGATAAACGAGGGCTGCTTTGAAGTGAGCTAAAATGCCAAATAGCAAATAAGACTTTTTTAGTCTAAAGGCTTCATAAAAAGCATCATCAGAGTTGGCAAATTCAAACTTAAATGTAACATTTCAACACATTAGCCGGGAAGTTAAAGCATGGGGACAAACGATTGTTAAGAAAACCTGATCTCAGCCACACAGAAACAATCGTTCTATGAATGATTATCCTGTCATATTTGTATTAAGCAAAAATAAATATTTACAGATCCAGTTTGACTAAGCAGATGTACGGTTTGATTTAAATTCAGATAGCCAGGGACAATGGATAAATGGATAAGTGTCTTTTTATACGGTGTTTCTACACATCATGTTTGAGCTATGACGATACGTCTCCAAAAGTGTCATTGTGTCAGAAAATGCTTACTTGCTTTTAAAAACGAAGACAAGAGAGACTCTGATGCATTTTGAGATTTATTTATTTATATATATTTTTTCTCATTCTGCATAAGATGAAAACGTAAATGTTCTTGATGATACGTTCAATTTAAAGCAAGTTTACACACGCAGAGTTTGGCAAACATCAAACAAAAGCACAGGACATTTAAACATTTAAGCAAGCTTACAAGGTGCGCTGCTTAAACACATGAAGTCATCAGTTGTGAGTTAATCAAAGCGTCCCTGTGTGGCCAGGAGAAAGTGTGAGTGTAACAGTATGCAGCACCGAGGAGGAGACAGCAGAGCTGCTGGCCACAGTGTTGGACGGCGACCGGACAGCGGCGGCGCTGCTGGCGCGAGCCGTCCACCAAGACCCAGCCACCACCGAGGCGAGCATAGACGGTCTTATGGTTCCTCTTAAACCCTCTGAGCTCGGCATCTGGATCGACCCTATAGGTAAAAAAAAAGCTAGAGGCTTGATTGGATACCAAAAGAAGAGCTGCTTATAATTCTCTATTTTGCGTGAAGACGCCACCAGTCAGTACATAAAGGGGCGCGAGGAGGTGCTGGAGGAGGGCCGCTTGTCCCCCTCAGGTCTTCATTGTGCGCTGGTTCTGATCGGGGCTTACCTGCGGAGCACAGGCGAACCTGTCATGGGAGTCATCAACCAGCCGTTCAACTGCAAAGATCCAGCCGATAAAAGGTGAGTTGCGCAACATGTAATCTCTGTCTTGCAGGTTTGGGATTTGTAGCTGTCTGCATGATACGGCATGTTCAATTTAAATACATGTATAAAATTAAGATAACAGTAGAAAGAAAAGCATTTTTATAATCAGATACTTTCTAAATAAACAAAATCACAGATTAAGTCAGCAGCAACAACGATCTAAATGAAACTATCTGAATGAAAATATCCGAATAAAACTTTACATTAATTCGGGACAAATCATGTCAGACTGCAAACATCCAATCCTACAACAAGTCTGTTTTATAACCTTAGCCACGATGTTCATTTGTATTGTTTGATCTTGATCTTTAGCAATTCTGGGTTAGTCTTTAGCCCCAATACTGTTCTTTTCTCCTGCTTTGTTAGATTTTTCTGATAGTTTACACATATTATGGTCAGTGAAATGTCTAATAAATGTGTTTTGTCAAGCTTTGACTTTAATCTGCTTCCACTGTGAGGCTGAATAATAGCGGTCCTCTGTATTCTCAGCTGGCGAGGGAAGCATTACTGGGGTGTGTCCTGCGGCAGCGTTAACGTCTGCTCCGAATCCAGACCAGGCGAGCGGTCTGAGGGACGGCGAGGCCTGTCGTTGGTGCTGAGCTCCAGCGAGAAGCAGCCAGTGAAGGAAGCTCTGACCGCGGTGTGCAGCCCAGACGAGCTCATGTACGCCTCCGGCGCCGGCTACAAGTCCCTGTGTGTCATCCAGGGCCTGGTGGACGCTTACGTCTTGTCAGAAGGGAGCACCTATAAGTGGGACTCGTGCGCTCCTCACGCCTTGCTGCGCGCCCTGGGAGGGGGCGTGGTGGACTTGGCTCTGAATCTGCAGCAGTCAGAGAGTGGAGCACAGGATCCCAAGACAGAGCTGACCTATCACCTGCCTCGTGCCGATGGAAAGGGAGCAGAGCGCTGGGCTAACCGCGGAGGCCTGGTGGCCTACAGAGACCGGTCTCAGCTCCGCAGCATCATTGGAGCGCTGAAAGGAAAACTGTAGGTGGAAAAAATTTAAAAAACTCGAGCCGCCAAAGTGAGGCGTTTAATGTTGAAACGTACCGTCATATTTATCTTCTGTTCTGTTGGAGGAAGAAGGGTTTGAAACTCTTTTTTTAACGAGATTAATACAAAGGGATTAGGTGGATGCTTGAATGTTGAATTATTTTTAAATGCTGGAAAGCGTCACAAAACCATACAAACAAAACATTTTAAAGTGTAAGATTTTGTTATGTGTTCATGAATGATGTTATGTGTATATACTAAAGAGACTCATGTATTTTGTATAAAAAATATCAATAATGAAATAGTTTATTTACAGAAAAACATGAATATGTCAAGTTTGTTTTAAATTGTTTTAAGGAGTTACGATCACAAACGCTAAGCTCAGTCAGTCTAGGTGAAGAGCTTTTGCCGCATCGTCCATCCTCCCATCAAATTTGTCCCTACTGCAGGAAAGCCTCCCCACAGCATGATGCTGCCACCACCACCTTTCACTGTGTTCCAGGTGACAAAGTAAAAAGCCTTTCTGCCCCAGTGATTTTCACAAATTACCCAGAGAACCTATTCCTGCGTTGGATTTTCCCCCAAAACGTTTATTTTGACAATTTCAATAGTTTTTCTTCTTGCAGTTCCTTCCCAAACGGCCGTCTTTGTCCTGTCGACCATTTCCACCACCTGAGCTGTAAACATCTGCAGCTCCTCCACAGTTACTGTCAACCTCTTGACTTATCTTCTGATTAATGCTCTAGGAGTTGTCGTTTGTTGGATACAGTAGCTAGGAAGGTTGCTGGTTCAAACCCCCGCTTCTTTTGTCTCCTCTTTACTGGTGTCACTTGTTAAACATTCAAAGCCAACATTTTATTTATCATCTATTATCCCCGATATTAAATGATGCACAAACGAACGGTCTATTATTTAGGAGGCACACAACATACTTTTCTACCTATTTCCAACTTTTTGTCAACCTTTTATTCAAAAATCCATTGTTTGTTTTTTTCTAACCTTACAAAATGTGGAAATCTATGCGTATGAATGTTTTTGCACAGCGCTCTCTAAATATACAGAAGAATGCTTCCTACTGACCAGAACATTCACATTAGTTATCTGGTTGGTTTTGGGTTTTTTTTTCCCAACATCACACCAGTAAGTCAGTTTCTTTGGAACAGCTCCTTGTAAGGAGCAGAGTTTTACAGGTTCCCCTGCCCCATTTTTGCAGGCATAACAAAGCTGGTTAGAGGTCACAAAGTGGAAAATGAGGTAAAATGGTGACGCACACCAGGTGGGATGGGTGGACTGCTGCAGACAGAGGCTCGCTGAATGAAATGTTGAATGAGGTGGAAAAAGAGTAAAAATCACAACATTGTGCGTCTCGGAAATCGTCTTTTATTTTTGAAAACCAGAGAAAGCAGGGGAAAGAAACCCAAGTTTATTACTTTAAAACCGTTCACCAACTGGGAACTCGCCTCCTAACTTCATACAAAAAAACCCTGATGATTGTCAAATATTTTTTGCAATGTTTCTGCATAATCCGTTTAAAAATGTAAAAAGAAAAGGGAACACTGACGCGTCGGCTAATTCACAGAGCTCCTGGAGTCTGAACTGCAACTTCTGAACGTACAGAACTTCATATTCTCAAACCACAAAGAGTTGAAAAAACAAAGCAAGCTGACTAAAACAATCACGGATAAGGCCGTGCAGTTCCTCAAGCCAGAGATCAAACCTTCCCGCTAAACATCGGTGGGAACTAATGATCAGCCGTTTGCTGTTGAAACATAAGTTGCTATCACTGATTAAATCCACCTAGTTAGAGAAAATGTGCCTTCATAGGAGAGAAGTGTCACTTTCACATCTTTAATCTAAAAAAGGGAGAGTATATCACATTTCCCTTGTGTGGAAAAACAACTAAATGATTTTAGTAGGTGCGGAGGTTTCCTGCATTTGCAACAAGATCTCCTTTTAGGCCTTCACTCTTTGTATTACAATTACGAAACTCATCTCCTTCAGAGCGCGGACGTCTGTGCAAACAAAACTTCACCTGCGGCTGAAGGTTTAGCTTAAAAATCAAAAAAATTCTTTTTATTATGGTGCTGGGTGTGCAAAAAAACAAGTTCATAAAATAATACAGAATTAAAAACAATAGAAAACTTCTTATGAATAGAAAATATAGCCTTTATCAAGAGCCTCAATCACACACAACAGTTGCCTTTTCAAAAACTGCCCACAATCTTCAAGTCAGATGTAAAAAAATTGCAGCAAGGCTACAGGCAAAAAAAGGAAGGGTTTGATTACTTATTTGTTAATTTCTAGGCAAGGTCAATATGAACTTAACCATTTTTCTTTTTTTTTTGTGTGTGTGTGAACCTGTAATGTAGAAATCTGAACCACAATAACTAAATAAATGCCTGGATTGGGACGTCAATGTGATGATCGTGTACTAAAACATGCTAAGAAAAACATGCAACAACCTCAGCATAGGGGGGAAAAAAGCAGAGAACGTTTAGAACTGGAACATATTCAAAATGAAGTGTAATCATAGTAGCAGGTTTGTACCTTAACGATCCCAAGCACAGACATGGCTTCAAACCTTGTTTTGAATTGAGCACATCATCGCTAAACCTAAACTGTAATTATTACTGTAATGTAGTCATTAGACTGCTGTCATCTGCTTTGCAAAAGTATTCACACCTGTTTGAATCTTAAAAAATATTAAAATGATAGACCAACACAAAGTAGTGTTTATTTTCTTTACAAATATGGATATATAAAAAGTCTGCTGTGCATCTGTATTCACCCTCAATATACTATAGCTATGTCTTACTGAGACACGGCTGCCCATCTAAACTACCGGGTCGTTTAGGGACTGCGTTCATCTAAAAATATGCCAAGAGCCCTGCTTTGCAAATCTGATTAAATAAGGGCACAGAAGTCCTGTTTGTGTCCCTTTTAAACCTACACCCAAAACGTTACTTGTAACACCCTGAACACACTATGAAACACGATGGTGGCAGCATCATTATATAAAAAACCTCTCTCAGTTGAGGCAGAACAATTGGCTTAGATGTAAGGGCACAGTCTATAAGAAGGGCTGAAACTGGGCTGGATATTTATCCATTTATCTTCCAACGACAACCATGAACATACAGAGACAGGAACAATGAAAAGGTTTAGATCAAACCATATTTATGTATTACAACGGCCTAGTAAAAGTCCAGACCTAAACCTAATTAAGGTTTTGTAGCAAATTAATGTTTAGACACTCTCAGTCCAGTTAGATTTTTACGTCCTTGTGTGCAAAGATGGTAGAAAAACCCAAAAGACATGATGTTGGAATTAAGACGATTGCATGTTAAATGCTTATATTTCTATATGTTAGTTCTTAACTTGTAGAGAAAGTGTAATTTGTCTGGTTCTACCAAATAATATACCAGTAAAAAATTAAAACATAGCAGTTCAAGGGACATAAATACTTTTGCAAGACAGTATAAAAACAACCTGAGCCACGTCAAGAACTGCATTTATTGTTCTAATGAATGTGAAACCGTTTCCGTGTTGTTTTGTCCCGTTAGCGTGGTTCAGATTTGTCCCCTTTGTTTGGTTTGGGCCAGCATTTTCCCCAGAAGCAGAAAAACGATGAAGACACAGCAAATAAGGACAGAAAACACGTTAAGCTGCACCAGCCCTCTTCATTTCTCAATTATAGTGACTGTAGAGCTCGAGTCAGCCGTGTCTCTCTCTCTCTCTCTCTGTGCAGAGCGAATGTGGAAAATTAACCTGATACAAAAGAGAAGTAAGAAAACTGAAGCATTAAAAAAAACAACAGGTTAATAAATCATGCAGCAATGGATTTGGCAGGAAATTCTCAAAAACCAAAAAATGTTTCATCGCAGCATTAGAACGATCTTGGTTCTCAAGGCTAGTCATGAGCAAGACCAGCAACACAATAAGATGAAGTGACGGATGAAGCGCCCTCACTGCCACTTCCTCGGCCTTCAACACTGAGATTCAATCCACCGGTTCCTCTTGGGGACCCAGTCACTCTCTCTGCTCGGCTGATTCGACTGCAGCAACATATAATCAACCGCTCTCTTCTGTAGATCTTGGCATGCCGGCAGGCAGGCGAGAGACAAACATAGCCTTTTTTTCATGTGTCCCTGTTTTAGCTTCTTTTTTTTCTTTTCTTTTTACACACGGTTAGACAGATTTCACCTCTGAAAAGGTTTGCGGACCTTCTTTCTCCTCCGTGGGGGTTTGCCGCCATCAGGCGCCGTCTCGCTGGAATCTGGACGATGAGCCCCCGGCATGAAGAACCCTGTCTGACCCGAGGGAGGGGCGAAAGAGGCTGCTCCAGCACCGGGGGGGTGATGATGCGGAGGACCTGAGGGGAAGAAGCCTTCCCCGTTGGCGGCCATGCCATTTGCCGGTCCGCTCTTAAACATTCTGTTGAAGAAGTCCTGTAAATCAGCCGGGTTTGAAGGACCTGCGGCGTGCTCTGAGGGGCTCCTGGTAGAGAACATAAGAAGTTCATAAACTGTGCAAAAGTAATTGAATTATAATAATTTTTACTAAAATATTTTTTTGCTCGTGTATTTTACAGGTTCTGAAGATGCATTTTTTTTTTCATGCTAATGCAATATTTAGCCATCGGAACAGAAAAAACTGACACAGACGACAATGCCAAACAATGCTAAAGGTCACACAGAGTAGGAAGCATGAATTTGAACAAAAGGAATGAAGACGATGGCTTTTTACCGTATCTCATAATCGCCATCGCAATATTTACCAATATTATCTCCATGTTTAGCCCTAATACGTTCACAGTGTTGTCTGGTACCGTTCTAAACTCCAATATTAAGGCACTTTATCCTCATCTTGTAGATACAAGCATTCCTTGAACATTTTGTCGTTTAACAGGGAAGGTTTCACAAATTCACAGTTTAGTTTAATATCAGGCTCCATCCACAATATAATATAATATAATATTAACACCAGGAAACAAATTACTCCTAATATAAGAATTGGTAAGTTTCTGAAAATAATAGTCTATTTCTATGATTTTATAGCTCATTTAATCACCAATTGCTCTATAAATAAATATTGAATCAAAGTGAACATCTTAAATGTTCTGTTACAAAGCTGAAACTGTATAAAATAGTCTGAGTCGAGCTGAGAGACAATATAATTAACAATTGGGGGGGGGGGGGGGTCAGTGTGCTAATATACTAAAGAGATGCATCAAAGTCCTACATAT
>JAVLVB010000349.1:233178-323111 GCA_032876305.1 Orestias chungarensis
ACACACACACACACACACACACACACACACACACACACACACCTTCCTGAAAATGTAAGCAAGCCTGGTCAGTTGCAGAGAAGCCATTTGCACAGTAGCAAGATTTTAAGAACAAATCTTTGTGTCCAGGTTTACCTGTGGAAGAATCTCAAGTATTGCCGCATTTAGCAAAGGTAAACTGATTCAAGGGAGTTTCTGTATGCGTTACACTACATGTGTTATTAAATTATTTTGGAGGTAAAATAAATCTACAAAGGTTTTTAGTAGGGATAAAACGGTGGAGTTTATGAGTGTAAAAAATAACACAAATTCACCATCTGAGCGAATTTTAAAAGATAAAGTAAACATTAAGATGGTATGTTTCCTGTGTTGATCTTCACTTACAGCTCATATTCTCGTCGTGTCTCGGGGTTGCTGACAATATCCCAGGCTGCCCTCAGAACTTTGAACGCCTCTCCAGCTCGGGGATGCTTGTTCTTGTCCGGATGGACCTGAAAACAAAGAGGTGAAAGTTACTTGAGTACGAAAGACAAAAAAAAAACTGAAGATTCCCGTTATCTTCACACATTAACCAGACACACCTGGACAGCCAACTGTCTGTAGGCCTTTTTTAGCTCAGTCTCTGTAGCATGGATCTCCACGCCAAGCACCGTGAACGGGTCGAGCTCTCCCTCTGGCACCTCGGCCAGCGCCAACAGTCGCTCCAGTTCCTGGCTGGGCTCTCCTCTTCCTGCTTTGCTCGCCGATGACGGCGAGGACGGCGTGTTGCGATACTTCCTCCACCAGCTCCAGACTCTCTCCAGTGCTGACAACAGCCGCTTCCAGACTCGGGATTCCAGACAAGCAGTCCACCAGCGTTTACCTCTCTCACCGCCAACACGTACCAACATCATCTTTACCCACTGGAAGCTTAATATAACTAAACCACAGAAAAGTCTGAAACAAGACGAAACGGCCGCCTTTAACCACTTCAAAGTCCTCAGAGTTTTATCCGAAATGTCGGCTCCTGTACATTTCATCTGTTTCAAGATCCTACTAAAGTCTGCTTTAATGCCAGGCAGATCGGTGATCTTCACAAGAATCTGCTTCCCAAAGTTGTAAAGTTTCAAAACTCCGGTTTCCACCCCCACTCCACAGTTGTGAGTCAACGAGACGATAATCTCAATGACCATGTGGACGCATGAGATACACCAGACGCTCAGAGACTCCGAGAGCATCTCCCTGAAAGCCAAGAACAGTTGCTTTCCTGTCCGCCTGCGACCACGACCCTGCTGATTGTGGTGATGGTTGCGTCTGCGAGTCTGCTTGTGCCGACCTCCGCTCGATGGGATACTGCCTTTCTGAAAAGGGGAAAAAGCACTCTGACCGCTCTGCTCAAACAGAGAGCTGCCGCTCCTCAACTTGCACCTCCGACCGGTTCCAAACGCCCTCCAGCCGGACTCTCCATTCATCTTTTGCTCCGTTGCAGCTTCATTCTCTTCAGGACCCTCTTGATTCTCACGGCCCAAGTCGTGTTCAAACCCCTCCGCAACCTCTTCTGTGTCCTCTTTAGCCTCTGGGGATTCACATGACTCACAGTCACTCGTTTCAGGGTTAATAACCGGCGTTTCCTGAGATTTGTGATGGGCTATTTTATCCTCCTGCATGCAATCATCAGTCTCTTCCATCTCCTGCTGATTAAAACTGGCCTTTCCATCACAAACCTCCTCATCATCCATCTCTTTTTCAGCTGCTTCCTGTCTCTTACAGTTTTCAGATTGAAAAGGGGCTAAAACTTCTTAAATTCATGATCTGAGGCAGTTTCCTCCAGATGCTCATATGACGTTAAAACTGGAGTTCCTCACAGCTCACATCATGTAAACGTCCACCTAAACAGAGATAGATTAGTATATAAAATAACTCCTTCAATATAATAATATGTCCTCAAAATTACAACAAACACATATATAAAAGGTAAGTTTTCAACATATTGGACTTCCTGGATTAGACAGAAACATTCTATGTAGATATTTTACAAATAAAACTTTCATTTTTACTTTTCCACATTTTAACACAACCTCAAATCTCCAAGTGATTTACTGGAAATCAACGTGATAAACTAATATAAAGTAGGACATAACTATGAAGACGGGAAGTGTTTCGCGGATTTTCAGGATTTTTAAATATCTTAAAATCAAAGTAATTAGGAGCCATAATATAATGTCTAAAGAGCCACATGTGGCTTCAGAGCTGCAGGGGGCAGACATCCGGTTTAGATTAAACCATGTTTGTGAGTTAGAATGGTCCAAGTCAAAGTCCAGATCTAAATTTAAAAATATACCTTTACAGATCACATGGAGGTTAAGCTGTTTTGATTGACAAATAGGACATAAAGTTGCATCTGTAGATGGGCACAGCTGACAGAGACCTGGCCTTTAAACACCAGAAAAGGTCACAAAAATAAGATCATACTTTCATTTTTCGTATTCCTAAATGCACTTAAAAGGTGGTCTCTTTACCCACTACAGTTATGTGCTACTTTGTGTAAAATAAGCAAATTTGGTATATCACATATTAAGTAAGACGTAAGAAATCTTGCAAAGCAATGTTCAGTTAAAAACAAAGCTGTTGATTTGTTTTTAAAGTGTTAAATATTAATCTAATTCCATGTGACAGCACCAAGAAAAGCTTTTGTGTAATGTATTTTTTTAAATACCAACACCTAAAGATTATAATACAACATCTCTAGTGATTTTTTAAATGTGCTAAAGTAACTCATAAAGTAATAATAGCAAAAGTTGCATGTTTTGAAGAAATTCCTCAGAATAAGCACATAATCAATGATGTTATTCATTTTTAGTTAACTTACGGGTATTAGCAGATAAATAGCCTAATGTGTCCATGCTTTCATTTAACTAGTAAAGCTTTCTCTAAGGGAGATACATGTAAACAAGAAATGTAACAGTGAGGACTAACACAGTCGGCTGTGGGGTTTCCTCACTCTCAGTCAGACATTCCTGACAATAACCTGGCTGTGAGACAGAGCTCATGTTAGTCCGCTTAAAAGTTCCAGATTATTGTTTTTTTTATCTTGAAACGACGAATGTTAGCAAGCAGTCAATGGTTTAGCATGAGCTAACAGGGAGACAAATACAGGTAATAATAGCCTCTTCTGTGTCCAACATAGACATTGTTACAGTAAATACAGCTGCACACGCAGAAAAATAATGCCGAAACATAGTAAACAGTAAGTCTGGACGCCTTTAGCTCGCCAGAAGCTAACTGTTAGCCAGGGATACAAACTGAACCTGCTATTATTAGCGCCTGTTTCCTCTTCCTGTCAACCCAGGCGAGCTTAAAACCACAGAAGAAGTCCAAACAAATACCAGAAAACGTGAACAGTGTTCCTCCAAGAAAGCTGAGCGCCATTAAACATACCTTTAAGACAAGTATGTAACCTTGTTTGTTACCAGAAAAGCCAACTGTTTCTCTTCCTCTTCCTATTCCTTCTATGGTGTTTTCTGACAGCGAGCTGAGACGAGAGGAGCGGTGCTGCCGCCTACAGGTCAGCTGCGACATCACACTGGGTTTTGTTCTGGTTTCTGGGACCAGTAGAGCTGCTTTGTAAACCTTAATTTAGCTTAATAAATCAAATTAAAATTCCTTAGCTGCACTAAAATTTGATTTAATCTGAATTAGGAAGCTTTAAATAATATAATAGCATGAATAAATGAAAACAATTAGCTCTTATTTCATTGCCTTTAGAGAAAATTGCTCCAAATTCAGCTCAAGACGCATCAAACATACAATCCCACAAAACCGTTTTGTCTGACTTCAGAGTAATAAACATGGCTTTGCAAAGGTACCTTTTGAACCCTACCACATTCACCACAAGTGTTTACCACACGAAGAAAAGCTAATTTCATTATGGTTGGGGACAATAACAGTGAGATTTCACAGGGGTGATTTCGGGAGGGTCGGCACAGTGAAATTTAATGTTAAAATGTACAGATAAATTCTCATTAGTACCACATGCAGAGTAATTAGTAGTTATCTTGCTTAAAAAAACGGCATGGCTAGAATTTTTTAAATAGGCACATTAATAAAAATATTAATTATCACAGTAATGTGCCTTATTAGTCCCGTTTCTTATACATAAAAGTTTTTTTTTCTGTTTGTGTATGTTCAATCTGCAGGACTAATAATGACTAGTACATGCACATCAAATATGGGCAGAGTTTTGTGTTGTGTTGAAAAATCAAATTTACATTTAAATATTGTTCAAATTCGAGTTTTGTTTGTGTTCATAGGTTTCAAAGGTCAATAGTTGGTTGATTGTGATTTGTTTATGAATCAGGTCTTCATTTAGAAAAATTGTGATATAGTAAAATTTTATGTAACCGACCGACAAAACTGTTCAAATTTGTAAAGTGGAAGAAACTTGATAAGGTATGTTTTTTTTTATTTTTACTAGAGATATATTGCGCTGACAACCTTTAAAAAAGTGAAATGTAGAAATAATTTAGCAACAAACTCCCACGCATGACTAATTTTACTCTCAGTATAAATCCAGCTGCACTACAAGCTCTTCAGAGGTTTTCCAGAGATCACTATTGAACAACCATTATCGTAATGACTAAGGAACACAGCAGACAGGTTGAGGAGAAGTTTAAGGCAGGTTTGGGTATTAAAACAAATTTCCAAGCTTTGATAATCCTATAGAGCACCGTTCAATGACATTGGGAAATGAGAAGATTAAAGCAATTGCTGAGAGAAAGCCATAGAAGCTTCAGTTTAAAGTTCACCATATGCTTTATGAGAAGGTTATTACCAAAGTAAGAGGAAATTGTTTCTTCAACTCATACTTTTAATGATGTTATGTTGTTATTGTATTTCCTTGCAATTATGCAAATATTATTTTAACATTAAACACCCTTGAGTTTTATATTTAAAAAAAGACCAAGGGGAATCCAATACAAACTTTGACGCAAGCAAAAATATGGAAGACGGTGCTCTGGCGAGATGAGACTAAAATGCTACCTTATAAAATGCCATGCAAACCATTTTTGTTGTGGAGAACCTGAGCTAATGAGACCTTAACTTCACCATCTTAAGTCAGACATGGTGTTGGCAGGAATACGCTGAGGCATTGTTTTTCTGTAGAAAGTTTAGAGAATCTGGTCAGAGGTGAAGTAAAGATACATAATCCAAATATGAGGCACTCCCGAAGTCAAACCAGTTTTAGCAGACGTGCCCTAGGGTTGGTTCCTCAACAACCAATGTCCTGTCAGCATGTTATCGGTTTGCACAGGAGTGTGCTAACGACTAAAGACTGGAAATAATACAGCATGTTTTTTTTCTTCTTTTAAAACCACAGGTAGAAGTCCAGAACTGTGGAGTAAAATCTACACAATGCTGACAAAATCTCTGTAAAATTACCAAGATGTTCAGCAGAGGACAACTGTGAGGTACATCAAACTTTTTCCAACAAATGTAAAAAAATAATTGAATAATCCTGAACGTAAATTGAAAGTTGTAGTTTTTGAATTATTTAAGTTTCTTTAAAGAATTGTTGTAGATGGAGATTGCTGTGGCAAGGGAGGATCTCCTTCAAAACCTGTTTTAAAACATATCCTCCTTCTTGATGATGGCTTCACTGTTGTGTTGCTGTTGTGAAAACTGAGGGATTTATACTCAACTACCGCCTGCGCATCTTCATCCGTGATGGAAATAATGGTTTCCAAGTTCCTGTTTCCCCTGAGAGTTACAGTACATCATCTCCTTTGTTTTGTTAACATTTGACATAAGATTGTTTCCGCATCATGCAACAACATGACCCTTGTTCATTTCTGATACACTCAGCCCTCCAGTTGTCTGATAACTTAAAAAGGAATAACCTATGTTTCATTTTTATCCACAGTTGTATTGGGCCCAGTTCTCATGTTTCTACCTATTTAACTAGTCCTCTCTAAAAGCCTATTTGCCAGATTATTTAAACCCGAACTGTGAGTAAATGTCTAGCTTTCCTGTCCTGCATGATCTCCTGAGTCTGAACCTGTTTCTGCCTCTTGATCAACCCCGTCTTGCCCCTGTCTGACCTCACATTGGTTTCAGATTTCTGGACAATGAACTTGTTTCTCCTCCCTGGTTTCTGCCTCCTGCCAAGTCCCTGGATCTGTATGTTTGCTTCAGCTCCCACGGTTCTGACCCCGGCCATACTTCCTGATTACAGTTTGGATCTTCCCTCTCTGATTCCTCCAGCCTGATCCTGTTTCTCCTTCCCGACCGTCGGATTCTGCCTTTCCTTTGACTTAACAAACCAGAAGTTTGTTCCCTAAACTCTGTCAGAAACCCAAGGATGTAGTTCTAATGCAAGCTGGGCTCCATCCAGCGAAGTCATCCCTGTTTAACTGACTGAGGAGCCAATCAGGATGCAAGTTCGATTCTGGACTCAGAGAAGGTTAGTATCATTTCTTGTAAGGTCTTCAATCTCCCCGAGTCTCCATTCAGCAAGTGGGTATATTTCACCCCTCGGGATATCGCCGCTTTTTAGGGCAAAGTACTGGTATGAAAACAACCATGACACTTTTTTTGGTAAAAAAATAAAATAAAAAATAACTGGTTATAAATTAAATTGACGTGTTACAATGTCCTAGTCAAAGTCCAGAGAAAACTACTAAAATTACTGGTTAAAAGATAAGACAAGATAAGATAAGATAGCTTCATTGTCATTGCACAGTGTACAGCAAAACCTAGCAGAAATCCCAAGGTCCTTAAGATGATAAATAACGACTTAAAGAGAAATAAAAACTATAATACACAAATACGCAAATTTACAAAGCAAATGTAAGAAAAGAAAAGAAGAAATCAAGTTTCAGTGTCAAATGTTCTACTCAAAGTCCAGCTTTCAAATGGAATCAATAATCCTCAATCTCAAAATGGACAATGCTGAGAGATACACTTGCCACTGAATGTGAAAGCGTGCCACACTTTTCAGATTTTATTTATTTAAACAGAAAAAAATACTATTGCAAACCACGTGTTATTTAATTATTGTTGGTGTTTTTCATCCAATATACGGAAAACCATGACATTCTTTTTTCTTTTCTTTTTTATAACCATAACACATGAACCCTAATCTCGTCCATTTGTTGCTCGCTCTAAAGGGAAAGTCTCCAGCGTAACTCTTGGTTTGGAGGGTCTGCGGGAATCCCCTGCAGCCTCCTGCAAGAAGGACTCAATCTTGAAGGGTTAATCTGAAGGCCCCCCACCGCACCACCGCCGCCCACACCGCTCTCATTTGAAAGCCGCCTCTCTACCGGGAGAGGAAGGCTCTTTTTCGGTCAGATGGCGCGCTGCAGTCCGCCCCCGTCATCTTCCAGCCCACACATACAGCAGCAGGGGCAGCCAGCAGCCAATGCGCTGCGCCGGAGGAGGATTTCTGCCAGTGATATCAGCCGAGGAGCGACGCGCAGAGGGGATTTACTACGACGGAGCAGGGAGTCCTCCTCCTCTGGTAGCTGCAGAGAGCAGCCGCTGATCCGAGTAGTTCCTGCTCTCAAACACTGGATGCTGTTTGCCCTTTTCTCACTGTCAGCTACCAGCCGAGACTATTCAGCAGCCAAAGCGGATCGGAGCTTCACAAAGAGACCTGGAAGGGTAAGTGCTTCAAACACTTTTTTAGTTGTACAAGAAAGAAGGGGCGTGTAAATATGGAGACCTCAGCGAGTTTTAAACTGTGAGAAGCTTTACCACCTCCTCATGCCAGACTCTTTACTTTAGAAACTAATGTGTCCAGGACTTCCTCCATCTGGCAGTTCGATGCGACTCCTCTCCTATCGCCTGAACGTCCCATCGCTGTGAGCAATGTCTCTGCCACGCACGCTCGGGGAGCTGCAGCTCTACCGGGTGCTGCAGAGGGCCAACCTGCTGGCCTACTACGAAACCTTCATCCAGCAAGGCGGCGACGACGTTCAGCAGCTCTGCGAGGCTGCCGAGGAGGAGTTCCTGGAAATCATGGCCCTGGTTGGCATGGCCACCAAGCCGCTGCATGTGCGTAGGCTGCAGAAGGCTCTCCGAGACTGGGCGGCGAACCCTGCCCTTTTCAGCCAGCCTGTGGCCAATGTCCCGCTTGGCGGCATCCCGCTGTTCAAAGTTGAAGGGACCGGCTGTAGCGGGTCGGCGGCCGGGCACAGAAAGGCTCTGAGCAATGGGCAGCCGGGTTCTCCCTGCGACAGAGAGGATCGGGCATGCCTTACCCCGATGTACAGCGGTAGCCCGAGAAGTCCATGCTCCCAGGCGTCCCCGCAGCCGCTGGACACACACTACAGGGAAAAACTGTCCCCCATGGACCCACACTGGCTCAGCCCCGACCCTGATGGCAACGGCGCTCTCGCCTCTGCATCTGGAGCTGAGGAAGAGCCACACAGTCCTCCTCTCCTGTCAACAGGTCCTCCAGGTCCCTCCACGTCCCCCGTCCTGTCAGCGTCCTTCACCCCGGCACCCCTGTCAGCCTGGCCGGGGGGGCAGCTGGACGAGGAGACGGCCCGGGCCGTGGTGGCGAGCGTGGAAAGGCTCTACAGAACCCTGCCCAGGTCGGACCCTGCGGAGATGAAGTCTCTGCTGAGCATGAACAAGAAAATGGCAAAAACGGTGGGTCACATTTTCAGAATGGGCTCCCAGGACGCAAACAAGGAGGAGGAGATCCGGAAATACAGCCTCATTTATGGTCGCTTCGACTCCAAGAGGAGAGAAGGCAAGCAGCTCACACATCACGAGGTAAACTCACTGAACCAAACGAGAAGGCAGCTTTCACTCTGCCTCAATATCAGTTTGGAAGCATCCACACCACCTTCTTATATTGTGGGTTTCTTTTGTCTCTCCCTAGTTGATCATCAATGAAGCTGCGGCGCAGTTCTGCATGAGAGACAACGCTCTCCTGCTCAGACGGGTGGAGCTCTTTTCTCTGGCTCGACAGGTGGCCAGGAAATGTGCCTACACCTCCACGCTGAAACACGCAAGGTAGGCTTTCTGTCTGGAGAGCCATTGACTGCTGCTCACCTCACACCAAAGCCCAACATACAAAGACCTGACATCCACTCACACCATTTTCCTTATTCAGCTCTGACAAACAGCCTGTAAGTCCGCTGATGTTCAGAGGAAATCTACTTAAGCACATTTAATCAACCCCAAAGACCCTAAAACCACATTTGGACCTCAAGCAGACGACTCTACGTGTATGTTTTTTTTTTTCTTTTCAGTTTTCCACAACTTACCTCTGTTCAGTCGTCGGAGAACGTGGCGTTTCGTATGCCTTCTCTTGAAAATCCAGATTTAGCTTAATTACAACATGTTTACATGAAGATGCTGAGGTAAAATAAGTAAATTCAGGTGTTTAGGAGATTTTAAAGTTTCCCATGTGATCACGTCTTTGCATTTTTATACAATAATTTTAAAGCAAAATTAAATGAGAACACACATTTTTAAGAGTAAAGTCAGACCGAATAGATTATGGGGGGAAAAAATATTTTGTTCCAATAGAGAAACCTTTATTTTTGCTAATTTAAAAGACTGTACTACGTTCAACAGTTTGAATTGAACCTCAAGAAATTAAAATGAAATTAACTCTAATTTTTTCTGTATTTTAACAACATAAACATCATATTGATATATAAAAACTATGATCATACGTTTTTAAATAAATATGCGAAGTAGATCATTTAAAATGGGAATTAAGTGTAATATTTGCTGTTCTCTGTTAATATAATGTCTTAAATGCTTTAATTTAAGGTTCAGTTGGGTTGTTTTGTAAAATTTGTATCTCCACTTAGCATTTCTTTGCTTCAAATGAGTCAAAATCCAGTTTCAAAGCTTCCAAAACACAGATGCAACCTCAGCTTAATGTTTGTTTTCCAGGTCAAATGCAGAGGAGAACAGCAGTTTGTCTCACAAGAGAACGAGATACGAGGTGAATCTTTGTGTCCGTTTCCCCTGGTTATCAGAGCTCATCTGGCCTCATCGTTTGAAGTGGTTCATGAACGGGCCTGTGTGTGTTTAAGGTCATCGTGTCTGAGTCATCGCTCCTTGGAATGGAGGGATCTGAGGGAGCGACTCAGAGAACAGATGAAGACAGCATGTCTGCAGAAAGCCTCGACTGTGTGTCGCTCGGTAATGCTTCACAATGATAAAATGTTAGACAAAAGGGGTTTTCTGAACTCAGTTTGAACTCAGCTCTGTTTGCTCTGTTAGACTCCAGCTCCCGGTGCAACCAGACTCCATCCCCCCATCCCCACGCTGAAGCCTCAAACCCAGCCAGTTGGAGCCGGCATCTAATACAGCAGACTCTAATGGACGAAGGTCTGCGGTTGGCTCGGATGGTGTCACACGATCGGGCGAGGAAGCTCAGCCTGGGGCCGGAGGGAACTTGCTCCCCAGGTGACTTTTCAGAGATTCCCATACTTGTGTTGTGTGGTCCAGTATAGATGAAATTTCATCTTTGTAATGTTTCCATGCAAGATGACGGAATCATTTAGGGGCAGTGACTGGCAACTATGATAGTAAGACTTTTTAAAATTTATACCAGCATAACAAAATGTGATTCCAGAGAATGTAAGTAAGACATGTCATTTTAAAAGTAGGGAGATGATTAAATGGAGGGTCAAGAAATCTCTGTGATTTTTACTGAAGGTCATCCATCATTTTACGCACTTTTAAAGGAACATTTCAGGAGTGATTTCTGAGTGAGGTTCTGTTGAAAGATTAGAAAGAGTTATTACCTGACCTTCAGTATATAACTCTCTTAGCATCTTCATTTACCATAAAGCCAGCTTATTTTGTCCTTGAGGCAAAAACCAAAGCAGTCTTTTACAGATTTGACAAAAACTGAAAAAACTAAATATGTACTAAGATTGAAAAAAAATGAAGTGTTTCTAGTCTATAACTTTCTCAGTAAGAACAGTAAGACAGTCGTATAAGTGCCACTGTTTCAATGGACGACACAATTACGTTGGAGACAACGTGTAGCTTAAACAATTAGATAGCCAGCTGAGCTACAGTCAAAAATTACAGACTCAATCCATTACTTAATCTGCTACCCATATTTGCTATTTTAACAGATGAAATTTCACAAACCTTGGGATGCTGCATGACAGAAACTTAAACTGACCGCTTGTGCTTCTTTCTGATTTATTAATACACAAACACACAAAAATACCTAAAATCACCTTTTCAGACAATCAGTTTTGGGAAACTATTAAACAAGACATTATGACATACAGTAGTTCAACCCATAGTGAGACAACAGAAGACTGAACTCCACATCCTTTATCCCAATAAACATGCACTATTTGAACCAGGAGTGCTTTAAAATGACACATATAGCTAAATATGTGATAGAAGTTGATGTTTCATTATATTGTCTTTTCTTCACGATTGAAAATAAATAACACAACTTTGACTTAATTTGTTTTTCTTGTACTTAGAAGTGAATTTTTTGGGGGGGGGTTTTCAGTCAAATACCAACGATAAAGTGCAACAAAGTCAGAATTTCAACTGGGAAGGTCTGAGATTGCTCTGCATTACTGAGTTGAATATGCTATATGGCTGTAGTTAAAGAACTTAGTGAAAGTAGCAGATACAACCTATTATCTAGCACTTCTGTGAGATTTTAATATAATAAACCTGAGGTGGACCTAGTGCTGTATGGCCTCTTTTTATTAACAAAGACTTTTAGCATTTAAAAGCATGAAGTGGAGAAAAGTACGATCACAGGTAATTATCGAAGTCCACCGTTTTCATACATTGTAACATATGTCATTCACAAATCCAAGCTCTGATGCTTGAAACACATTTATTACATCATATTTCTGCTTGTTACACCAGTTTTTTTAACTATCAACTTTCAATGTATTTCACACAGGAATATCATTTCTGGTTCACAACCTCCATTTAATATGTAAATAATGACATAAAAACAGCTAATGTAAACTTAATCTAAAGGAAGACTCCAGAGTTTTCTGCTGTGGGTAAGATGCTAATTGCTCATGATTTCCTAACATAATTACACTTGAAAAGAAATCCTAAACTATCTTTTCAGGATGGAATAAGATGAGGCTGGGGCTGAACTTAAAAACAGACAAACACCTAACCTCCAGATACAATTAATATTTTATAGCTCCACAGTTTGAACCCCAGTGAGTCAGAAACTCTCCGAGGCGACGCCTCCCACCGCTCACAGCTAAAATCCACCAGAATGTGAACTCGAAAGGAAAGAAGTTAGAAAGGGGGAAACGATTAGAAGAAGGTTAAGAGGAAAAAAAAGAATGAGAAGTAGGGAGGAGGGTGGGTGGGCGTTGGTGTTAATCTGTTACTGATTTATTTATTACCTTTTAAGTTTTTGTGATGCATCAGAAGCGAAAACTAAGTGGTCTGATCGGAGTTAGTCGTTCTGGACTGAGATCATCATCTGAAGAGATTAAGCAAGGGAGAAGGAAGCCAGCAAAGACATGTGGAGGCGGGGAGTGAGGGGAGGGGGGGATAGGAAGTACTCCGTGGGCGACAGAGTCGGACCCCCCTCCCTGCTTCAGCAGTGACTGACGTCAGAGTGTGTTAGGCGCGTGGGCGGCAGAGCTGGATAGATGGGGCGTGGGGGCGATGGAGTGGGAGGTAATTGGAGGGGCGTTGCATTGACTCACCAAGCGACAGCTTACAAAAATAAAACCTGTGGGCAGGGAAATGGCACAATGCTTTTATATATATATATATATATATATATATATATATATATATATATATATATATATATATATATATATATATATATATATATATATATATATATCATCTCCCTATACCAAAAGATCTGCGGAAATAACAAAACATGACATATGTTTAATCTGTGGCATCGATCTGCTTCACTCTGTCATACTTCAGTTTGCTCATCTCTCACTTTTTCAAGTCCCATTCATGTGTCGCACTCGTTAATCTCAACTTTCTCCCGCTTCGTCTCAACCTCAGAAGTACAGCTGTAACCCATTTTCCGCTGTCACAGAATGTCAGAGCATGATCAAATAAATACTGTCTTTGTGGGGTTTCTGCTTCTCTGGCTGAATTACCTGCAAATTTGTTTGTTACATGTTTAACAGGTATGAAATAAAAAAGGTTAAACAACCAGATTCAGAGATGCTAAAGCAGCAATAAACTTTCTGTTTGAAAGCTGTTATTACCCTGTGTTGTATTAAAACTACAAACATAAAAAATGGGACGGGACTTGATAGCTCTATTTTTAGCTTGATTGGTCTTGACTGGTGACTGGGGAATCAGTTAAAGGTTGGATCTTTTTGTATTTAGTGAAAGGACTAAAATAATGTGCTACTAGACTGTATTATCAACATTTTGTGTATTAAAGAGTTATTTAAATAGAAGCCTGTAGTTTGTTTAGACTGTGAGAGAGCAAGACTGTCTGTTGTAAACAAGAAAGCTAAATGAAATACTGCAAAGAAACCCTGCTTTATCTTCAATAATATTCACTCCACATCATTAAACATTTTAGAAATTTTGTCAGGCTTTAAAAAAATCCACAACTTGAAAAGCTAAATAAAGTTTTGACGCCCTTTGACATCCCTGTTGAAAATAACCCTTTATTACTGTTTCTATTCTTAATGCTGTCAATTTGTCTGCTGTTAGATATTTTACTGATACTTACAACCAGCTTACATTCATGTAGACTTCAAAGGGTTAAAATACAGTGGGTAGACCAGAATAGAAAGAAAGAAATGAGATTTATTTTACAATTATGACCAAATATGGCTAATGTTGCTCATTTGCATCGCACCTACATTTATATCAATTGTTTGTGTTATATTCAAAGTAACAATCTCTACCTCATTAAGCATAGATTTAAAAGCATGATATTTTTCTCCTTTTAGATATCTCTACCACAGCAGTTTGACCTAGCCTGTAATTAGAAATGGTGCAGTACTTGAAAAGGTACTGTACTATTTGCCAACTTGAAAATTATAACACCATACAAAAGAGGATTGTCTCACTTATTCCCTCAGCTGAATTATGTCAAAAAGTAATTCATCCTGTAAGTTAAAACTAAGCAGGTAATACGCAAAATAATGCCGACGCGGCTTTATATTTGTGAAAGATTATATTAGATCTGACACAGCAAAACTGATCCTTGATGTGTTTTTTCACAACAAAACACTTTCTGTGAGTGAGAAGATACTCTTCCTGTGTGAACCAGATTAAATATAAATTCCTAGTGACTGCTCTCTTAGGGAAAATTATAGAAAATACTTTTAATGGGTTTTTTTTTGCATATATTGTGATATATCATAGTTCTTGATGAGGTACTGGCCTTAAATATAGCAACCCAACAAATATGATCTGTGCATCTTTTTTAATATAAATTTTTGGCTCTTAACCACAAAATAACAGACCCTGATCACCACTCTAAATGTGATTGCACAGTAAATACAAACTTTATTTGGGTGTATATAGGTTTTTCCTTCCTACCATCACTCCTTTGTTTCTGCAAGCTTGAGGCCATTTTATTTACCAGCTTCCATTGGTCACAAAAACCATAACGACTTTGCTTCATGTGGGAGAGTTTCCTGGTAAATTCCCCTAGACTAGCATTCAAAGCCCTTAAAAACCAGCTGTCTATGGTTTTAAACAGTGTTTATGTTTAGCTTTGCTGCCCCCGATATGTGAAAAAGACAGTCATTTCAAAGTTACAGTCACAGCAGATCAGTTTTTTTTAAGTTGTTACAGGCAGCTTTTTACAAAATATCGCTTCAAAGTGGTCAATCACGTACATCCTGTTTGAGTTAGCTTTTGTTTTTGGTCTCATATTTAAACCCACGTCTCTCCACAGATCGTGACATAAAGGTGGAACGGCCGATCTCGATCACAGCGTGCAGGAGCAGTAGCCCTTGTGTCACCAAAGAGCAAACCATCACCTCCAACCACAGAGGAAAGTGAAACCTCGGTTCATTAGGGGAACTGTTCTCAGAGGGAGGACTCCAAATGAAACTGTAAATCTGAATCTCTACAAACACCTCACTAAATAGGCCCGCCGTGTCTTGCTATCGCCTGTAAATTAAGACCCAAATGTTCCTGTTTTTACATTGTTAGATGCAAGGAAAACTGTCTTTTTTGTGTGTGTCCTGCAGAGTCTAGCAGTATTCTGTCATGAAAGGAGTTTTTTCGTTGTTGTTTATTTTGTTTTTGTGGGCTGAAGGATCCACCTGTCACAGATGAAACATGGTTCACGCAGCAGGGGGCACTGCAACTTCTGAAAACCTACTCTGAAGGTCCTCCACACTGAGCAAAACTGCAGAGGAGATGTATGTTTAGCAAAAGACTTTCTTTTTTTTTTTTTTGCAGGTCACAGCATAATACTCTGGGGCTCCTCACCTCAGTAAACCACTGGATGCTTTTTTGGGACAGACATCAGCACTGTACAAGTCAAACTAAATCAAAAGAGACTGATACATACAGCGTCTTGCCAAAAACATTCATCCTGCTGAATTTTGTTCCATTTCGATAAATGTTACCTTGTTATAATGTTAACTGTGTTATAGACCAACACAACATAGAAAACAATCAGAAAGTTAATCTAAAGAATTGTCTTGTTGACTCTTGTTGTCCCATGCAAAGTTGAGAACAATTTCCTCATTGTCGCCACAGACTCTCCTCACTCCTTAGATTGGTTCACTGTGTAGTTTTTGTTTTAAAGTACCACTAAGTAACTTTTCAATCTTCATAAAATATTTTCATAACTTTTGTGATTAAACGTCGACTTACAGCTCATTGAATGACACAACTTTCATGGCCTGACGACGTCTGGATGGCTTTAACCCACACTAATCAACTTTGAGGATGGTGGCGGGAACCCTGCAACACGAAACAACTATAAATATGGTGCCTGCTTTACGGCATACGTCACTTCCCCCGTTGCTTATTTTCAACATCATCATATGACATTGTTTTGCCACAATTAGATTGATTACCTCATCGCTGTTCATCCCTCACACAGGCACCAGAAAAACAAATGTACTTCAATCCAACTGCAGGTGACCAGGAGATCACTATGAGCTGGTCCTCATGGGAGATGCAGTCTTCCTTCAGGCAAAACACTACCACTTTTGTCCACAGTGGCCGCCAAAATCGAACAAAACTAAAACTTCTTTAGTGTTTTTTTAAAACCCCAGGTAATCTGGCATAGTCTTTTATGTTTCTAATGTCGAACATTCAGTTTTTCAAAGGAGCAACAACAATCAAGCTTCACTTCCTAATTATTTATTTAGAAAACAAAAAGATTTTATGATTTTTAGTTTATTTATTTTATCAAATAAAAAAGTCACATTTTTATAAACTCAATATATCAGAGGAAGTTGAAAAACCGAAGTTTCAGATTTTTATTCATAAAGAGTCTGCAAAGTACAACAATTGTGCACAACACGTTGTTGGTCTGTCATATAAAATCGAAGTAAATTGCATTAAAGTTTGTGGCTGTAATGTATCAGAATCTGAAAACATCTATAAGGATGAATACTGTTGCAAGACGCTGCATGTTGAGGCAAAAACATGTTTTTCTTTTTAGGTGTTGAATAAATTCTCGAAAAGCGTGTGCATTTAATTATCTATCAGATTTTACATCTGTGTAAGTTATACTCACTGAGTTCTGCATGTATATATATATATATATATATATATATATATATACATTACACCATTTTGAACAGCAATGTATTTATTTTGTTACAACTAAAACCCCGATTCTAGGAGCGACCCGGTCTAGCTTGATGATTTAGGTTTACTCTGATTTTGTCCCATTCAGTGTATGGTCACTAAATTTAATACAATACAATTGTTGCTTTTAAAACTTTTAAGTTTCTTCATTTTAAAATCTTGTTTGACAACACTTGTTCAGAAGCAGGGAGAAATAAGCTGATCCTTATGTAATGTGGGAGGGGGGGGGTTTGTTCTTTCTTTTGTACTTTAGGAAGGTGTCTAGGTTTTTTTTTTAGGTTAGTTTTTGTTTAACTGGTGTTTTAAGAAAACTCACAGGTTCAGAGAGGCTAACTGGTGGCACTCTTGATGCATCAGTGTATTTAAAATTCATCACCCCATTGGGCCTCAGCAGCAAAATTTAGATGTTAGCTTATGTTGTCGGTTCAAATATTACTGATTTTGTACAGGAATCACAGGAATCACAGATTTATTAGTGAGGTAGCGTGCTGTGCATCAGTTATACCTTCCCGTCTCTTCCGTCAGATAATTTATTTTGTTATATCCTAATAAATGTAACTTTAATGATTTGAATTAATGTTGTAATTCTTTCAACTAAGAGTGACATTTTACTCCTGCTAATTTAACAACTCTGAAGTGTGGATGAGGCAGCAGGAGCTGCATCACTCAGCCAGCAACACTTCTGCTGTTGTCTTGTTTGTTGCGCTGACTCTTGGACACTGCCATGACTCAGCACAGCCGGTCATGTCATCCACACACACACACACACACACACACACACACACACACACACACACACACACACACACACACACACACACACACACACACACACACACACACACACACACGGCCCAGCAAAATGACACTCAAGAGCAAACCTGGTCTTATCCAGATAAATTTAGCGGTATGGTTTTAAACTATTGTTGGCTTATTGCTATGTGAGTTTCAGAAAGTCCTTTCAAAACCTAAAGGCATTCAAAAATTATTTGACATCACAGCCCTATGGAGACAGTAAGTTTGCTCAAAACAAAACACCTTTGCCTGTTTGAAAGAGCTGTCAAGAAATCTCTTATTTCCACAAGGAATTCTCGTTAATATTATGAAACACCTTCTCTTTCCAAAGCAGATGCACATCTTAGATTTTACTTTTAGTATATTTACTGTTTCTTAACGTCTTTTAAAATAGCTTTGTTAGACTTTAGACAAAATAATAGGATTACCACACTTTTTTTTTTTGGTTCATTTTCATTAGATACACCAAGGCATACTTACTTCCAGACTTGTACGCCAGAAATCATTTAAATATGCAGAAACAAAGTATTCAAAAGAAGGTATTCTCTGATCTAATGTAATTCAAAAAATAGATTAGATCAATTGGAGACAAGATGAAAAACTAGGAAACCCTTTTGTGAGCTTATCGTCATCTCATCCAGAAGGCCACAAAAGAAACAATATTTTAACCACTGCAGGCCTCACTTACCTCAGATAAGATCAGAGTCCATGAATTAGAAAGTATAAAAGAGTCTGAGCAAAAACGGTATCAGTGGGAGAGTTTCAAAGCCAAACCTCTGCTAAACAAGATATCCACAATACCTCTGCAGACACATTCTCTGGACTGGCAAGACCAAAGGGAAATTGTTTTAAAAGATTTGATTTACAATTGTGGTCATAACTAGTGTATAAGTTAATTTCATGAAAAGAACATCACATCGAAAGTTAAACATGGATGTGACAGTCTGGAGCTGCTTTGCTGCTTTACGACCTGAAATAGAATAGATGAACCCATGTTTCTATCAAACAATCCTTAAGTAAAACATCCAGCTATTAGTTCATGAACCGATAACTGAGGCACACATGGAGTATGTAGTAGCAAAATAATCCAAAAAGCATTGTTTTTTTTCTACCTCTGGAAGACTAAAAAACTGACCAACACAAAGTCCACACATTAATCTTGCCGAGATTCTGTGGTCGTTTATGCTGAGTTTATGTTTATGTTTAATGTGGCTGAAATATAGAAAATTTTGCAAAAACGTCCTTCTTTATTTGATCACAACCTTCGCACAGAAAGTTTTCTGAAGTTTACTTGTCTTTTAGTTTATTTTACTGAATATCTGATCTTTTGATTCAAAACAAACATACAGACATCCCCTTTTGACTTTCTTTTAAGCACTCAATAAATATCCCTCCCAGGAAAGAGTAACTCATACATGAGACTTATTAATAAATAATGTTATTATTGCATTGATACTTGTTTCTATGTTGAGTATGTTAGTTTGATTTTCCTTTGATTTTCTTTCAATTGTAAAGTTTATTTAATGATAAATACCTTCTCAAACGGAAATTTTATTCAACATCTTAAGTCTGATTATAAAATCAATCTAGCAGCAGTAAAAAAAAGGGGGGGGGGGGGTGTTATCATCATTCAGCTGTCAGTGCTGCTAATTAGAGTTTCATCTTTGCATCTATTTTTAGTTCTAGTTATTTCCTCGGTAACAGTGTGGCGCACCAGACAGCCGATCCGATGACACGCAGCTCCAGGACAGTTGAAAAGAGCAGAGTACAAATTTGTATTTTAATACTATTGTTTGTTTACATAACATAAAATTAAACAAACATTTACATTTTAAAGTTATTTAGAAAAATACCACAGAATTTGACTGCAACTTTTATACGTTAGAATGAATTATAATGTAAACCTGTTGTTAGCCTGTATAATGATTTTAAGGCAATCACATCTAGAGATAGGAATGGTGTGAATCTGACCTGGGCTTAGGTGTGTTTTGTGGACTCAGAAAAGGTGTTCAACCGTGTCCTGTGAAGGGAACCTTAAGGGGAACAAGCTAGCAGATCCCTAAATGAAGGTTGTTAGATTCCATTAAGACTGGTGAAGGTTGAACTTCACCAGAGCTCGCCTTTATCACCCATAATCTACCCTTAGGGTAGATTATGGGTGATTAAAACAGATCTTTAGGGGATCTTTTTTGGTGGCCTTAAGATGAGTATAATATTCCAAGCCTCCAAACTAGAAAACCATGAAACATCTCCTATTGAGGGAGCTGAAAGAGGAGCTTTGTTTAGTCTCCCCCTGTTATAGATGCAGATGACAAAAATAAACAAAGGTCTTCGGATTTGTGTGGAATACAACATTTATTTACACTCACATGTTGAAAGACACTGCAGAAACCACATTCACATGCAACAAAGGCTTTACAACCAGTTTCCAATCATTTCTCGTCACAACCAATGACACACTTCCCTGAGATTGTTGAATGTGCACCGTCACAGCATTAGTCAATGTCAGTAACTAAAAAAAAAACCAGTGCTGTAAAAAAAAGTACTCCCCCCTTACGGATTTCTTTGTTGTTTCTTGATTAGCGCAATGGCATCATAAAATAAATTTCAAGATCAGATAAAGATAACTTTAGTACTCTTATCTAGCATTTGTGCCAACTAGTTTCTTAAATCACAGACAAGCAAAGTGAGCTGTTTATAACTGTCCTGCTGTGCAACCTGAGTCTGCTCAAGCTAAATGAAATGATGGCAAGACAACTCTAACAAGACAGAGAGTAATCCCGAAGCTTCATTGAAATATATTATGTTTACACATAACGGAAAATTCAACTTTGGGTATGTGATTTTAGAGGATGATACCAAGAAACATTTAATAAGGGGTTTCCACCTCTGGTCCTCCAATTGTACGGTCTAGTACGTTTTAGATGCAACCCTTCTTTAACATACCTGAATCAAATGAATGCATCACTACCAGGCTGATTGATGCATTTGTGTTGAAGTATCTACAAAATGCAGGCAGATCTTAAGGACTACGGTTGCAGACCTCTGTTTTAGATACTCAGGGTTGTTTTGTAACATCCTGGAGTTGCCAATGTCCTCTTAAAGTCATTTTGGTAGCCCGATCACTCCTGGAATCTGTTGTCTGTCTTTGGATAAAGCTTCTCAATAATCGTTTTTAAATTGTTTCCCTTTCCAGACTAATAGAGGTCAGGTTGTTCAGGTCAGGGTATGTTGTGCTGTTTTTGAGGTTCTTTAGCGTACTTCTAATGGTCAAGTTATTTATCGCCTCCAAGGGTCTGAATCAAAACAAACTGTTTATCTCAGCTAATTCATGATTTGACCAGACTAGCGGGACAAAACAGGACAAATTGCTGTTCTATCTATGGTTACTTTCTCTGATATTAAAGGTAGTTCAATAGTCTACATTTAAAAAAGAGTAACAACAAACTCATCCATAAGAGAGGAAATATTCACAGCATATATCACAGCACTGTTTGATCTATGTGACATGGGTGTGAAGGTGACGCAGGAATTCTCCTCGTGTTGTCGAGTCTCCAGGAAAAACCGCTTGGCAGAAGTCGCAAACATGTGACTGGAGCGCCACGTCAGAAATCATTCCTCCTCCAGACAAGTTTAGGAGGCCTCCATCAGTCATCGGCATCTGACCAAACACAAAACCAACAATGAATGCTTAAAAGGATCAAGTAAATACACACATTTCTGACCAAAACCCACTCACCATGGCTGTATATTGAGCTCTGCTTTCTCCAGGACCATGTTGTCCTGGAGGCTTTAGTATTCTGGTAGAATCTCCCCTGAACTTTGACAACTCCAAACTGAACATGAATGGTTTAAACATCTCCGTTTTCACCTCCTGCTGTCTCTGAAAAGGCAGGTCCATGTGGAGCTTCGACATTTCTTCAGCTAGGACACCAGAAGCGCATGCCATGTTTCTGGAGGAGTGGTTAGCCCCGCTTCGCTGTGTGGGGTCTGGTCCTGCAGATGTTAGTGGTTGAGGCTTTTCATGCAGACATGCGGGGATCTCATAGGAACACTGGACTGGAATTGAAATCAATTCGCTCTCATCCACTTTAGGAACGGAAACACCTGAAATAAAAATGTTTGTTTATGGGTTATTTATAGTGATTGATCCACTTTTCATTAGCCTTGAAATTGAGATGTATAGTATACCTTGCTGTTTCTGCAGGGCTGTTGTGAGCTGATGAAGCAGAGCTGCCTGTCTGAGGCACAACGACCTTAGGCGAAGAAACTGCTGATAAAGTTCACTGTAGGCTTCCTCCATCTCACCAGTCCAGGGCTCTGCTCACAGTAAATGGCCATGGGTCAGTTGCAAACCCGCATTCAAAGAGAGCATGATAATATACAGGAAGCATAAACAGAGTCTTTTGTGTTCTGTGAAGGCCTCTGTGGTTCGTTAGATGGCATTAGTAAGAATGGATGAAGCTGTGGAAGGGCTCAAAGCAGGGTAAGATTATAAAATAATAAGCTCTAAACATCCAACAGAGCTCAGTTCTGTCACAGCACATCTGAAAACAGCAATATGTGCCTTAAAATTGCATCACAATGACTCATTATACTATATAATACACAATTAAATGTCACATGTACAATTTTAAATACATCACTATTCACTGATGGTCCATTGAAACTACTTGTGGGAAAATGATTAAATTTAATTATATTAACACTAACTTTAGTTTTGGGGAATTTAAATCATTGTAATCAGCAATTATAATGCATCATTATTATTGTTATTTCACATTATAAATCTCAAGTCTATCTGTCTAGACTGACAACTAACCTGCAATCTCTGCAAGTATGAGTAGCTAAAGATATCCTCGGCTCAGATGGGAGAATCGCTTTAAAAAAAGTAATGTGCTTGACGAAACACTGAAAAACAATGTAAAAACCTCATAGAAAGAAAGCCAAAATAAATCCCTTCTGCAGCTTTCTACAGACGTGGCAAATATCTAGACCAAGGTTCACATTAAATCTCAGAGGAAAATTTAAAATTGTCATAGCTTAGGTGACCCAAACTGCATTTTTCTGCTAACATGAAAAAGCAACCATTACACAGCAGAACCTCTCAGGGTTCAAAGTTATTCAAATTTTTTGTCATTTTCAAAAACAAAAAACTCACTGTAGACTGAAAAGTCAAATTGATCCTAAATCCAGTCTTTAAGCTGAACAAATCCGAAATTGTTTCTTCTTATGGCAAAAAGTAAACCCAAGTCTCAATGCAACTGCACAAAGTTGGTATATGCAACAGCCAAACATAAGGAAGTAGCTTTTGAAAACAGAGAAGTGAAACTCCTTTAACAGAAGAAGAGCAAATGCACCATCTCTCAGTTTGCTGTCAACATTGCAATCAGTGAAACAGAAGAGTGCATTGAACTTTGTAAACTGTGAAAAAATCTGAAATGACTGCATGTTTCCCATCTGAATGTTTAGTATGCTATTTAAAATAACTGTTAGAACAGCATTATTTGTTAATGGAAGGAAAAAACAAAGAAACACATTTCCTCGTTACCAGAAAACAAAACAAAAGCTTATTCTTAAAGAATTTGATTCTTTTTGATGTTTTCAATGCTTGGGCTGCATGGTGTGCAGTAGGTAGCACTGTTGCCTTGCAGAAAGAAGGTCCTGGGTTGAAATCCCTCCCTGAGTACTCTGTGGTGAGGCATATAAAACATGAAACATCACAAAATCTGAATCTCATGCTCATGTGTGCAGAGCACGCCCAAATACCTCTGTAGTCGGTCACTCTTTCAATTCAAGAAGTCAATGAATTAGTTGCAAGAAGAATACAGACCAAAACTAAGTTTAAACACAACAACAAGTGAAACTCCTACCTCACAAAGAAAGGTTCCACTTCTGCTCCTGTTTTGTTTTGTTCTGCACTTCCTTAATGCTAACTTTCACATAGAATCACAGCCCTCATACTAAGCTCAACGTTGACTCATAGTTGTGAAATTTTCAGTTTTTCTCAACAACAAAAAAACTAAACAATCCATTTTAATTACTGACTCCCGCTTAATAGTAAAACCTTTTACTCCTATTATAAGGTGATTAAAGTGAGATTTTTCCCAGACTTACTGTTTTCTTTGCAGTAAAACAGTGACCGTTCCATGTCCATGATGTCACCACAAATACGTCTGACAGGTAAACTAGGCTAACAACTTCCTACGATACTTCCTTCAAAATAAAAAAAACCATCTGCTTTTAGGGATTTAAGAGAACTCATCAAACACATGGGTAAGAGTCAGGACTTTGTAGTAAAGAATCTGTATAAAAATAAGGTTTGTTCACTATGTATACAATTATTTCAAATACCTAATATCATTTGGGGATGCGGAGAGAGTTTAATTAAGTATTAATGATTAAACAATAGATTTATCACCATGATATGACAAAATCTGCCTGCTACATTTGATCAGTACATAACTGACAAATACATTTAGGTAACAGCTAAAAAAAAAGGAAGGATTGTTGAATCATGGCCTTCCTGAAGGCGGTTTTTGTCAGTTCGAAGGAAACAATGACACACGTCATACTTTGGTAGAAACAAATTAATCTTCCACATGGAAAAGCATCTCATGCATACCATCGAATTAGTTACAGAGGTCGTAAGTTAATTTATTCATCCAAGCACAACGACACTAAAGGATAAAAAAAATGTCTATTGGTGGGTTTAAATACATTTAATCTACATTTAATCTATTTGTAAGTGTGCAGATTTTGTTTACTTATGTATTTTCAGCACATTTGGTTTGTGATTTTGACTAATTATTCTCTGTTTTTTCAGCTCCTTACCTGCAAGACAAACGATGGAGAAACGACGGTTGGAACGCTTAATTTAAATAGAGGAGATAATTGGACTAAAACTACCAGTTCATGCTGGAGAGGTAAAAGTTGTGCTTTCTTTTTTTAACTAGATTGTATTTCACTAAATATGTTATTTAATATATTTTTTCTTGTCTTTCTGTGTGTTTAGGGTTTAGTTACAGTGTTGTGGTGGTCAGATCAGCCTTGTGTGTAATTTCTTTAAAGGGTCAGTCAGTCATGTTTTTTTTTTTTTTCAAGCTGTTCAGTTTGTTTGTTTATATATTTTGCCTGAGTTAAGTCTTGTTTTTCTAACGTTTTCATGAGTTATATATAACATTTCAGCAAACTGTTATGGAAGGATATGTAAAAAGTTTAACTAAAGTCATACAGTTTGTAATGCAATTCTACTAAATAATTATAAGAATGTAAATTTCATAATTGCAAGACAGTGAAAAAATGTTTTTAAATTAAATATTTTTCCAATTATTCCTGTATGAAATCTGCATATTTAGCTTTAGGTTTTATCTCTTTATAAGGTGTAGTTAAATGTCTAATTTCAAATGTGTTTTGTTACATTAATGTCAATTAATGTGTTTTAACTGTGTCAAGTGACCAAACTAAACTATAATAAACGCAGATTAAATGCAGATTTAACAATGGACTGGATCACCGTAGAAACCAGATGGAGTTCCCAGCAGGTCTTTTCCCCTTTTTTTCAAACCCAATTTGTCCAAGTAGTTTGAAACTTATCAAAGAAACCTCTTGGTTCAATAATTCCGTTTTATTTCTATCACCATGTTGTATAAAAGCATTGGTTTTGGAAGTGGATTTGATTCAAATCGCTCGCAATAAAACACATTTAAAATGGACCTAAATGATTTCAAGGCATAACAATTAGACACGTGAACTAAACGTGTGTATAGTTTGTTAAAACAAAACACAGAGGGCTGCAGCATCTAACCAGTACACACAACAGAGCAAAAATCCTGTTTCATGCCCAAATGAATCCCAAACGGTGCCAATCAATTACTGCGGTCCAAGTGAGAGCCAATTTAGGAAAAACAAACTAATGGAAGAGACTGAAATAGAGCATCAAAGTGATATCATCACTGGATCCTGACAGAAATCAGAGAATTGTTGCACTTCTCAGATAACAGTGAGAAATTGGGTTCCAGTCCCAGCTCATTAAATTAGCATTTAGATGAAAAGAATATATCACTTGTGTATTTCGTAAACCACTGACCACCGGCAGCTTGTTAATGGTGTCACATTATCAGCCGGTTTCAGGAGGCTGAAAAAAAATCCTCCCACAGCAGTTTTTGATCCAAAACGAGGGGACTCAATAAACTAAGTAAACAGAAGTAAAGACCCTTAGTCCCTGTTTTCACAGACTGTTAAAGTCTTTAAGTCCTCAATTTAACAACTGCTCATATTCCCAGCATCATGTAGGAAGATCTTGGCCTGGTTTTTGGTGTATTTTGACATTAACAACAACAACAAAAAAAGCGGAAAGAAGTTTAAAGTTAAAGAGTCCCCGCAGAGTTTACTTTTCATCAGTCAGATTGTGGCTCGTTGAATGATTCAGTTATCCTCTTCAGACCACCTGCCTGTGTTGGTGTGTTTTCTGGTTTGCACCATGCGCTTGCATGACCTTGAGCCTCCATTTTCATGCACACACATTCGTACAAACAAACATACCAGCACGCGCACACACACGCCACATTTTGGAGAGCCCCGACTCAGGAATCAAAGTGACGCTAAAGGAAAGGGGCGGAAGCATGACCAGTGTCTTGGGGACAAGCAATGTTGTGTGTGTGTGCGAGTGAGTGAGTTTGTGTGTGTTTGCTGAGGGGGTGGTTGCTGTGAATAACTATCTGGGAGTCAGCCAGGATCTGTCATCTGCCAGTGCAACACTATCCTTCCTGTCAATCTTGTTTTATAATTGTAACATTCTCATATTCTCCGGCTGAGCAGGGAGAAGTTTCCAACACACACACACACACAAGCGAGCAGGACTTTTTCTCAGATATGTTCAATGTCTCTCTTTACAGTATTTTTCATTTGCTTTGATGCATTTCCTAAATCATATTTGACATTTGTAAAACAGTGAGTGCATTTCTCAAAACAATTAGTAAAAAGAGCAGAACACCATGGATTATCTCCAAAAAGCCAGCCCATTCTCAAAATCTGTATTTCTCAAAAGCCAAATTTCTGTCAGAATAAACATGTCATGGGCCATCAGTATGACAACTCCTGGTTTCAGTGTGTTTGGATAAGGCAGTATAATTGCTTAGTCATGATGTCAGTAAAACTAATGTTGTAAACTACAGCTAAAGTACTGTTAATGTTTTTTGTTTTTTTTTGTGGGAGATCAATGTCAAGAGACTGGACAAGATCTAAATTTACGCTCTTCCAGTAAATTGGTGAGAGACAGTGTCATTATGATTGTGGATAGAAAAAAACACAGCACTGAAAAGCAAGACGAAAGAAAAAAATGAAAGCAGAAATGGGAATACAACACAATAACTTTCAGGAAGATGTCCATGCAGTAATATACGAATTACAGTGTAGTCCTTCCTGCTGCGAAAAACTCTTGTTCATCCCACATGTCTGAATATTTAAGGATAAAGTTGTTCTCTCAACATTTGGCTGCACCCTTTGACCAGCCTCAGCCATTGTGAGCCCATGCTTGAGACCATCGTATGCAAGTGTGTCTCTCATTTCATCAGGGAACTGATCTGAGGTTTATCAGTCCCCTTCTTAAGTTCTTGGCTCTCTTAGTCTCTCCACAAGCTTCTGAACTCATCTGCTTTAGCGGTTAGCTGCTTCCAGGGAAGGAGTCGTCTCCAAATTCCTGAGCAACCAATCAGAACCAGATTTCGGGATGCTATCCACAATGTGTTATATTTAGAACAGGAAAATTTGATTGTAACATTTTTTACTACATTCTTTGGACAAAAGAAATCAAAAATAAGAAACTGTCCATTTAGAAAGAAAACCTCCAGACAAAGAACCAGACTGGGAGATTTTTTCAGGCCACGAGGGCCACCCTGGGCTTGCCACACATACATTTTCACACCCACACCTAAATGCATGGGAACAAGCAAAACGCATTTGTGCACATGCGCATACACACTTACAGCAAATTCCAAATAAAAGGCCACTTATTAGACCTACTATAATTTGTAGGTATAGGTTGTAATATACAGTAACTTCACTGCTTTTAATGCAATAGTGCTAAGGTAATAAAGATTTTACACAATAATAAGTGTCTAAGTTAGAGCTTTACATACTCAAATCATGTAAAAAATCAACTGCCTCAGTGGCACATTATCCATACTCCTAATACTAATGAACCCCAATTTACAGTAAATCCATGTTTGATCTGGGATACATAACAGCAAATCAGCAACAGACAGAAATATTCAACAACATAATCTCTTAATAGAAAAACGGTATAATGGGGGGTATAACCACTCGCTGATTGCGCGAGCTGCCGCCACACACCACGTCCCTTCCTCCACAGCTGTGTGGTTGATATGGACGTTTGGGGCGGGTCTTAATCAAAATAAACCAATCCTCTTTCCCTCTTCACAGGCTGCTGGCCTGAGTGCCTCTATGGCTTGGGTTCCAGCGCTGGCCTGTTTATCTGATAGTTGCGCCGCGGGCAGAATTTTTTTATTTATTTGATTTTTTTAAAGAGTCGCAGGCCAGCAGGCCAATATTCTGAAATAAACTGATCTACTGGGACTTTCTCGCACAACCATTTCTACGGTTTACAGAGAATGGTCAGAAAAAGACAAAATATCCAGTCAGCTGCAGTTCTGTGGGCGAAAATGCATTGATGATGCCAGAGGTTAGAGGAGAATGGTCCGACTGGTTCGAGCTGAAAGAATGGCAATAAGTAGGCAGAAGAGCCTTTCTGAACGCACAACATGTCGAACTACATAGGCTACATAAGCAGCAGACCACAATTAGTTCCACTCCTGTCAGCCAAGAACAGGAAACTGAGGCTACAATTTGCACAAGCTAAATGGAAAAACGTTGCCTGGTCTGATCTGAGTCTTGATTTCTGCTGTAAAATTTGGATGATATGGTCAGAATTTGGCATCAACAAGATGAAAGCATGGATCCATCCTGCCATGTATCAAAGGTTAAGGCTGGTGGTGATGTAATGGTGTGGGGGATATTTTCTTGGCACTCTTTGGGCTTCTTAGTACCAATTGACTATTGTTGCAACACCACAGCCTACCACGGTATTGTTTCTGACCATCTCCATCCCTTTATGACTACAGTGTACCAATCTTCTGATGGCTACTTCCGGCAGGATAACGTGCCATGTCATAAAGCTCAGATTGGTTTCATGACAATGAGTTCACTATACTTAATGGCCTCCACAGTCACCAGATCTCAATCCAACAGAGCACATTTGGGATGTGGTTGACCAGGAGACTGGAATCATGGATGTGCAGCCTACAAATCTGCAGCAACCGTATGATGCTTTCATGTCAATATGGACCTAACTCTCTGAGGAATGTTTGCAGTACCTTGTTAAAGCTATGCCACAAAGGCAGTTCTTAAGGCAATGGTGGGTCCTACCCTGTACAAGCTGCCCATAACTTGAGTACCTTGCACATCTATAAAGGCACCATCAATGCTAATGTTGTATATCCACAGTATGCTGCCTTACAAACATATTTTTTTAGAAAAACGCCTTGCATAATTCATAGATAAAATACCAAACAAACTTCAGCACCTATGACCACAGAGTGGCTCCTTAAACGATTTCAGCGTGATAAACCGTACTCGACACCCGTTGCGCATTGAAAACATTTGACATACTTTAAAACTAAAAATACAACAAACGAGACCCTGAACTGTTGAGCAGCTGACATATATATCAAGCAAGAATGGAAAAAATGCGTAACGCTCATAACTGGTTAGATCACAGAGCTCCTTAAGGAAAGGGGACAATTTTAATTTTAAGGGATGGCTCTGCAAGAGAAAGTGAGGGGAACTTTTCTTAACCTGCTACCATCGTGTAACATCAAAACCAAAACTATTAGACTTCAACCAAACCTTCTGCCGTTAACAGGGCTGAACTGCTTTTTAGATGATGTATTTATATTACTGACCTGAATTTCTTGTGCCTTTTTGTATTTTACACTAAACTCCAGATAAATTGAGTTTAATATCACTTAACCGAGAATTCTTTCTTCTCTTAGGTTTTTATTGTTTGTAATATTTGAAGGACGAATCAGATCACCAAATAAATTTGACCTTGCCTTCCTCTCGCTCACTTCAGAATGATCACTTAGACGGCTAATCATTCACTTTTACGTTTAATCCTGCGGGGAATAAGACCCTAATACAGTGATGTGTTACATAGAGTTATCACAGGGAGACCATGAGGAGTGACAGCAGCCATCTCGTTTATCATCGGACATTTTCCGCAAGGGAGACCAGATCCAATTACTGAGGATACAGTGGGCTCAACAATGGTCTGACTATAAATACACCCATAGTGGGTTTTCCACACTCAACAAAACACCCACATAAAAACCTGATGCTGCTGCATGAATCTACATGCATGTGTACAATTTCACAGAGCATATAGAGGCACCTCACAGAGTGTACTGCAGATACTTAGTGCGTAGATGTTTTGTTTTTAATAAGCAATATTATAGATGGACTCATGGAAAAATAATTACTCGAGTCACCACAGGGAACTGAACTCCTTCATAATGTTATTTACAGCTCAGTCTGTCAACAAACAGCAGGTGCAGAATCCTCACAAACAAACCTATTAGCTTTCCTCCCTCTGGAACAATGACATATCCGGCAATCAGCTGCTATCTCTTGCTCACACACAGATCCATTAGTGACAAACTGCACCATTTAATCGTGTTACATGTGGGTTTCTTTGCTTTTAGTTTTTTATAAGCCACCGAAAGTAGATGTCGGCTCTACTTAAGATTTCAAGAGCTTCGTCTAATAGTAGCTGCACTCAGAGGGAAGGCGTGGCATTCACACTTGACTTTGGACTGCAATTTTATTCATCTGCTTCAAGTAGGCTGCTGTCTTGCTTTGCCAAGAATTGTTAAATTTGGGCTGCATTACACACTTTCTTTAGTGTATCTCTCACGCCAAAATATTGCGATTTATTGTTTGGGATATTTGAGGTCACATTACATTAGACAGAGGACGCCATTTCCTCCGTGGTCCACACTGCCCTCACCCACCTGGAGCAGAAGGATTCGTACGTCCGTAGGCTGTTTGTGGACTTCACATCTGCATTCAACACCAAGATTCCTCAGACTCTGATTAACAAACTCTCCTCACTTGGACTGAGCTCTTCCCTCTGCAACTGGGTCCTGACCAACAGGCCGCAGTCTGTGAAGATTCACAACATCTCCTCCCCTACCATCACCCTCAGCACTGGCTCCCCTCAGGGCTGTGTGCTGAGCCCTCTCCTGTTCACACTGCTCACATATGACTGCTCGCCTATCCATCCAGGCTGTCATATTGTGAAGTTTGCGGACGACACAGCAGTGGTTGGATGCATCACAAACAGTGATGAGTCCAGCTACAGGCAGGAGGTGGAACACCTGGAGGGTTGGTGCAGAGAAAACAACCTCTGCATTAATGTAAAGAAAACCAAGGAGATGATTGTGGACTTCAGAAGGGGCAAGCATGCCCACCTCCCCCTGCACATGGGAGGATCGGCGGTGGAAGTGGTCAACAGCTACAGTTACTTAGGTGTACACCTGAGTAACAACCTCACCTGGAGCAACAACACTTCCATTCTGGTCAGGAAGGCGCACCAGCGGCTCTACTTCCTCAGGAGGCTGAGAAGAGCTGGCCTCGGGAGCTCAGTTCTCACTTCCTTCTACAGATGTGTGGTGGAGAGCGTCTTGTGCTCCAGCATCAACGTGTGGCATGGAAGCTGCTCTGCTGCAGACAGGAAAGCTCTGCAGAGGGTGGTGAAGGCTGCATAGAGGACTGTTGGAGTCAGCCTCCCCAACACCACAGACATTTATACCTCCAGATGCAGGAAGAGGGCCTCCGGCATCATGAAGGACCCCACACACCCAGCACACTCACTTTTTGTCCCGCTCCCCTCAGGCAGGAGGCTGCGGAGCATCAAGTGTAAAACAACCAGACTGAGAAACAGCTTCATTCCTGAAGCTGTGAGACTCTCAAACACACGCAATGACAATCAGAACTGAAAAACATTTTCTCATTTAACTGGCACTGTTCATTTTAATATCACACTTCAAAATGTCACTTTAAAATGTCCCTTTAAAATGTCAATTAATATGTCACTTGCACTCCGAATTTTGATTGCGGCTATGTCCGAAGTCCCATATTGTAGATTCTGTGTCCATATTGTAGATTTTGTGTAGCTCAAATCCTAGTCTCGCATAGTTATTATATTCTTATATTTTATTACATTATTTAAAATTGCTATCAGGGTGTAAACTGGACCGGGGGATTAGAATTTCGTCCCACCTCATGTACCACATGTGATGTGATGACAAATAAAGATTCCTTTATTCCTTGATTAGACACAGTATTGTATTGTTTGATCTATCTGTGTTTAATTGCAATACCCTTTTTTTAGTTAAGATATGATACAGTGCACTAAGTTACTTTATGGTAAGTTACATTTTTAAACAATAAATTAAAGTAAATTAGTTCTTGCTATGTTACACATTAAGGTTAAATCATATTACTTATTTTTAACTTAAGTCATTAACATCTTTATTGTATTGTATTATATTTATATTGTTGTTTAAAGTTATATTGCTTTGCATTGTCTATTTTCGCATTAGGCTTACTGTTAATTGTGGTTACATTACTTGTTATTTCTATTTTTTGTCAATTTAAGTTCAATTACAAAACATCATCATATTTTCACCAACTTAAGTTACTTATTTTTTGAAACAAGAAGATAAAGTCATTTTAAAACTTTATCTAAATCACAATTGACAGATGGTTGGTTAAACCAATTAAATATATGAAGTGAGTAAAGTTTTGTCCTTCATTTTTTCCACTTGTCACATTCGCAGTTTTAACAAAATAGCGGCTCCAGAAAGGATAGGCATAAAAAGAAGAATCACAAAGGATTTTCTGAACCTTTTAATTTTATAACTTTGAACAACAAACCGTATTTTGTTTTAGAGTGAATTTACCCCTAATTTTTTTTATAAGGTGTTGTTCTGTTAAGAGATTTTGAGCATTTTGTCTGCATTAATTAATGTGATTTGAGCAGTTAAACTACTGTGTGGGGGCTGCTGAACAAAACCTTGGAAAAAAATCTTCTGTTCTCAGCCAGAACATCATTTTGGTGGGCCAAGGAGGGCTCCAACTACTCAAAGCATTTCATCAGGAGAAGGTAGAGGTCGAACTAATACCTCTGGAGGTCTCTTGGAAGCCTGAGAAGACACTCAAAATACGTCTAGACATAAATGCAAAACTGTTGACAAACTAGAAGAAATGTCTAAACTCTTCGTCCTGCAGCATAGATTTCCATCAGAAATATTATGTCTTATATTAGGAGAAAATATTTATGTCTCTCAAAACAAAATAGTTTGTAACATAAAATATTATTTCAATTAATGTTTTTTTCTGGACTAATGAACAACAAATAAATTAAAATATTACAAAAATGTGAGCAACTTTAGAAAATCAGCATGAAATCAAATAATAATTTCCTTCACCAAAAGACATTAATTGCTTATGAACTGTCAAAACAGCTTAAGAGATTATTAAAAATATATCTAGACTGTTTGTTTATTGACTAACCACAACTTTATATGAAGTTGTGATATTAATAAAACATAAATCATTTTTCAGGCTTTTTCTTAAAGATTGTGTTTTGAATGTTATCATTTAGAGAGGACACTGATTTAAGATATGTTGAATTGATATGACATTGAAATATGTACTTGAGCTGACAGTATAATTTTATTTTTTGTTCAAGTAATAATATACATATATACATGCCTCGCTTTTGCTGCAGCACATACTGAACTGATAATTTTTGTCTGGGATGTTTGTATACAAATCACCATGGCAAGTGTCAAAAGGTGCTAGGCCATGATTTGTTCCTGAAGCAGTATTCCATGTCAGGTCAGAGGTCAAAGGGCCATTGGCAGCTCCTGATGGTAATTTTCTACTTTTGGAAAAAGATGGTGTCAAGAAACACTGCATCTCAAAACAGGAGATACTTTGACATGAGGATGTATTTTGAGGTGGGGTTTGGGAAATACGAAGGGGCAGCATGCCTAAGCCGTTATAGATACCAGGTCATAAACAACAAATCCTGACATTTAAAACAGATTTTTAGCTTTCCAATCAGATGAAAAGATCCTGTTGACTACAATAAACCACTGCATCTGTCCTAATTCACCTTACAAAACTAGACTAATCTGCCCATCACATTATATGTGGTTTTTACAACATGATGGCCGTGCTATTTTGAAACAAAGCAAATCTCTCAGTGCAGGCAAGATTCACCTCCTTCTCTTTTCTCCCATATCCCTTTTTCCATTCTGTCTGCCAGTGCCAAACCCAGAGGACCAGAACGTGGTGTACAGTAGGATCAGATGTCAAGTGGCTGAATGCCGTCAGTGTTGCAGTCTTCCGCAGCCGAGAGGGTCACGTTGTCGCCTTGCTCTGGTCAAAAATGTTGCCAACATTAACACCATGTGTGACAAAACCGACACCGTATCAGTGAAAAGGACTTTAAATTATACTTTTTGTGACGTGATAAGGATGTAACAGCCAGACTGTTATTGTCTTTGTGTAAAGTTTTGCTGCCATTTGATCGCATATTGACATCCCACGCCACATATTTATGTGGCAGCTGTTAAGAGCATACATGTTTAGGTACAAGCTGCAGAAGAGGAAAAAAACATTTTATTTTAAACCAGTTCCAATCACAAATTAGCATAAGTGAACAGGGGAATTATCATTACATAGACCAGTGTACCACTGGTTGAAATTGGTTGGAAACTGGTTGGAAATTATCTTGGTGAAATTGGATAATTGTTGAACATTTTTGAAGTGGACATGTTAAGTGCAATTTGAAATAAGAGATATAAAATATGATAAAAAAATACATGTTTATTTGATTCATATTAAAGACACTTTGATATGAATTACTATAAATTTAATATATGTGACTATAGAGTATAATTTGTTTAAATTTCTGGTTGGTGGTGTGCCTCGTAATTCTTTCAATCAAAACAATGTACCTTGGCTCAAAAAAGGTTGAAAAAAACTGACATAGACGATGTAGTTGTCAGAAAAAGAAAAAGGATTTTACTCAACACAGCAATATATTCTACCTTTTTTAATCACCTGATACCAGGCTGGAATCCATTACTGTACTTTTCATATTACCTGAGAAAAAAGAGGACTACTGCATTTTGGACTTCACTCTGTGTGTGTTTGGGAAGTCTAAAATCTATAGATATTACTTTAACAGACTTTGCTTATTGTTTTCTAATTACACATAGTAAGTGCCTGACCATCTGATATCACAAGAATAATATTGTGCACCTAATAGAAGTCCACACCTCCTATTTTCAACCCTAAAGGTTGTTTAAGTACTGCTTTGGACTGCAACTTTAAGATCTTTACATATAGTAATTACTAGGTTTTAAAGACATTTTTGAATAGGTAAATAAATTTTGCACACAGATGCTAAATTATGAAGGCAAGATTGAAAGCATTTTTATCAAGATGACACACAAATGTAATCTCTTGAGCAAATATTTTAAAACAAAAAAGAAATTAATAAAACATTTTTTCACAGATTTTGGGATTGTTGCCCCATTTAACACAAACCCTATGGCAACAGTACCGGAGAGTACGCCAAACAAAACACAAACCTTAAGAGAAACAACTGATTGTTCTGTCTTAACATTAGTCTTTATAGCTGCTCATCTTAGCGTCCCATTTCACTGAGAATCCTTAAGATGTTTAAAACAATTACAAAGGAACTCAATTTAATATGTAAAAAAATGAAATACATGGTGAGGATTTAAAAATGTACTTTAGAATATGTCTTGAAAAAAAGAAATCTGCCTATTCATCCGGCTCTTCAGGCATTTTGTGGTCTACTTTAAAATAAATTGCACCAACCACATGATCTCTTCTATTGTTGGGGCAAGAAGACGTAGACATCTGCTTGGTTCTATTTTAATCTTAGATGATAATCTGAGATGCACTAATAACTTTCGTTGCCTCAAAAGCATGCGTACAGGATCACATTGTCAAATACATGTCATAGCTCCAGAACCGTGTCATAACAGAATGGTCACTTGTTCAGATATACAGAACCCTCCACAAATAAAATTAGGGTTGATGTTAAATTAATCAGTTTGTCTAGAAACATTTAATCGGAGCTCCACAACTTTCTGTTTTTTCTGTGGCATAAATATGAACTGAAATGGATTCATGTCTCTAAATAACTTGTCAACATCAGAAAGATAAGAAAACATAGGCATGCGTCTCATAGAAATGCAACAATGTAAGGGACCTTGAGGTCACAAACTCTACATGACGATAATTTTATTTAAATCGAGAAGTCCCGTTTACGAGTAGTCCCCAAAATTGTGGGTTCTGTATTTTACTCACTTTAATATGGGTTCATGGGTCAGTGGGATTTGGAGTTAAAGGCTTTATAAAGGCACTTTGCATTTATATCCTGCACATCATGTCATTTCAGTGTAAAAACAAAAACAAAAACCAGAAATAGCTGCAGGCAATGTTTTCTTGTATCTGCTTTAACAAGTTGCTTCAAACACGCAGCACCGATGTTTTTTTCTTAAGATTAAGGCGATATGGCTTTTATACGATTATATCAAAATAAAAACTTTATTAAACTTTGGTCCAAGACCTTCCGCAGGAGAGCAAACCATAATCTATTAAATATGAGGAAATATGTCTATACCAAAATAAAAAGAAGCTAAGATTTTAGCTTCAGAGCGGGATCACGAACTAGTCTTTTAGGAAATTAGTGTTTCTGAAATTATGCTGGAGCACCACATTTCTGCTTTCCAAGAAATACAGATCTTAAAAGCCGCAGAGCATAATAACGCTAACACATTTCCCTTAGAAACATATTAGATTCACAATCTACAGGAAACATACAAAAAATATACATCCTCGAATGCTGATACAGTCTCAGCAATCTCTTTATGGTGTCTAAAACAGTATTATATTTCCTTTCAAATTCTAATCGTAAAAAAATCATGTTCTCCTAGAGAATATCAGGCATAATAGCCCACAACTTAGTGTCCTATGTGGACAACCTTTATTTTCTTAATGCTGTCTTCCCGTTTCCGTTGCTTGTATTGTTTTTAGCACTCATCACAGTTTGTTTGTTTTAAAACGGCAGTGTATCCATGAAGATTCTTTCCACAATTGGAGGAGGCGGGACCAAGTCCTCGAGCTTCAAATAAAAGATGCGTTGTCGGCCCTGAGTACACAGAGTCCTCAGTTCCGGGAGTTTGCCCAGAAGACGGGACAGAAAGTTGGGTTGTGTCCGTGTCACCTCTGATCCGGTTCCACTCATGTGCTCCCTTAAACAGCTGATGAGGTTGCTCTGAAAGTCCTCTACTCTTTTGGGCTCCTTCAGGCCGTGGCGATCTAGGAGTTAATGATGGTCACATCAGATTAGGGTCCTGATTTTATATGTTTGTAATCAACAAAACTGTCGCTCATCTAAAAAGGAGACACTTACCGGTGATGATGACGAATGCTGAGAGGCATGCAAACAGTGAGACGTCCAGGTTCATGCGGTGAAGGCTCTGTGAAAAATCCATGATGGAGTCGATCCAGCCGCCAAAGCTGTTGGCGCACTGATGCCGACTGAGGACCAGCCCGTTACAGAAGATCAGCTTGTCCTTCTCAGAATTAGACCTGAGCAGTGTTAAACAAGTTTAAACATTTAGAGTGCTGAAAGGCAGATCGGTTTACAACATGTTTGAGTTTATTCTGACGGAGGAAGAAATATAACCAACCTAAATGCCACACGAAGAATTAAGAGCTCAACAAAAGCAGACTCAAGGAGAAGCTCCTGGTCCTCCGTGCAGAAGTCCGTGAATCCTGGGATGGTTTGAGCCCAGTTTCTGATTACATCCAAGGCACCAGTCAGGAGGTCGTAGAACTGCTGTATGTCACTGGCATCCTCCTTTTCTTTCAGATAGTCCGTCTTCTCTTGATACTTAAAGATAATAGAGAATGATTAATTATAAAAGATTAAGTCACCGGTTTTGCAAAAACTACTGTTATCGAATGAGAGGAGCTCCAAGTCAGCTGAAAGTCAAAGGTTTACCTTGGAGTAGTCCAGCTTTTCGGAGCTCGGGTCAGAGTCCAAATGAGCCCTGGTGAGAGAAGCAATGATGTTCCCGCTGGGAGTTGTTGAGGAGGCCTCAACTGTTGTCTTGGGTTTAGACGGTAGGCGACCTCTGCGGCCTTTAAGGTTGTCGGTGCGAACAACTAAAGGGACAAAGAGAGGAACGCATGTATGACCATGACATGTCACCTGAGACATACTTCAAACAACTTCAGTATCAGTTTCCTATGCACCCTATGCAGCATTAAAGATCAAGTTGCATATGGCTTTGGTTTGCCAAAACTATATGTGCAAAAAAAATTTTTTTTTGTTATCAAGCATTAGGACTGAAAGCCACTAGACTAAACCAATGAAACTTTCGGGAGAGTCTGACATTAGTTTACCTTCTTTGACCATTCCAACTCCAAGACATTTCTGAAAACGGCAGAACTGGCATCGGTTTCTCCTCCTCTTATCCACTGGGCAGTCTTTATTTGCGAGGCACACATACTTTGCATTTTTCTGAACCGTTCGCTGTCAATCAAAAGACAGAATTCATTACTACCAGATCTTGCAGGGACAACTGTTTATAGCAGCATGTAATTCATAGCAGGTTGCTATGAAATGCGGTTGTGGGCTATTATGCCTGATATACAAACGGCATTGACAGCAACATGCTGTCAATGCCGTTTGCTTTCAATAAATGCCAACTTGTATCGTTTTCTAGAAATAACAACATGCTAATGTTTCTAATAAGCAGCATACAATGAAAGTAAATAGAAACGATATCATGTGTGTTCTCAATCAGGCTTTTTCCCTTATGTTCTGATCCCATCTCAAATGTAGCCATTGTTGCACATTTAAATTCATTTTTAGTTAAACTCACAAAACAAACAACTATGCTTGTTGGATTTTTATCTAAAAAAATCCTATGTAATAAACCAGATAAAACCTTAAATCCTTCCTACCTTGAAGAAACCTTTGCATCCCTCACATGTTCGGACCCCATAGTGCTGGCAGGATGCGTTGTCACCACAAACTGCACAGCGACCCTCACTGGATCCAAGGTTGGGGGTTTTCTGGGACATTATAGCCCCCTCCAGTCTTCCAGCGGTTTCCAGCAGTTTGTGTTCCTGGGAAATTGGCGGGCAGTGAAGTGGAGGGACATTTTGGTGTAGTGAGAGAAAGTAACCATCGTCGTGACAAGGTGGAGGATCCTGGCGTTGACCCAAAGGAGAGTGTTGCTCCTGTGCATTACCAAAGGTAAAGAAGGAGAACTGCTGATGCATGGCGGCCTTCTCCACAGAGGACGGGAGGGTTGGGGCGAAGGGACTGAAAGGGGAGTCCCAGACAGCTGCAGACTCTGTCTGAAAGCCTGGTGTCGGAGGTGAACCAGGCCTGTAGATGGGGCTTCCATAATAGTCTGAACCACATGATGAGTGTGTTTCTTCCAGATAGCTGAGAGAAAAAGATCCTGGGTAACAGCCGTACACTTGGAGATCATCCAGTTTGAAGGCTTGGTTCTGCATCTGCGGGCTAGGACTTTCGGCTGCAACAGCGTGGCTGAAAGAAATGGCAGAGGCATGAGGGGATGTGGTAATCTTGCAGGAGTAAGCATCAAACTCCCCATTGTAACCATTTCCTATCAAAGTGTTGATGCTAGGTAGTGAGGATGGTGACAGCTGGTCCTTTTGGTCTGAGATTTCCATCATCAGTTTGGTACCAAGGTCGGCATTCAGGACCTCAGAGCTGAGGAAGTTGTCATAGGGCAGGGATGCAAACTGGGCTTGTACACAGGGCATCGCTAATAAATAGGAGACAATCGAAAACAGAAAGTTTGTTAGGGATAAAGGCGATTTAGATAATACATTAAAACAGTAAACCTCTCTCCATTATATTTGAAAACAGCTTGCAATATAGTTCACTAAAACTTTTATTTGTCATATTGTGGCCATGAAATTGTGTTTTATGGTTCCTTTCATGTTAAAAGAGCTCCTTGATAGTTGTTAGTATGATTTCTTTAAGTGTATACTTGCTGTTGCTTCAAACACCGGCCGGTAGCTGCAGACAGTCACATTGAATCTAGACCTGAAGTTTCCTTATGTCAAAAAAAAAACTGTATCTACTCCACTGTCATCGAATGTTTTTTCAAGATTGCTCTAAATTAAGTGACTTGATCAGTTCACAAAGAGAAATCACATGATTAATTTGACTGTATTGATTTATAATAACCAATAAACTGGACTCTTTATGCAAGATTATATACTCTTTTTGAATTTAATTGGACTGGTTTGATTATATATCTAAATATAATTGGATGTTATACTAGAGCTCTTGTAAACGGTTTTTAGGCGTCAAATAAAATAAATGTATGAGGATATTGTTTTTTTGCTGTCGTTTAGGTTTACAATCTTTTTCTGAACCCACTGTTAAAGCCTTGCAAGTGCTCTGTTTCATTTCACCCAACATGCCATTTCTCTTGCCTCAGGCCCCATCAGCCCTCGCTGGAAAATGCAGATGGTGGTCCGGTAGATCTCTTGGATATTGTCAGATATTGTGTTACTGACTGCTAATGCTTTGAAAACCTCCTTGAGCAGAGGGCAACCCTTTTTCACAGCGGCCGTACCGTAGAGTGTTACAGATTGTATTTCAGGTCGGGCTTGGTGCCAGTTAGAGTGGTAAAGGTGGTGAAGCCTGTTTGTTCATACATGCATGACCATAGCTGAAGGGACGTGAATGCACCAATCCACTCATTTCAACTATTTTATTGGGGTTTTGGTGCATATCAGAAGCCCAGCAGGTGTTTTCCTAATTAAAAATAAGGATTAAAACTTACATAAAGAGTGAAATTTGAACAAACGTCTAAGACTTAATAAACAGCAGTTATTTTAAATGTGTAAAAGGTGGATTTCCCAATGGTTCCAATTTGGACATACTTTCTATTCTACAGCTAAATGTAATTTACCAATTTATTGATAAATCTGCTAAAGTGATTTAACTCATGTTCAATAGTTTTCAATTTTTTATTGAACTTTAATCATTTGTTTACATTATTTAGGCTTAACCAACACAATAAAGCTGACTGGACATGATAAAAAAAACCTCGCTAATGTGTTAAATTCAATCAAACTGAAACAAGTAGACTACACAGACTCTTGACAAGTTAAAGTGTTGTTCCACTTTTCATGTCACACTGCTTATAAGTTTAATTTGTGAAGTAACTATCAATAAAAGTGTACAAGATCTAACTTAAACACAAACTCTTGTATAAATAAGTAGTTTTACTCACCTGTTTATGTGAATATCCCGATTCTGGAGGGTTTCTGTGTTTTAAGAACCAGATGAAATCACCTCTGCCAGCTGCTGTCTTCACACCCACACATTCGGACACGCACTCTGCCGCACACACGCCGGGTCAGAGAAGTAGGCTTCACACGCTCCTGCTTTATTTAGGCTCCGTCCACAAGCACGGTGGGGGCGGGCCTATGCCCAAATATGGTGAACGTGGGGGTGGAACGTTCCGGGAGCACGGCCAATCGGCTTCTCGCGCCCAAGACGCAGACGTACACTCGGCGTGACGCACGCACGGGATTCCATTGACGCAAGAGCTGAGCGAACGTTGGACTAAAAATAGTGTGCGGCGTTCAAACGGAGCGATTAGTGAATGAAAGAAAATGCTAAAAATAACCGTAGCCGTGAGGGAAAACGTGGTTTTTAATGGAAATTTAGCTCTAAAACACCTGTGGGGTGTGTTATCACGGGTCACACCGGGAAACAACCTCCTTTGTTTCTAATTTTGATATTGAATCTGACAACACTCAAAAAAAAAAAAAGAAAGAAAGAAAGAAATATTTGACGTTTATTTTCTTTCTTAACAATAGCTGCCTTATCTTTGGCTTTAATCTACAAATGAAAACATAATTTGAAGCGAGAGTAACACGTGAGACACAGTTAACACACTGACCATTATGTTATGTTTATTTGTCATTATCCTTGTAATGGACTGAAGTCTTTTTTGTTTGTAATCATTCAAACTAAACTCTCATGATACACAGATCAGAAGGCAATTTGAAATTAAATGCTCTGCCATATAGCAGCTGGAAGCAGAAATTGAACCCCAAACCATTCCAGCTAGAACATAACTCTAGTGAAACAAATGTATGTTTTTAGACATATTCAAGTAATTTTTTGAAAGAAAAATATTATTTTTTTAACTAAAATAGTTATGTCAATAATGAAATTTTATTTTATATAAAATATGTATGCCAATATACAATTTTAATTGTATTTAAATTTAATTTCCCTTTAGAGTAAATTAAATGAAAAAAATGATCTTTAAAATACTGTGTCGCCACAACCCAATATTGAATTGCTCACTGCCCCACAACTCCGGGTGAGATAATCAAATATGAATAAAAAATTCTAAATAATAATTTAGGTAGGAAGACGATAAGTTTGTATTTATATCTAATTTTACTTATATATATAACACACAGCTAAACCTTTACCCTAACCTTTCCCGATAAGTCTGTGTTTTAATACAATGCTGGGCATATCTGTACTGCTGGATAGATCTTGTTGATGCCTCTTGGTTCAGTCATCTCTGCATGCGTTTAACCAGGAGGGGACATCTTCAGATGCTTTCATACTTTCACCAGAGCTTTAAGCACAACATCCACTAGTTTGGAGGACAGTGATGGACAGTCACTGCCCATCCTCTCCTGGCCTTCAGCTCAACTTCAACACACCCTTCCTATTCCATATTAAACCTGACTTCCTTTCTCTTCCTGCCACTTCCAGACCTGTTTCCTCCACACAGACTCTCAATTTTATTACAATAATAGGATGATCATAATAATTGGACTGACATGCCCTGGCAAATAAATATCCCACAGCTAACTGTCTGTGATATTATTATCTAAAGGGAACGAGAAAGAGATTGACAGCAACAAAATGGTAGAGTGTAAAACCAGAGGAGGCCAATGGATGCGAAGGTAGGTTGGAGAGGTAAAAAGAAATATGGATGAGGGGGTTTTGTTTAGGAAATCTGACTGTGAGCAAGACCTTCATGTCCAACATCAATGTCTGACCTCACAAAGGCCCGTCTGGAAGAATGGTGACAATATCTGAAGCCGTTACACCGGCAAAGGGGGCTTCAACATCATAATAGAACCTACAGCATAAGAATGGGGTGTGATTCAAGTTTAGATGCCCTTGAAGATGAAAAGATGAAGACTTTTAGCAAAATTGTAAATTATTTTAACTTTATGTCTTGCAACATCAAAAGCAAGAAAACCTCAACATTTTAAGAAAGTTGTCACTTACATTACTGATAGTTTGGTGTATTTTTGTCGAGTTCTCAGAAGCAAAACAGCTGCATTTGTGTTTAATCATGATAACTTTTCAATTATTATTCAGTTAAAACTATTGTTTGATTTTATACTTAAATACAAAAATATAAGGTTTTGATAGTCTCGTTTTGGACTAAGAGAGAAAGAGTTTATTTTGATGACACCCGAAAATGACACCACTAATTTTATACCTGCATGAAGAGCAACCCACAAGAATAATCTATAGCATACATGCAGCACATCCTAAAGATTAATCTACCATTTAAGTTCTTAAAAAGTTGTGACAGAATAGCAACATTTTGTAATGTCACTGAACATTTCAGCTGATAATGGACCCTAATGAGATGCAGAGTCTTTATTCCATGCATGCTTGAAATAAAGATGCTTATTTTGACTCTCAAAGCATGAGAACTACAAGCATCTGTAGTGATGAGATGCCATCAGCACCAAAATGTCATCGTTGGAAAATCTGCCCGACCTATGTGACAGCACAGCTGCCAACGTCCATTTGTCAGCCTCAATTTAAGTCTCACCTAATACGCCTTATGTTATAACATCTCCACAACAACCAGCAAAACCAACACTTGCATTAAGACTTCAACCCTCTCAGGGGACAGTTGGGCCATGTCTGGCTTTTGATAAAAAAAAACTTTAAAAAAACTAGAGTTGTCTTTTAGAGAAGCCTCTGAGAGGAGCAACCTCCCCAGACGGGCTGAAGTTACTGGATGTAATTATAGGGGTTTGAGTGCCATGCTCTCAAACACGTGAGACATATTATCTGTCTACGCTTTTTGGTCTGGCTCATTAGAACGTACAGATATCTTAGCAGAAAGGTTTGCACACATTTCACAACATTCCTGTTGTTAGTTTGGAGTATCAAGTGGTCAAGTACTTTAACAAGTGATCATGTTAGGTGGAGGAGTCAAATTTACCTCACTAATAATCTCCTAGATGTTAGTAATTGCAGGTAATTAGGTTAGTGTAACGTGTTGGCCATCAAATATGAATTGCTATTATGGTATGTGTGGCAACAACTCTCAATCATGAGTTCTAAAATAGTTATCAGAGTGAATTAGTTTCATTTCAGTCTGTGTGTGTGTTAAATTAAATTAACTTAATTTGGTATTGCACATAAAATTAGATTTGCAATCTGAATTTTTTTATTTAGAAAAATTAATCTCCCTTCAGCTGATTTAGGGTGATCTATAAAAAGGTTTCTTATAACTATGATAAAAAAAAAAAAAAAAGATTTAAAGATTCCTGGTGGTCAATATTAATCAGAGAAGCCATCCAAATGTCCAAAAGGAGGAAACGTCAGAATTAGCACGTGCAATGTTTAAATTAATAAATGCAATACTTGTATTGAGGTTTATGTATGCTCTCTGCACAAAACTGCAGAAAAACAAAATGCGTGTTAAAGACATTCGAATCTTACACCAAAATATTTGGATCAACTAATAAAATACTGAAACGATAATCTCTGGTAAGAAAGGACCAAACACTTGATGTTTGGAATTTCATTGCTCAAATCTCAATCGGAGAAGGTATGATGCTCTCCAAAACATACTAGAGTCTATACTATCGATGAGGCTTTTATTTAGTAGATTAACGAGGTGTGGAACAGTCTTTGACCACATTGGACAAGGATAATTAATTAAAATTGAATTTAAAAAATGATTGGAGTAATATACTAGGACGTTTTTGACAAGAATTCACTGAAAGAAATTAAAGTTGATACTTAAAGAGTTGAATATGATCGAATAACAGAGAAAAGTGTGGAGAACCGAGTTGTGAAGTGCCTCTCCTCGAACCTTTAAGATTTAGAGAAAGTTTGTGTGAAAAAATGAGTCAAATCACACCTAAACAACACGTGCTGCTTGTATAACCACACAGGAAAGGTCGTTACCACCAACAAACACGAAGTATGGATTACTTTGTTTGTTACCAACATATGATATAAATTTTGGGTCAATGGGTCAGTGAGAAATGTATATATATGGACACATCAGTTATCTTTTCTCCCCACCAGTGCCCTGCATCATGTGCAGCCCGTTAAGTCCTTCTTTGATCCTGTCAGCTGCATCACTCCGAGCCTCCTGGGTTTTTACCTCACTACTTGTGGATTACAGCCTTCCTGCTCTTCCTCCCACACTGCTTCGAAGCCAGCCTCACCGTGGGCTGCAATGTTTGTAATAAGATTTCACCAACTCCAACTTAGAATTTCATTAAGTGGGCACCACATGAGGTTATGCCTCCCACACATATGCACTGATGAATAAATGCACATCTACTAACAAAGCCTCTGCTAAGTTCTTATGCCCTGCAAACTTTAATTGAGCCAACTTTAAACTTTCAAATTTGCTCTACTAGGTGGGAAACTGAAAACATTGCACATAGTATGCAAATAAAAAATGATACTTAAAATAAACTATGTATTACCTGAATAAAACATGTTGACAACATTCAATATAACTGGTTAACATTCAGTAATGACATTAAATATGTAAATCTATGTGTTTTGGAGGTGATTTCTGATACATTGGTAAACCTCTGGTAAAAATACATTAAGTAACTTCAGACAACCTTTTAAATGAATTCTTTCACTAAATAGCACTAAACAACAGCCGGAAACAAATTCCTTGTGTGTGTAAACATACTTGGCGAATAAAGCTGATTCTGATTCTGATATAAGTAGTTTTAGTTGGTGGGAAAATGTGTTATAAACCAATAATTTTTCTGTTTCAACTTTTTCAATTAAGTTTTTTTATTATCAACCTTTTGTCGGGATAAATGTGACCGATCAGTTATCGGTTTATTTACAACTGGTGGTCCTTTCTGTGGCAATTTGGTAAACTATTTTTATTTTAAATGTGCAGCATAAAGCACATTTGACTTATCACTAAACGCATCAAACAGAAAGGTTAAAAAAAATAGTAAAAATCCAAACGTTAACAGAACTGCTACAAACAATGGCATGTTGGGGTTATCAAGTCTCCAAAATAACCCGATAGATGCACCATTACCACTGGCAGACAAAAAATTATTTTCTGTCAAAAATGTATAAATTGTGTTTGGTGAAGTCTGTGGAGAATTTAGCTACAACTGGTCAGACAAAATTAAGACAGAGCTTCATGTCCTATTATGAATGTGAACCTCTACTATTAAAGCAACAGTAAGTAACTTTTCAGCCTTCATGATATATTTAATAACTTTTGTGATAATAGGTCGACTTACAGGTCGTTGAATGACGTATCGCTTTCACCGGGACTAGGAAACTTTGAGGAGGGTGAAGCTATGCGCTGGTCATCAGGGGAAATACAGTCTTCCTTCAGGAAAAACACTACCGCCATTGTCAACTGGCCGCCAAAATCAACCAAAACTGAAACTTCTTCAATGTTGCTTTAAGCATGTTTTGTTTTTTAATATGTGGTGCTGGAGGCCTGGTTCTCCTACTAATGTCTAAAGAACCTTGATAGAGTGCACACCATCATTAAACCTGGTGTATTCTAATAAAATGAAAATGTGAGGTGAAAAGAGGACCGGATAGGAGAGGATACAGTGGAGCATCTACATAGATCAGGGTTTATCAAATCCAGGCCTGAATATCTGTTGTGCAGCAACTTTAGCTGTGTCCCTGGTCCAACACACCAAATGGTTAAATCGCCTCTTCCGCATGCTGTCCAGTTCCACAGGCGACTAATAAAGTTATAATTTGACCGAGATATGTTGAAGCAGAGAAACCTTAAACAGTTACACAATAAAAAGAGATGCATGGATTTAAAGACATCAGATGTAGATTATAGTAGTTAAAGTAATATTTTTAGTGCTTCTTAAAACATCTAAACCAAACAAGCCAATAAATGTGACCAACAATGTTTAAAACTGTGACATTAGACGAGCGAGATGTCAAAAATGTCAAATTCATTAACTGGAAGAAAAAAAATAAGACCAATATCAACTGGCCTACATGACCTATAAGCAACTGCTGTGCCTCCAGCAATGAGCGAATGGAGTGAATCTAAAAAAGAGACTGGTATAAGAAATAGTAATCCCATCATACACTGCATTAACCCAGTTTAAGAGGAAGAGGAGGGGTTTCACTTTGTGAACATGGTGACATCATGTCAACTACTGGATTGTAGAGGATCTCTTACCTGAACTGAGCTTTCCAACCACCATCTTCCAGGAAGCACTGAAGCTATTCTTATAACAGGTGACAATGGTGCAATATTACCTCTGTTGTTGCAATATCACCACCAATAATCTAGATAATGTTATTTTCTGTATATACATTTTTTTATTTCCTGCAGATCATTCACATAGTTTATTTCTGTAAATATTTTTAGAGATATTTTTTTCTTGCACGTCACTTAAAAGAGTGGTCTTCCGATCTCATTCTACAATGTGTATAATGACAATAAAAGGCGTTCTATTCTATATTCTATTTTGTATTCAATCTAAAAGGATCTTCATAAACTTTTTTTTAAAAGTCTGCAAAAAGTAATCTTAGAATTATAGACTTCCCCTAAATGAGACAGGACTCTCAGCCCACTGCTAAACTGACACCACAGCAGTCGCAGCCTTCCTCTATTGTTCTTTTAATACATAAGCCTCACCAGACATGTATTCATGAAAATACCTATAATTAAGGACTATGGGTTTTATTTTCCTGATACATAGTATATGCCCCAATTGAAAACTTTGAAATAAATTTAAAGTTTTGTTAATAATTGCCCTGCTTAAGTTTTCAATCATTTATAACCAAACCAAATGTTGCACAACATATTAATGGTTCCTGGTGTGAGGGGTTTAAATGAACAACATGACTCAATCCACTTGAGATACACATTTCAAATTTGATGTTGGACAATCTTCAATTAAAAGGGAAAAACAAACAACACAAAACATACAAAGGACGATACACCATTTGATATTTAACATTAAAACCTAAGCTCCCACTAACAAGTGCAAGGGAAACGTCTATAATTAAAAACAGAAGTGACATCCGATAGATGAGGACAAATAATTTACAGCACTCAAAACATAATCACATTTTGGCTTAATTCCTCCACATTTTGGCATAAATTCATTACTAAAAATATTCAAAATCTTTGTAAAACAAGACTTCAATTTTGTTGTGTCTGCATAAAATAAGAGTTAAATGATTTTTCATCCGTGAAGCTTAAATAACTTCTCCATTTCCTACTAAATACAACATTGTAGAATGTTGTTTTCAAGCTAAATCCTTAAAGAAATACCAGTAAATTGCAGACACAGAACAAAGGTTAGTCACTTATGTCTTGTCATGTAAAACATTGGCATCATTATTGACTGTCCTGACTTTAAAAAGGTATAAACACTGATGGCGAGTTTAATGACGTGGCGTCAATGGTGTGTGAGAGCTGCCGGGACTAAGCTGCTCCACTACAAGCTGCATTAAGAACAGAGGAAACTTAATACACCACAGTAAACATTGTACAGCAAAACATTGTCACAACATAAAATAGACATAATGAACTCATATTCCTTATTAATATGGAGAACATTTTCAGGTTCCATTTGCAGACGTGGGGTTACAAGTAAATTGGCACACAAAAGCGACGAGTCAGACCCACAAGATGCAAATATAAATGACTTTTTTTTTTACAAAGTACTTCAAGCACATATTTTGAAAACAATGTCAGGGAAAAGAAGGCAAAATACACATGGGATTCCACACATAATTACATATGTTCAGTTTAAATACTCAGCTGTGGCTTTCTGTAGAGTTGATGATGTTTTGGACGTGACGGTTACTTAAGGTGAAAGAATCCAGAAGGTTTGGTCGGTGCAGCCATGAGCATATTAGCTTGGTTCTTGTGAATAATATGTATCTGAAAAGATAATGTGCACATTTCTGCATCTATTTAAGCAACATATCTAACTTAAACCAATAAAGAACCAGTTCAACGCTTTTTAGTAAAACTCTTCTGTATTATTCTTATTATTGTCCTCACATAACCACACATTTTACCAGGATTTGTTTTGTTCATAAATTAGTGGACCACTGGTCTTGGATCAAATGGGGCAAAACACTTTCTTTGCCTGCAAAGGGAATGCAACCACGTAATTTAGCATTCACCATATTTACTTTGTCAGCCAGTTTTTTTTCTTTTCTTTTTTTTAATCAAAGGGTGTGGGTTAATGGGGTTATTTAAATGAGCGCGGATTAAACAACATTGTAAAGACGTGCAGCACAACTGTAGGGATAAGAGTCACAGGGAAGGATAAAGCTATCCTTGCTGACCCAAACCACCTTCATACAGTCATTACCGGTTGCTGCCATCTGCTCACAGATGCACGGTACCGAAAAGGTACCAATGTTCATTTGTCCCTCACAGCCTCATTAGTTATTTAGGATTTTAAGCCTAAAGATCATAGCAGTCTATGCTTGTATTTGTATATAACTACTTCTGTGTTTACAATGGTAACTATTATACTGTGTGTATTTTTTATGCAAAGCAAATTTTCCCTGGGGAACAATACAGCTTAACTAATCAGTCTACAGACATAGCCTACTTTGTGTTGGTCAGTCACTTGAAATCCAAAGAGTTAAGATTCAAAGTTAATATGCTAGCTTCACTCACCTCACATGGAGGCTGCATCCAGGGCTCACCGTCAATCTGCATGGGCAGAGCTTTGGTTGTGCTGCATGTGTAAATCACAGATATTAAAACTTACACACAGTATGTTTAATATATACTGACAATAAAGCAAGCTGGACACAACATTAAGGGGGGAAAATGGGGTCCTGGTTTGGTATTATTGCTTTCAGGGTCAGGATAATGAAGAAAGTAAAGCAGCAAAACAACTTCAGGATGGAAGTTAAAAAAACTGTGGATCATTTTTGTTCGTTCTGGCGTCATTCATTGTTTTTAGGCTATGGTGCCAGTAATAAACTGACAAAAGTTTTTGTGTTGCAGCTGTAAAAGTTTCCCACCTGATGGTGATTTCAGAGGTCTGTGCCAGTCTGTGACCGGCGCTCTTCAGTCCGGTGTAGATCTGTCCCATCTCCAAGGCTCCTTCTAGCCCCACCACCTCAAAACGTTTATCACTTATATCTACAACATCGCATGAAATTATAGATTTAAAGAAGCTTTTCAGAAACCAAAAGAGTTGATCAGCGGATTAAAAGAAATTCACCTTGTGTTGCCGTTTTGAGAAGCTCACGGTCGGTGATGACTTCACTCTGCGACGCTTCGGGAACACTGTCGACTTTCTTAGATTCGCCCCAGAGATTGGAGCCTCCATGCATGCTGGGTATGTTGAGGATGGCTATACCCTCCAAAGAAAAGTTGCCCAGGTTGAGAGGTTTTCCACAGCACTATTGAAACAAACAAAAAACATTTAAAAGTCATACATTTCATAAGTACCATATAAAAACCCTTTCACAACCCTTTTGGTAGTAAACAACTACAGGTTTCTGTGTCTTTGTGATCAGTGAAAAGTACAATCTGGATTTTTACGACCATTTTCTAGATACTCAAACTGATTGGTGGGAAATAGGAACCATAGATGTAGAGGAACATTTAACAAATTCAGTGGAAATGTCCCGTAGCAGACATAACTTCGGCACTGGATTTAAATTGGGATGATTGTGACAGCAGCAGAAGAAAACGTATTTGGCTTTGATTAAAAAACATTTATTGTTAAAAAAACTTAATTTAAGTGAAACCTCTTACCGTAATGGTGAGGCAATCCTTCAGATTCTTGCAGGAGGCGGAAATGGACTCAGAAGTAGCAAACTCAAAATACATAAACTTGTTCTTCATTCTTGTAAAAATAAAAAAAAGAGTTTTGTTTTTGTTTTTATTAATGTCTGTCTGTCAGTTTTAAATTTCTACATGATAACTTAAAACCTCTACTTTTATATGGTCTAACGTAAACACAAATTACCAATACCAAATCCTTTGGCTGCACCAAAAGTGTCGCTCAGCAAGCAGTGTGGGGGAAAAAAGAACAACAGAAAGGTCTACAGTCTCAAAATAAAAATAAAAAACAAACCTGATCCACGCCACATACAGGATATCAAACTATTGGATGTTTTTTTGACTCATCCCAGCGCAGTATAAAGGTTAACATGATAATAAAACAATGAGAGTACTCACCGGCTGTTGAACTTTTGTGGATGTTTCTCTCTCATGGAGTGAAAACGATGAGCGATGGAAGCATCCTGCATACGAGTACATAGATTCAATTTTTATTAAATCGTCTCGAAGTGAAGCAGCAACAGTTTGTCTTCAAAGGAGGCATGGACACGCGTGCATGTGTGAAACCCCTTACCACTCCAATAGAGAAATAGTTGTTAATGATTTCGTATGGGACGGGGTCTCCTGCATCCTGGGGTTTTTTTCGCGTCACCTTGATGCTCCAGCGATCCAGAGGAATCGTCACACTTCCTTCAATCTCCTTGAGGATTTCCCTCAAGTCAGACCCCTCGTACCCTTGCAGGAGTTACAGGGCAACAACTTTAATCCCCGTATTGGAGTTATGCATGCTTAAAATGGATCATGTTTAGTTGCCTTACCTCCTCCCCAGCGTAAGCAGCGAGCCATGTCATTCCCGGTTCCCAGTGGCAGCACCGCGACTGGAGGGTTTATGGGGAGTTTTGCTTTATCTGAAAATCACAGGTATTCTATTATTTCTCTTAAGCAATGTCTCTTCCAGTCTTATCTCGTAAAGGTAGAAAGATCAGCAATACCGATAGCGTCCAGCAGCCACCCGACTGTCCCATCTCCCCCACACACCAGGATCCTGAACTGACGCAGATTTCGAAAGAAGTGTAGTCTGAAAGAGCAAAGTTTGCATCGATAAAAAGATCATTTATTAGATAAGTTCAATGAACTTGCCCACAGCCGCTTTACTTTACCCTCTAGTGGGACCTCCGCTGATTAAGTTGTACACCTGACGAGGGTTCAGCAGGCCGTGAAACTTCCTCAGAACTCTGCAAAGAAAAGATCAGGCATGAAAATGTCCATCATTGTTACATCAAGGTCAGATCTCTGCTAGGAGATAACACGGTAATTGTTTCTTTAAATGCATAGAAAAAAAAAACGTACTTCTCAGAAGCCTTACACTTCTGTTAAAGTGAACCTAATTTTTAATTTTCATTTAAACCAACTTTTGGGTTATTATTATCTGTTAGCCGTTAACATCAAAAGGTAAAGTCGAAAAAATTTATATATATAACTTAGAATGTGAATTTCATTTTCTAAAATGGACAAAAAAAAAGATATTGACATTTTTTATATGTACTTGTATTTATGCTTTATGTCTGTGTTGCTCACCGTTCACCCTGTTTCCCTCCACTTTTAGGATTTACAAATACCAGCAAAGGATGATTGTCTAGAATAGGAGCGATCTATAAAAAAAAAAAAACAACAACAAAAAAGATTAACAAGAGTAAATTCATACGGTTTTAGGTCATTTATGTAATCTGAAGAAAAGCACAGCGTCAGATAGGATTTGAGATAAACATTTCATTTGGTTTTTTGCTTGAAACATGAGCATAAATTTATGAGTCAATTAATTTAAGATCAAGAAGCTAAACTTTAGACTTTGTCCATTACATAACTAGTTCAGATGCATTTAAGGGGATCATTGTCCTGTCAAAACATCCAGTGGTGTTAAAGTCGCCAACATTTATTTGTACACTGGGGGTGAAGGGAAAGAACCTTATTAATTTATCCACTTACACTGACAGACCTAAACCATAATTCTGCCACTACCATGGTTGATAGTTATACAATGTCCTCAAATCATACATCCAACAAATGTTGGAACGAACAAAACAGGCTCCCTTTAAGTTTACTAAGGATCTCATGGCCAGTAAAGATGCTACCAGAAGCAGCAATAATGAGATGACAAATGAAACGGTGCTGAATATCATTTTCAGGTTTTTAATAGTAATACCAGACCTGCAGGATGTGGCCATCAGGAGTGACGTTCAACAGGTTGGTGTCTTCCTCCTGCAGGATTAACAGTTAACTACAACGATCAGTAATTACCACCCAAAAATGTTATCCATCTCTGATTTTCCTCATTTTACCTTTGAGACAGGATAGATGGCCCATGGCGGCAGTATATGGTCTTTCAGTGGGCCGCAATCGCATTTTGGTACTCCAGGCACAACACAGTCATTATGGCGCTTAAAAATAAACCAGACTTGGTAAACAAATACATATCATCTATCTTTCAGCTTTTATGCCAAGGTATCAGAAGAATCATCCTCACCGTCTCCTGGCACCTAACGCAATGCTTCCCCGCTAAAGTTTTGATCTTCTTAAAGCAGACCTGACACTTGCTGGAGTTGCAGTCAGATTTGATCCAGTCGTGAGTTGCTTTCTGAAGAAAAACAGAACCATGACTACATATTTATTGCTTTTTTTTTCTTCTTCCACTCAAAACAATGGTCTGGTTTTAAAATTTATGTTCTAAATTGTGGTTAAATTAAAAAAAAACATGTTAAAATGACTTTCAAAAATCATTACAGATCAGCTGTGGAGGTTATGGAAAGTTCAAACTTGCCTATCAGGCCTTGGACAAACTAAAACTAAACGTTTTATTGTAGCAATGTTATCTCCCCATAAAAACAAAATACAACCTATAATCTGAATACAAAAATAAAAAGGAAGAAATATCAAACCATTTTAAAATATAGGTACAATAAATGATGAATAAAAAAAACAACTTTTTATTGAATAATTAAATTACATTAACACATAACATTTTGCTGCAGTTCTCTAATGGTAAGCTTTGGGCTAATTGGCAAAAGACATGAGCCTCTGTAACAGATAATAAACCTCTTTAAGTTATGAATTACAAAGAAGTAAAATAAATAAAAAACTGCTCAGGGTAAAAAGTTAAGTCAAAAATTTGAAATACTCCTTTGTTTACATTCATTTTAAACATATTATCAATAACTGTGGCCATCTTCTTTAGTTTTTATCACATGCCTCCACTGTACATAAAGACTCTAAATAAAAACATACTTCTGCTATTCCTGCCTCCCAAAAACAAACCAAGTCAGTCAACCTCACAGCTGAGATCTGCAACTTGACTCTTAAAAATAAACCATTGAGCTCTGGCAATGATGCCACAGACTGAAAAGGAGATTGTCTGTCTCTGCGCAGAGTTAGGACATTTACCAGCTGCACACAGTCGACTGTACCAGCTGTAATCTGCACTTAAAACACTGACCCGCTGTAATGGCTGACTAATGCACTTTAATGTTCCCTGTATTTAAAGTGTTTGCAGTTACTGTTCTCTGGATTTAGATGGGTTAAAAAAAAAATAAGTGGGGCAATAATACTCTCTTAAAACAAATATGTAACTGTAATTTACTGTTAAACTAAGCTGTTACATTTGAGAAGAAGAAATAAACCTAAACTGACTAAAGGAAACGGAAATAAAAAGTAGGTTTGTGCTCCTTACACCAATTTCCTGTTTGTTTTTGACAAAGGTCCGAGCGCATGGTTCGGGATTCTTGTTGGCACACTGGTTGTGCACAGTGTAAGCGCAATCTGAAAGAAGAAAGCATAAAAAATAGAACCATTATCCACTTCCACAAAACACATCAACATCACCAGTGGGATGACAGTGGTTAGATTGAATGTCTGACTGCCCCCTAGTGGCAGCAGGAAACTCATACAGTTGCAGTAGAGTCCCTGCTTGCCGAGGCCAAGCAGCATGTTCTCACACACGCCACAGTAGGTGGGTTTGTTGAAATGCTTCAGCCTCCAGATGTGCTGGCCGTCCTTCTCGGTCATCTGTGGGAAGAATAAGCATAATTACAGACAAAGGAAGACGCTCAGAAAGCGGGCTCGACATTTTAAATGAACTGCGTCAAGGTTGCATTAAAAAGAAAAGCTCAGAGCAATAGATTTTACTGAACTTCAATTTAAAATTAATACACACTGCGAAATCTTTTCCAACCTATTCATTTTTAAAAACTTACAGCTAATGACTGACTTAGAAGGTTAGAATATTGAATATAAACCATAACACTCATTTTAAAACCTAGTGAGTGCATGCAATCCTAATTTTACCGGATTACTGAAATAAAAATGTGTTTTCCTTTAATTTTCTGTCAAATGTTTGGGATCAGAATGATTGGTGCTCACCCTTAGTCCAAGCAAAACCAGCAAAGGCACATTGTTCATGCCTCCTTTGACCCATTCCTCCAGAGTCACAGTCCCACTGTCGTCAACGTCTATTGCACTCATCATCTCTTTGAGGACCTTTTCGAAAACATCATGTTCTTCAGTTACAGACAAAACATGTAGCGTTCATGTACATATTTTAAGAAAAACAAATCGTAAGAAGGAACTCATACTGGTCTCAGTTCAGTCACGTCCCAGCCCAGGTAATCAGCAGCTCGCATCATCTGCGCGATAATACGATCCACTTCCTAAAGAAATAGTTTTTGAGAAGTTTGATCTTATCAATCTGAATCAGTTTGCAAAAAAACAGATTATAATCAAGGACAACTAGAAAATCTGGTACAAGGAGAAGCAAATTTAAAAAGGGAAACAATTCTCGAAAGGAAATGCTCAACAGAAATATTCAAGAGCTGTTGAAAAATCAAAACGTACAGACTCGATTTAGATTTTTCAACATTTTTAAAAACGATTAACAGTAGGATAATTGAATTGTGTAACTAGTGTTTTCTGCCTTTTATATTTTAATAGCATATACTATTGGATGCATTTGCAGACACAAAATAAAAAATTAAATATTTTATGTATCTAACTACATTTCTGTAGGTAACCTGTCATAGCATGTAAAAAGAAACAAGCTCATTTAATCATTGACTGTTATCTGTAAGCCTGTTATAGATCGCTCCTATTCTAGACACTCATCCTTTGCTGGTATTTGTAAATCATAATCATTGATCGTTTCTTTTACTTACAGAACTGTCCAGGAGTCCATTTCCATCTTTATCATAAAGTTTAAAGGTAACTGGAACCAAAAAAAACAGCTGTCAGTCACTTCAGTGCAACCGGTTTTAAATCAGACCTATCAGAGGGGGAGGTGAAATTAAAGGTAAATTGAACCAACATTCAAGCTTTTCCCTCGGCTGTCCTTCCTCCAGCACTGAGAAGTAACAGGACACATCACGGAGGAAGACCCCACCTGAAATTACAGATTAGTAGTAACTTTAAAACGCTCAAAACACATTATCTTACTTTAGGATTAAAGGTTAGATCAAGCTTCTTAAAACTGGAGAACATATCACAGTAAACTTTCTAAGGGCCAAAAAAAAGCAATTACAGCAGCTTTATTTCTGTGAAACAGGAAACAATGTGAAAATGTGAAGGCTTGTAGCCAACTGTTTTTTTGGCTAGCAGCGTCTTGAAACTAGTTTTCCGCCTCAGAGACGTCTACACGGTTTTTAGTTTTGCCCGATAAAGACATTGATCTGATACAAAATCCACTTTTGTAGTGCGTCATGTTAGAAAAGGCTAGATTGAGTGATATTACTCTGACTATCAATATTTACAAAAATAATAAACTGTCCTCAAAGAAAGTAGTTTCTACAACAAAAAAATTAAAATCAAAATACAAGGTCAATTTTGTATTGTTGGCGTGGATCAAAAGATATTGGAGATTTTAAATATAGGCAGATATAATCCGATATTATTCCTGATTACGGACCAATATCTGATATAAATATTGGTTTGGGACCACCATGTTTGTTTAGCGTTCCTTTATTTTATCATTTCAAATAAAGGCTTTGAGTCCTATTCATGTAGAAACTGCACAACATTCAAAGTAAAAGAATTTTAATGAATTACCTCCTTTGGGCACTTGGCTTTTAGGAGATCCGTCCTGCTCTGCTTGTTGAAAATAGCGAAAGAGTTTTTGGCAGAAGTTCGGAGGCAACTCCTCCACTTCCAAGTAGGTCTTCAGGAACAGACAGAAGCCCTCCAGACCGAGACACTGAGCAGAGAAACAGGATCACAGTTATACTCACACACAGTATCAGAGTTAAAGGACAACTTCAACAAAAAGGTGAAACCGGCTTTGAATTTAAATCTAAAAAGGTGTAAGATAAAACTTTTAAAAAACTACAGTATTTTTGATGAATCAATTTCCCTTTAGCTAGTTCTTTCCCATGTACTTGAACGTTTGATTAACACTTGGGTAAATATCATCATAAAAAATTATAAAACATGCATATCTAAATTCAATCATAGTTGTACTTTTGGTTTTGGTTCCTGTTTGGGGATGAAATCAGACTAAAATAACTTCTAATAACCTTTGGCTGGTAGATATAATTTTCTCTTTTCTTACAGTAATCTAGGACTAGATAATGGAAAACTGGAACAGATAATGACTTATGAGACTAAAACCGATTTAAGACGTGGTCCATAGGAACCGTCCTGCAGCACTTCACTCCAACTAGTACCAGAAAACGCAGATTAAGAAATGACCAAAACTGTGAGAGCACAAAACGTAGGGAGGACCAACACTAAAATTAATATTTACCGGTGTTACAAGCCAGGTATTAGTCATACATTTGACATTTGTTTTAACAGTAGGAGTGTCCCGATACAATGATGGATGGAGAAACTGAAATAGACCGATCAGTTGTTTGATGGGAGAACTGATGAATATATGAAATGCATAGCTTCAGAAAACAGAAATAGACTTGAGAGCATCTGATAGGTGCTCTTTTTCTAATACATGTGCAGTTAATCAGGAGATTTGCTTTTGATTTCTCACCCCAAAAACTATATTATTTCATATTTTTAATTGGTTGATGTGCAAAAGAAGGTAGGAAGAGTTACCTCTCCAGAAGTGTGCTTGGCAAAACGTCCGCCTGGATGAAATTCCTTAATCACATCTCTGACCCTCAAACTGCTTTCTGCGTGGAGAATTTCAGAGATGACAAAATAAAACTTGGAAAAGAAAGTCAGGAGAAGAGTATCATCATTAATCACTTTTCTTCAACTAAACTAATTAAAATAAATCCTACAATAGAACACAATATGTCTTATTGCAAACGGGACACAATAACTAACGGTCGGGGTTGTCAGTAATTAAGGCCATGAATAAAAGGTTGATTCGAGTTTGGGTCCCTCAGTCTGAGCCAACACACACCGTCTCTGCCAGATCAAGACCTGAGCTCATGGTCCATGTAATTATCCATCCATCCATTATCCAGCATCAAATGGAGGCCTACAGACCCATTTTCATTTCTCCCAAAGCCTTTGAGTAGACAGAATATTTTTAGACTGATGCAGCTTCTGTTGTTCAACAGGTCCCGTATAATTTCGCATAAGCTGTGACCCGCAGCATTCACTTACAGTTGAATGGATTCTCCTGAGAAGGTGAATGAGAGCTGACGCGTTCACAGTTTACTCAGTCAGCCTGAGGCCGCCGTCACTTTTAGCAGCATTTAAAAGTTGGTAACCTATCGGATCTGGGTGTGTAAACCAGTCTGGGTCTGAACAGACTTTGACATTTGTTTTGCTCACCTCGCTTATCTCAATTAGCATTTATTGACCATAGAAATACCGCTCAATAGTTTCCAAATATTGAACAGTTTTGAGTCTGCGAAAGTCCAACACTTCTAAAATCTGTAAAGACCCAGTCACACAAAATAAATGGTAGGTGTGTCCAGTTTTGCTGTATCTCTAAGCTATGCATGTGATACCTTACACTAGCTTACATTTAAAATAAAAAAAACTGTTCTGAAATTTAAATACACCAACGTTTTTTTTCCGTACATACAAAACGTACATGACGCTCCGTGTAAAATTAGTTAAACCCTAATGTCAATTGTTTTAAAACTTCAGGCACATTTCAACCGAAGTTTCCATTCATTAAAAACATTTATAATTGCAAATAAAAAGATGCTCGTGAAAGAGAAATTATACAGTTTCAGACATCTTTACAAATGTAATCTAATAGGCCCAGCGTGCCTTTAGTGAGCCTCATTTCAATCACTACTTGTTTTCCAGACATTTAATAGGCTTTGACTTAGATTTAGGGATGAACTTTAACTAGGCCATTCTAACATGAATATTTTCTGCTCTAGTCCATATAAATGTATCTTGTCCTCCATTTTTAGGGGTTTTGTCCTGCTGTACATCAACCTTCACCCCAGTCCCATGATTGCTGTGGTCTAAAGTATTTTTTCCCTTAGAATGTTGCTGCATATAATGCTGTCCATTAACCAGACAGCTCTACTCTTCACCCCTTGACACAGCATAATGCTGCCACCATCATGTTTCAAGTTGGATATTTGCCATTTTGTTTTTAATAAGACTTTTTCAGGCTTTCACCCGAACAATTCCCTTTTTCTTCCCGGTGTTGTTGTCATGTGACAGATTTCCCCATCTAAGCATTAGATTTCTGTAGCACCTCCAGAGATACCTGGACTGGATGCTGCTTCTCTGATTAACTCTCTTCTTGCATTGCATGTCAGTTTAGGGTGATGATCATGTTATTTTACATTTGCAGTAAAGTCATACTCCTTTCACTGAACAGTGCTTCTTTGTGTTACAACCCAACCCTGAATAAAACTTGTCCATGATGTTATCTCTGTCCTTTGTGTTCCTTCGTCTTCAAACAAACCGTAGAATGGCTGTACTTAGATTAACATACATTTTCTTCGAATATATATTATGTGACTTCTGAAAACATTTGCAACATCTTTTACATTTTTTATAGAAATCAATACATAAGCATGCATATATATATATATATATATATATAGTTGCGAGTGCAGAACTGACGCGACATAAAAAATAAAGGCTCACCTTCCATGTAATGCTGCAGCTGGATAAAGTTCACGGGAGCCAGGGTTCCCTCTGATTCTTCAGCTGAAGCCATAATGATCACTGCAAGTAAAAAACAAGACACCATTAACCAGACATGAACACCACAGAAACCACGTTACGGGTTTAGTGTGTTCCTGCTTGTCTGTTAGACAGACATAAACTGGTTTGTCTTCATTCCAAGCACTGCACATACGTGCTGTGTATGAAACCCGCGTCTTTTTTAGGACAATTATCTGCCAAGTGGCAGTGATTTTATTTACTAACCGTCTAAATCAAATGGGACTACATATCTTGAATATCTTTGTTTATATCTATAGGGAAACACCATATCTAAGAGGTTGAAGTGTTGCACAATTAACTAGGAGGTGCAGGTTAAAAAAAATCACCAGTAAATAGACAAGCTGCTTAAAAAAAATGTAATGCACCATTATCATAATCATCAACTCAAGCAGCAGATAAATCAGCAATTAAAGCCATCCTTTGAAAGGGGGGCATCCATCAGAGAGGATTATAATGAAATAACAAAGTGAATTGCAGAGCAGGGCCTTTAAACTCACCGGGATAGCGCTCTGTCAGTCACACAGGTGTTCAAGCAGGAAGAAGGTTGGGGCTGGGACCTGCAGGGTTGAAAACTTGTCTCAAATCCAGGTGTGCGTCAAGCCAAAATACGTGCCCCGAGCGGGTCAGGTCAGCGGGGGAGCTCTGGTACCACGACTGCCTGATCCTTGTCGATGAATTTCAACCCAGTATTAGCGGGCAGAGCCAGAGGGATTAAGAGTGAAGGGAGGAGGAGCTTTCAGGGACGTGATTACAGTCGGTGGTGCCTCCCCCGGCCCCGGGGGCCGTGCGTCACAGCGCGCTACCCAGGTTTTTCTGCAGTTTTTCAACAACAAATCAGAGCTGGGTTCAAACTGTGCGGACGCAGAACTAGACTGGATACCTGCACGTCCAGCTCTGTGCATGCAAAGTGTTTCATTGGGTGGATTTGACCATTAAAAAAGTCTGCAAAACATAATTCCCAGACGAGTGCGAATGAATGTTTTCACCAGACCCGGATTATCCAGCCATGTGATAATCTGGGTCTGCAAAATTAGTCATGAATTTTAGAAATGTAGTTTATTTTGTTTGGATTTTAGGATTGAGAAGATTTATGTTGTTCTTTTATAAATCTGAAAGTTTGACACATTTTGCAATGATTGCAGTCATACCCTTGAATATATGTTTGTGCAAATCTTCTAATTGATAAAAAGTTTCAGCCATATCAACAATGTATTATATCTATATGCTATTCAACTTAATTTCTTTAAATTCTTCAACTTTCACAAGTCTTAGACATAAATATCAAATTCTAATGATTATATAGGCCTAATGTCATTCAGATCTAGATTACGTTTTTTCTGTTATGGTTATCTAGTGTTGTGTAAGTTATGACCCATAGTAAATCAAATATGTTAAATTATCTGATAAACGCATTTTAATCAGGCTTCTGGGATACTGTTCGTTGTATGACTGAAATTTTCTTTTATCTATAAAGCTTGAAATATATTAATATTCTAAACTTCCATAAAAGGCCATAAAATAATCAATAACAGTCAAATGTAAAGGACCCATACCTGTTTTAAAAAAGGCTAATTTGATCTTTCGTGCTAACTAATAATATGAAGAACTGTTTTGATAAATATATTTTGATCATTATTAGAATTATTTTTCTAATTCCAGTTTTATATAACAAATTTTAAAAATGCACATTACATTATTCAGGAAAAAGGTAACATATAAAACATTTTTAAAAGACACAGTAATGGTGATTGTGGGCAACAGGGGGCGACATGTCAGCGCGGTGCGGATGATCGTACAACCAGAGGAAGACTCGCTTGACGCAGCAGTTTACGTTCTTACGCAGTTACGTGTTTACGTGCATACACTTCCGTAGCTCACAGAAAGAGGAACAATCGTTTCTAATTTGTCCACAAATCCACACATTTCCTCAGAAACTCGGGGTTTGTTTTTTTTTAACAACGAGCTTTGATGTAAAAAAACAAAAACAAAAAAGCTTCATTGAACGGCGTGATTTGACCCGCAGTTATCGCGAGTTTTGTCCTCATCCACCGCAGGTGAAGCTAGCTAGCAGCTAGCTAGCAGCGCGTCACTGGGGGGGATAATTGAGTAAAATCGTCGGCTGATTCCACACTCGGTTTTGTCCTCTGTTAACTCAGAGCTCGACAAAGGCAGTCATGGCCACTCGGCGTCTTACCGACGCCTTCTTGTTAATGCGGAATAATGCGATCCAAAACCGGCAGATTGTGGCTGAGCAAGTGAGTACATCCGAGCCGGGTCTGAGTCTGAGTACACGTAGCAATGCTGCGGTGAGTTCTCACATTTTACTGTGTGTGTGTGTGTTTGCATGTCCTTAGTCGGAGTCTTGGTAGCTAGAAACGAGCCTGAACGCTCTTTTTTTGGGGTCAGGAGGATCACGGAGGGAGATGAGTTAAGTTTTGGGTCGCAGCTGAAAATGAGTTTAAAAATGACACATTTGGGATTCACCCGCGCTGAAGTCTGTTTTTGCATCTGTTTAAAACTGTTGACATACTATTAAACGGTAAAACATGACATGTTTACATGTTTTCTCCTCTGTAAAGTCTCCTCAACCATTTCTAGGTTTAATATTCGTGCTTAAAGATAAGTATTCACACCCCTTGATCTTCCATGTTGCAACAAACTCCCAAATGCTTTTCTTGTTGGCTCAATGAGCATGAAAGTTTATTGGATGGAAAAAGGACATGTTTCACTTTTTTCCCCATCACCAACAGGTGTTCTTCCAGAATTTTATCATACATTACAATACTTTTCCATTAACTCAGACCTACCACCAAGTCCGTGTTATCATGTTTTCATCCATGTTTTCATCGCCTGACTACAGGTAATGCAGTCCTTGCATTCCACCTTTGTTAAAGAAAAGTTTAAAAAACAGTCCGAGTTTGGAATATGTTATTAAAATCCAACTCATCCTAAAATCGTTGCAGATTTTTATCAATGTTCCCGATCTTCATGATGCTTATTCTTCTTTAACCTATTCTAAAAAACCTTTCAGGCCTTTATAGGAAATATTTCTATACAATTTATTATTGCGTTAAATTTCAGACGTATGACGTGTTTTTGTGTCTAACATAAAGTGGAGATGCAGTATGTAGTTCTAATGTGACGCTAAACAGTGCAAAGGGGGGTGTGAATAGATTCCCAAGGCAATGTGAAAGACAAAGCGCCGCTTAGATGGTGTGGAAGTGATACAAGTCCAAAGATTTTGCTTCGGAGACGTTTCCATAGAAGACAAATATGTTTTGGTTTGGTCTTTCTTCCCAAACTTCTATTTTTCCAAAAGAGTTAAAAGCCAGCATGAGCGCCCACAGAGATGAAAACAAAAAAAAACAGACAAAGCTTTGTATCAGATTACCGAGGAGCCCAAACAGGGAAAAGTGGACATTCCTCACCTGCCCTTCAATTAAAACTGCGTTTTATTGTTGATCATCTGATGGGACAAAAAACAAGTCAATCTAAAATCTTTATTCAACAAAGCTTATGCTGATAACTCTTTAGTTTGCTGTGTTTAAACGGCTCATGTTAAAAATCCGGACTCTTTTTTTTTTTTTTTTATCTACTGGTTAAATGTATGAAACTTTGCAGGACTAAAAGAAGAAACCGATCCAATTCTTGTTCCCTGGGACATTCTCAAAGCTGCAGCAACCGTTCAACTGCGACTATTACAGTCTGCTTTGAATAGTTTGAACGCGCAACTTCTCTCATAGAAACATGTTGTTTGGGTCTTTCTGTACAGAGGCTTAAAACATCTAACCTCGTCGTTATCCTTTAGGCCGTTACACACCTCTGTAGATTGTTGGGGACTAATGATAGCTGCTAGAAGTAATCATGCTAAATTGTTACTCAAAGTCGATAGAAAACCTTTCCTTTGGCGTTTTCTGTTGTTGTTTTTTTGTGTGTTTTTTACACTTCCATCGGTTACATCTGCTTTTCTCTCCTTTTACTTATCTTTGCTGGATGGAAACTTTCTACTATCTGACAATCACACTAGGAGCTCGACGAGGTACCTTTGCTTTCATTCTTCATCAATGCTAGAGGTCTAAGATAGAGTGCCACCCCAATCATCGCACCGTCGTGTTGCTATAAGAAACACATTTATATAACGTCTGTTTTTTCCAAGTTGGCCGATGACCGAATGGCTCTGGTCTCTGGGATCAGTCTGGATCCAGAAGCTGCGATCGGCGTCACGATGAAGCTGCCTCCCAAATGGATAGACGGGGTTGACGAGGTAAGTCCGACCGTCGCGTCACAAAACGCGGTGGGTGAATTCACCAATCATCGCTCTCCGACCCGCCAACATTTCAGATCCAATACGACATCACGCGGATTCGGCAGAAGATGAAGGACCTGGCGCTGCTTCACGACAAGCACATGAACCGTCCGACGCTGGACGACAGCAGCGAGGAGGAGCACGCCATAGAGATCACCACACAGGAGATCACACAGGTGCCAGACCAACCATGGGAATGTGTTGGGTGTATAATATTAAAATTATAATTATAACTAGACAATTTGTTTCCCAGCTAAATCTTTTTTTTCTTGGCCCATATTGATTTCAGTTCACTATTTTCTGATTTGTTCTCAAAAAGCTTTTGAAGTCCATCCTGTCGATGCATTTATAGATGGAAAACGAGGGGAGGTCTTACTTTTATTGCAGCTATCAAATTGTGGGGTTGCATGGTGTTTAATGTCATTGTAGTGTGACATTATGCAGGGTTACCTTGTATTCATAGTGTATGTTGTAATGCTTTTATTATGCGGCTAAAAATCTTTCAGGGTGTCACTCAAATTTTTTTTAGGTACTCTATTTAAGAAACTCCAACTATTGTTTTTCTTTTCCAAAATACCAGTTTCACGTCTAGTCCAGTGTTGGAAATAATCAACCTAATGTTATCTTGGTGGCTTGACAGAATACTTGGTATCCACTGTCTTGTGATGAACCCATAGCAGAAAGACGTTAACACTCTTTTCATATCCTGATATTGTACTAATAAATAAGACCTTTCTATATTTAAGCTGATGATCCGCAATTGAGGAAAAAATGTCAGATTCTTTTCTCTAGTCAGCAGATTTAGGTTTATTTCATAATAGCAAAAAGCGTTCTCATCATCATTGTGATAGAATCAGATTTAGAAATTTTTTTTTATTGAAAACAGTAGTACATTACTGGACATACAAGGGATTAGTTTTGGGGTAGGTGGTGCATAGCTAATGTCTAAAATATGGATATGAAAAAATATGAGGACCAAGTATTAACTTAAAAAAAAACTACAAATGTTTTTATACGGAGGTGTTTGAGTAAATAAAGTGAAAAGTAAGAGAGGAAGAGCAGTGCGACAAATAAAGCAGAAATATTAACCAAAACCAAATCTAGCCATTCATTCTTAGCTGACTGCTCCTGATCTCATGTTGTGCTCAGATGTTCCACCGATGCCAGCGAGCCGTGACGGGCCTGCAGTCCCGTCGGGGTCACTGCACCGAGCAGGAGGAAAGGCTCCTGGTGAACGTGGTGTCGTCTCTGGCGCAGAGCTTGCAGGACTTGTCCATCAGCTTCAGGCACACGCAGTCCAGCTACTTAAAACGTAAACTGCTCCCGTTCAAGCTCACCTGTTTGTTGGTGGTTCTTGTCCCGTCCCTGTTCTTATCGTGTGTGCGTTTGTTTACCAGGTATGAAGAATCGAGAGGAGAGATCAAAGCACTTTTTCGACTCGGGGCCTTTAATGGAAGAGGATGAAGATTTAGCTCTTTATGACAAGGTGAGAAGCTTGCGTTTCTGCACAGCTGCAGGAATATGGTGAATATTGTGCAATAAAGATGTAAATATGCATAATAAACAATTTTCCTAAATAGTAAAGCAGTTATCCTCATGTCCCTAACTGTAACTCTGCCTATCATGCCCCTCTGCTTGGACATCTTATTCACATTTTTGTTTTAAACTGATTTATAATTGGTATCGTATTTAATTTAAGTGCATTGGTTAAGGACTCGATTAACTCCTTTTAAAATAGTGAAAATAGCTTGAAAATAAAAAATGTGAGCAAGACGAAACTAAAAGTTTATTGTTTGCACTAAACCTAAACTTGCTGATATGCCTGCCACTGTTTATTGAGCCAGTGTGGCAGCCCAACATTATGAGTTTCAGCAGTGTCAGTCAGTTGTTTGCTGAGGTTTTGTGTGAGTGTTATTTTTATTTATTTTTTTTACCTATTTTCTTTTAGCTGTGTAACGGGGTGTTTTATCCTTGATTTCTCAGGGCTTCACCAACAATCAGCTGATGCTGGTGGAGCAGAACACTGTTCTAGTGGAGGAACGAGAGAAGGAGATCCGGCAAGTAGTTCAATCCATCTCTGACCTGAACGAGATTTTCCGAGACCTGGCGGGAATGGTGGTGGAGCAGGTACCTAAAGAAGAGAAAATAAATGCAAACATTGTGGAATAATTGTAAATGTTTTGTTTTTGTCTTTTTATTTGTTACTGTGAGTTAAAGCAAAGTTTAGGTTGTTTGCATGATTTATTTTTTTTAAATGTTGATAAAGATCCAACCTCAGATCTTGTAGGTTTTCTCCTTTTTGTTTTGTTTGTTTACTTTATCCAAAATTACTAAAGTACACATTTCTGTCAAAGCATCTAAGCAAACGTATATCAGAGTCCAGAATAAATACCAGCTGAAAGTTATGACAAGTACATTTTAATATTTTTGCATCAAAATTCATATCACTGATTTGTTAATATGGTCTTTCTAAAACAAAAATGTAATTAAGGTGAAGACTTTTGAAATGTTTGGGATGTACTGAGGACCTGGTCAAAACACAGATTTATTTTTAACATTTGTAACATTTTGTTATTTGATTTCTTTTCTCTAAGGGAACGGTTCTAGACAGAATCGACTTCAATGTGGAGCAAGCCTGCGTAAAAACAGAAGATGGAATGAAGCAGCTACAGAAGGTAAACGACATGCACGCTGCTCTGCTTGCATATATCAACTGTTAGATTATGAGTTTACATGCACTCACCTTCGGCAGGGTTTTAATAATGCGTATGAATCATTTTTCTTTTTTTTTGTAAAGCCATTTATGATTGCAGTTATGTGCTTAAATATTAATCAGTCAAATCAACTTTTAATAACATTGCATAAAATTACATAAATGTGAAAAGGTGTTCAATATAACTTAATCTTAAGAAATAGTTAAAGAAATTCAAACTCAGAGACGGCTATTATTATTTTTAACAGTTTTTTAATGGTTACTTTTATCAATACATTCTGCCACAACCAGCCCTTTGAGGATAGTAATGATCTTAATTTGGACTAAAATGAAAATGACTTTGACTTATTTTGATCTGTAGTTATAGATTTGGATGACTTTAATCATTATTCTTATTTTTTACATGTAAATACATATTTTAACAATATTTGACAGAATAAGAATCTAAAGCAAGCTAAAAGAGGATGTGACTTTAACTGTTTTGCTGAACTGCTGGGGTGTATTTTTTTGTCCCTGTTTTTGCAGGCGGAGCAGTACCAGAAGAAAAACAGAAAGATGCTCATCATTTTGATTCTTTTCGTCATAGTCCTTATTCTAATTATTATTCTTTTCGGAACAAAGTTTAAGTGAGCCATTCCTCAGGCATCATGTCCGTCTGTTTGGTCGTCTTGTCGTATACATGTTTGGAATTGGACTCTTCTCGATTCGGCTCGGAACCACCGAGAAGAATTCAAAATCCCTCCAAGTGCATTTCGAGCGAAGATGTGAAGAGGCTCTCCGGCTGCTGTTAAAGGAAAGGGGCTATCTTGGCTCTGATTAAACTCAAAGACTCTTGACAGAAGCGTCCCCGTCCGTGCCGACATATCTGTACGAATGAAAGAAAAAAAAACACTATACTGGTGAAGTACATGCGGTAAATCTTAAAATGAAGCATTTCCTGTTTAAACTAGAAGCACAGATTACGATGAAGATCGGCGACTTCTGTCTAATATCATTAAATCGATGTGTTTCAGTGCCTGACAACATTGTACAAAATCAAAAACAATGCATCGTATGATTAGCATTATATTTATGTCTCAGTATTTGATCATTTAAAGATGTAAGAATATGAGAAATGCTGCTTAGTACCATTTTCCATTAGTTTATTGACCTCTTATTTTATTTAAGTAACTCCACCTTTAAAAAACCTCGACGCCCTTGTTACCCTTCGATTATTTTTTAAATCATTAGTCACATTAGCTACACTTTGATGGAAGTGCTCAATGTAAAAACACTTGTTTTTGTTGTTTTTGTTTGTTTTTGTGTTTTTCCTGGTCCAAGCATAAAGTGCTACTTTTTTAAACTCTTGCAGTTTGCACAAAACGAGGGCCTGAGAGGAGAGGAAAGTCGTTATGGATGTCCTACTACTGTCACTTGTATGATAAAAAAATAAATATATAATTAATTATTTTCTGATACCTTCAAATAATAGTTGTTAGATTTACTGTATGCCTGCGTAGAGTATGTTTAAAGACGAACCCACTCCACTGAACTGAAAACTGTGACATTGACCAACGCAGGCAGTCGTCCGAAGACCTCCTCATGAGTTTTATTATGATTATTGTTGTTGAGCTTTGATTTCGGTTTTGATCGCATCTCATTCAGCCGCGTTTCAAATTCTCTACCATGTACTTTGTCCTTTTTAAAGACTGAGAAACGTAAATGATGTAGAAGTTTTATCATCTGTACCAAAATCTGCACTTCATGCAACTGTCCAGTCATTGTGGTTGATGTGGAGTTTTGTTTGTGACGGACGAAACTTTCTTAATGGTACTACCTGTATGTTTTTTGGTTTTTAAATGCTTTCTTTTTTTATTTTATTTTTTTTATTTTATTTAAAGGAAATAAAGCTGAATTATCTCTGTGTATGCTTGTTGTGAGGAGGAACCTATGAGAACAAACTAGATGTTAAAGATAGCAAAAACAAAAAGGTTACTAGTATATTAAATCAGATAAGGTTACATTTATGGTGGTTAAATCAGAAATATTGGCTTTTTCATTAATATCCCTGGAAATAGTACAAGGTTACAAGGTTTCCTACAGGTTGAATTTTAAATAGACTTTTTTCTTTTTTGGGTTGCAATAATTTTTAATAGTTATCACTATTATAAGGGACACTCCCAAAATATCACAACGTGAAAGTTTTAACCACCTGTTTAGGATACATGCAGTAAAAGTTGCATCCAACTTAAATAGGATTTAAATTTTTATTTTTATTTAATTCCTTTCTAAACAAAAGCAGCGGGGTTTTTTTTCCAATTCATTTTAATGCGCGAACAATTAGTTTGAAAAATTATCTTTGTAAAATTAATAATCTGTCTATAGCAATTAACTCGTTCGTTTCTAAACAATAATTTAGTGCAAGATCCCCGCAGCTGGTTCACGTGACCCGGAAGGAAACTGGGTGCTTCTCCAGGACAGAAACTCTCAGCGCGTTTAAATCGATAAAAGTCCCAGTTGTTGTTTCCTACGTGATGTCTGCTGATGAGGAGGAAGTAGATCCGTTCCCCGTCGATGATCAGTGTCTGTTCAGCGAGACATTTTCCCAGCAGACTGAGTTCAGGTTCTTGGGTGAGGAGCTCCAGATCCAGCAGCTGTTCGGGGCCAAGCTGGGCGTGGCTGCTCCTGTCTGGGAGGCTGTAAGAGCGGATGATAAAAAACAGAGAAATCTTCTGCAGTAGGAAACCCTCTGGCTGATTAACTGAGTGCTTTTTCTTCACAGGCGCTGCATCTGTGCCGATTCTTTGAAGAACAGCCAGTGGAGCTGAGAGGAAAGCGAGTCATAGAGCTGGGAGCTGGGACTGGGGTGGTTGGCATCCTGGCTGCTCGTCGGGGTAGGTTGGAACTCATTCATTCATTCATTCATTCATACAAACACGCGTTCCTGTATCCTTTTATTAATTCCTGCATTTATTTAATAATAAATTAATTCACACATGCATGCATTCATTATTCCTTTTATTTATGTGAATGGTTTCATCGATCCTTTTATTCACCCATACACACATTTATGAATGCATTTATTCATGCATCCATTCATTCATCTATTCATTGTTTCGTGCATGCATTAATTCATCAATCCATCCGGTCAGCATTTTATAACCTTATTTCCTTCACGCATCTGTTTATCAGTTATTTTATTCATGTATACATTCATTGGGTCATTTATGTTTTCTTTCATTTATTTGACTACTTATTTAATTCAGTTATGCTTTAGCTGTTTAACACCTTCATTAATGCACTTCTGTCAGCATATTATGTAATAATGAGTTTGTTTTATTTTTATTTTTACAAATTGCCCTCAAGAGGGTTTACATACCCAACAAAATAAAATAATAAAAACTCAGATGGATTACGATTACGACTCATTTGTTCCTGTGAGTTTTTTTAATAATCTTATTACACATAAACTAAATAAAACTCACGTTTGTGTTTTGTCTCCATATTCGTTTAGATTAAAAAAAATATATATATATATGTATGTATATATATATATATATATATATATATATATATATATATATATATATATATATATATATATAAAATGTATTTTGAGCAGAAGCAGGAAATAATTTCAAGGTTCATTGTATTTTATATATCTTCTAATATTGCTTTTTATGTAATGGTGGGAAAATGAACTTTTCCTCACTTTTATAGCCTTTCACCCACATGCTGCTCTGCCATCTCTTTATTGTGTCTCCCTTTTAAAATGTGCATTTTAACTGTCTGCAATTCCACAAAACCAAGTTATGAGGCAAAAAAATGTACAAGTAATGTAATGGTCAAAATTACCAACTGAAAATATACATTGATCCATGATATCAATTTGAATGTAGATATAGGTTGTAATTTCTTCCCAATATAAAACCCACTTGCTGTAGTTTTTCTGTTGTCTCTATAAAGGCCATGTGAGTTTGAAAGAATCTCTTTCGTGTACTTGTATTGATTGCCCAGTAGGTGGAAGTGTGCTGCAGTGGAGTCCAACATAATGGCTTATGATTAAGATATGCCTGATTTTAGCAAAACATGACTTTGAGACTTTTTTAAATTTTGCAGTGAAAGTAATTAACAAAGTTTAGCCAACTACATGACCACCTGTACTTCCTCTGTATTTTGATCTCTCTTTTTACAATGAAAGTCCTTTCTGGAGCCCAATATTATGGGCAAGCAGAGTTTATTGCAAAATCCCAGATACTTTCAGTATTTGAAACGTTAAGCGTGTAGTGAGGATTTAGATTTGATTTATTGTGTCGCTCTTAAATAAACTAGACACCAACAAAGGTACAAGAAATAGATTTTTAATACCAAACCATTGAAATGAACAAAATGCATAAAAGGATTCTGATTACAAGGGTAAAACAGCTTGAGATAAAATATATATATATATATATATATATATAGAAGGCAAGTCACTGTTATAGTATCGACAGGCTTTGCTTAATTTTTTTTGTACAGATTTTTGTTGTACTTTTTATTACTTAATTTTAAATATCAACAAGTCGAGATATAAACAGGAAAGTATAACTGATGGATGTGGAAACCATGATGCTGAATGAAAGAGAGACTTTATTTTATGTTCCCAACAGAATCTAACTGGTTTCGTTAACTTGATTTTGTTTGTTTCACATTCAAAATTTTACAGAGAATTATAAAAATAAATAAAAAATGACACAAATATGAAAAAGGATAAAAACAAACAGGAAATAATTATTCACAAAATCAGATGAGCACCAATATGTGATAATGAAAGGAGCCTTGAAAAGGAAAAACAGAACTCTATATATATATATATATATATATATATATATATATATATATATATATATATATATATATATATATATATATATATATATATATATATATAATTTTTATTTTTTAGTGTACTGTTTTCCTCTGCTGTAAAAACAAACATTCGTCAGATGTGACTATGTAGAAACGCTTAACTGTACCTCAGTTTTTAGGGTATTAAGTTAACAGATGATTAAAAAAAAACTTTTTTAATGCCTTCCTTACTCATCAGTGTGTTAAGTAAGTTAAGCATCTCCCGTCCCTACATTGATTAAAAAAAAGAAGACATGTCAGAGCTCCTGTTTTTTTAATATAAATTTTGAGTCTTCATCTCCAACAAAGGACCTGGTCTTGTCTTCCAGGTGCTGAGGTGACCCTCACCGACCTCCCTCTGGCTCTGCCACAGCTTCAGGCCAACGTCGCCGCTAACCTTCCCCCCAATGGATGGCCCTCCTCCCCTCCCGCTGTCCTACCTCTGTGCTGGGGGGAGGACCACCTAAGCTTCTCCTTTGACTGGGATCTGGTGCTCGGCGCCGACATCGTCTACCTGCCGGAGATGTTCCCTCCTCTGGTGGAGACGCTGGCTCACCTGTGCAAGAACGGCGCCGTCGCATATCTCTCGTCCAAAATGAGAAGAGAGCACCAGACCCAGAGTTTCTACGAGGAGCACCTACCAAGCAGATTTGACGTGGAGCTTTTGCATCGCGATGACACGCAAAACAACAACATCTACAGGGCGTCTAAGAGAGCAGAGTAGTATCAGGAGAGCTCAATAATGAACACTAAAGGGTTTATGTACAAGATTAGAGTTTGTATATTTGTAGTTACATAACATTTAAAGATTGCTCTTGTTACAGTGAAACATTACTGGTTTATTGTGTTTGCAAGTATAATTTTAATTTAAAACTCATATGGAAGCATGTTTTAGTTACCTTTAGCCTTAATGTTGGCTGTTATCATCGTTGTTTAAACAGTTTTTATAAATCACTGTGGGAGAGAAATAAATCAGAGACCTGCCTAATGAGGACATCTTTATTGAAATGTTGAGCATGTTTTATTTTAAACTTCCTTTAAGGCCGGCATGACTTTACTGTACATGACATTATCAAATTTATTAACTCTCTTGCGAAGGTGGTTTAAAATAAATTCAGGTATTGTTGCGGCCGCATAATTTTATGATGACATGTTTAGGTTTAGGTTTTTTTACTAAATCACAAGTGGTAAATCATTAATGGTCATTACCCAAACCTTTTTGTAATTAGTCTTCTCCTTTTGCCTGAACTTTACTTGGAAAGAAGCCATATTCTTTTCTCCATCAGAGCTCCAGCAGGTTTTCTATGAAACATAGGTATTGAAACATAGTTTAACATGTTTTTGGAAATTATTCCGCTCAAAGATGCAATACTGCTTTGTTTTATTTATTTATTTTCTTTAAAACTGTAGGTATTTTAAAGAGTTCACAATGCCCGGTTAATGCCTGTATTCAGCACTTAGAATGGGGTGTTTTTGCTCATAAATCACACCAATCTAACCTGATGGGTTTGTGCAAACCCAATGGATACAGCATAGTTTATGCGTTTGGAAGATACTTTCAATCAAACAGACCTATTAAAGGTAACAACAAACTACTTAGAAGGATGGGAAAAAAATATATTAATACCGCTGAGAAACAGACGGACAAGGATTGCAAAATAGAGGTTCCTAGTAAGCAGTTTATTGAATGATTTTGTGTACTTTAAAGGCATTAAGGGTGTGAACATTTCTTCCACTAGTGATTAAAAAAGCAAAAGACGCTGACAGGCTAGTTACCATTTCTGGGGAAAATAAAGGTTCTTAAATAAAAGTTTGAATTTCTCTAAAGTATTCAATGAAATGTACAAAATTAACAAAGCATGCAAAAAAATCTACAAAAAAACTTTAATTTAAACTGGTTATCTGTTGAATTTGGTAAAATATAATGTTAAAGAGACAAAAGCTTTTCAGTTTTCTGTCAAACCCTTTTACAAGATTTTGTTGTTGTATATTGTTGTTTTATAACAATGTTGTAATACGTGTATATGTGCAACAAAAGGAAATGTTCATCATCAAATACTCTCAAAGCAAAAATGTTCTCCCAAAAGTTTCTGTTAAGTGGCGAGAGGTATTCCTCCCCTTTCGGCCGCCTGTCTGTCCTTCATTCTCTCTGTCCTGCACTCTGCTGATGTGTGGCTTTTCTGTTCAGGAAAGGAAAGCCTGTTTGTTACGCTGGAGAGTTTCAAAGAAAGGGAGACAACCCGACTGCAGCCCGTCACTCCCTGAGCTACAGTTCACAGAACAAAACACCAGATCCCTATCTGCACGCCTCCATGACACCTCCCACACGACTGCCACAAAAAACACAAACCACTTACTATTGTTGATGCTTTATTCCCGTATTACCTTGTTACTGCAACTGTTGATTAATTAGTTTCTTCTACAACAATAATGAAAACAAAAAATAACATAGCAAAGCCTCCTTCAATGAAATATTTAATATCAAATTTCAGAAACGTGGGACATAAAGAGCCTTTAAAATAATTCATAAAACTTAAGATATTTTGTCTATTGTTTTCATAAAAGTAGAACTTGTAAGTAGTGAAGGAAACATGTTGGATTTAAAGATGCTATTAAAAAATTACCACATGAGCAAAGCATGGGCATTTAATTGTGTGTGTGTTTGTGCATGTGTTTAAAGAGTGGGAGGAGGTCAGAGAGCGCTTTGTCCTGTTTGGACTTCATTATTCAGCACCTCTGACCAGCAATAGCAAGCTTTTTGAAAACCCGTTGCTGAAGGTATGTGTTAAGCCTTTTCTTCTGAAATAATAACTACAACGTTTTATTACATATTAGTGAATTTAAAATTGTGACACTCTAAGTCAATGGAATAATAAATATACATTTTTTTATTTTGCTTCAGATCTGAGCAAATGATGGAGTTTTGGTTGGAAGGTCAGGGTCAGTCACAGCTGTACTCAAGACATAGGACTCTTCCTGGGAGACATTATGCACACAAGTAAGTTTTTTTTTTTTTAAAGGGTGAAAAAAAATTTCAACCATTAACTTGAATACAATAAGTGTCCTAAAAACAATGCAGCTTTTTGTTAAATGCCACAGTTTTGTGCATTGATGATTTATTTTTCCAAAATGATTTATAGAACACATCATTATTAAAATATGCTACAAATAGAGAAAAGTAGAGTCTGGAATTGTCGCAGAGGTTTATGAACGTTTTAACAGATTAGATATTAGTTTCAACCATACACCATGAGATTTTTTTGTACAAGTTCTTATGTTACGTCCACATTATTCAATGTATTTTAACATGTGACAGGTTAACACCAAGCAATAATTGATTATGAAGCAGAAGGAAAGAAAAGTTTAAATTTTTTGGGTTCAGGGACAGTTCATCTGCCCTCAAGCCTAGTCAGACAGAATGGAGGACGTCTACGAACTCTTTTCAAACAGTATCACTGCTCCTCAACATGATTTTTTAGGCTTTGATTTGCCATTTTAAACCATTATTTGATGTATTAATGTTATTCCATCTGCAGTTGAATGTTAAAAACTCTTGTCCTGCTGGAAGACAAACCTCCCGCCTGATTTGCTTTAGCTTTTAACTTGTTGTTTTTTTTTTTGTATAATCCCCCTAAACTTTTCCATCTTCTTATTACCTTATTAACTTATTTTTAACTGCTGTCACCAGCTTTTTAGGAATGGTGTTTTTGGTCATGTAAAGAGGTAGTTTCCCACAATTACAGTTTTGGGATTTTTTTATTTTATTAATGCCTTTCATTTACCTTCATCTGAAAATGTGGAATGTTTAATAAAATATTTAAACTCACAGTTCTTTGTGAGATGTTCAAACCTTAGGATGCTGTTTACTAATCAAATCCTGACTTCATGATGGTTTTTAGCTCACTGATGTTGTCTAACAAACCTTTGAGGCCGTCAGAAAGCATCTGGATTTATGTTGGGACTTCATTACACACATTTATGTAGTTGAGTCTAAAGGGTACTTGTTGAACTGGTATTCATTCACGGTCAACAGAGTACATTTAAAAAATGTGTAGCTTTTTGTTTAACTTCACAAAAAAGCCGTGGTGTTGGAATACATTTGCAAAACATTTAATTATAGGGTATTAAATAATCTGCAGGTAACTGAAACCCCAGGTAAAGTTTATGTAACATATTCCAGCTGTTATCCAAGTAAAATTTTGTAACGATTTTGTTCAATTATTTTACTTACAGCTATCATGAGAGAGACCAGGAGAGTTATAGACCACTGTACTATGAGCAGCAGACTCAGGGAAGAGAGCCCAAAGAGTGGACGGTACCAGTATCAAGAGCAGGAGGAGCTCTACCAGCATACACTAACTGGACACAGCCCGAGCTGCGAGGCTCTTCTTCTCCAAACTTCCCCTTTATTTTACATCGATATGATCAGCACCACCGGGACCTTGGGGAGTATTGTCGTCACAACCCTACGTACAGAGAGTGGCTGTCTCAGGGAGCTGTTAGGGACAGCGACAGAGGATTTCTGAGAGATGCTTGGCCAAAGAGGAAGAGTCACCTGTCCCATAACAACAGAGATGTATCCACTAAGAGGAACGACAGCAGCTATCGAGAGCTGGAGGATTGGGCAGCCCGATACAGTCACTCACTGCCCAGGAGGACACGTTTAGAAGCAGAGTTACGGGAGGCCGTCCAAGGCCTGTCGGAGAGCAGCCAGTTTACAGAGAGAGAAAAAATGATGACAAATCCTCAAATTCAGCAACAACATGGCCAACTAAATCGAAACAGCAGAGCATCTGGACTGTGGGAAAAAGCACAACCTCATGGTTTGAACGCAAACTACATGAAAGAAAAGATTGAATACCAGTCGACAGCATTCGACAAACCCCCTGGATATATCAGACCTCCTCCCTATACCAGGCCAAACAAAACTCCGTCTGTGATGCCTAAATCTAATGTCTGCTGGCAGCTGGATACTATGAAGCAAGCAGACTGTTTAGAACCAGAGAAAACAGAGTCAAGAAAACATGAACAAGAGGCTTTACAGGCACCCAGTCCACTTGATACACAGACAACCGAAGACATGTTGGCTCAAAAACCACAAGCAGATCAGAAATCAAGCATGATGAGGGATGAAATCTGTAAAGTAATAGAAGGAAGGAAGTTTAGACTAAAGAAAAAGACAGGGGGAATGACCGTATTCTGCCTCGTGTCTCGAATAGCTAGCCCCTCTGAAAGAACGTCTTTACCAGTCTGTCCCTCCAAAACAAGCGTCCAAAGCACAGAACCAGGGGAGATTTCAAAAGAGAGACAGGATAACAACCAAGCGAACAAGCTCATTGAAGACGTGGACTTCAAAGCAGACACACTCAAAGAACAGTCAAATAAAAGGACACTCAGATGCAAGGAAACGGTAGCAACTGAAGACAACCTACCGAACAACAGTGTTTTTCAGGAAAAGTATGTATTTGAGAGAAGTGTACCTTTATCTGTGGAGCCTGTGTTGACCAAATACCCTTTATGGAGGGAGCCTAGTTTCAGTCTCAAAGCTGACACTGAGAGCTCCAAAACAAACAGCTTGAAAGAGACAAGCATCTTCAAACAGGAAGACCACGGGGATGTAAATAGTCACCTGACAAACAGCGAAAAGAAGACACAGGACATATCAGAGAGCGCTAATGACATGATAGGTCTAATGGTGATAGACACCAGCCGTGTTGTTGTCAAAGTAGAAATGATTCCTTCACCAATGAAAGAGCAAGTGCATTATTTAGACTCTACACCAAATGATGAAAGCAGTAAGTCTGGATCAAACTCTCAGCTTTATCAGGAAGTTACAACTGTTCCAAGCAATAAAGTCTTGCAAAGAAACGAAGATCCTGAAGAAAAGCTTGACCCAACACTTTTAATGAAACAGGAATACAAAGATAATTATCCTGTCGGTTATCTGCCACCTTCAGTCTTTGTAAGGGAAACTCTGGAGCAGCGTGCTGAACGAATCCTTGGAATACCTCTACGTGGTGATAAACAGCAAACTGAGGATGAAGAATCAATGATTGATCCGTGCAAGGAGGAGCAGAAAGAGGAAACTAAACTACCTACTTCTGAGCAAACTCTAGAGGATTCAGCGGAACATGTGGAGTGGCTCCTAGTGGAGAAAGACAAAGAAATGAGAAATCAGTTAAGAAATGAGGACGGTAAAAATTATACAGACTCTCAACGGCCAGCCACCGTCATGACTGAAGACAACAACACTGAATCCCGAATTGAAACATCAACCCAAAGAGAATCAAGGAAAGATAGCAGCAGTGAATTCACATGTGGCGAAACTGAAAATGAAGAACACTTTGATCTTATTAACAATTCTTCCCTTTATATCAATTTATCTGATTCGAACATCTATCAAGGTCTTGATTCTGAAGTAGATGCACAAAGTGCAGAGGTAGACCTCACTCCTAACTCCTCATCTCCTGTGGTACAGCCACATTCTCCTTTCCCTCAGTCACCTGATTCCCTATTAAGCTCCAATTTCAGTCAAGACCATCGTCAAAACTCTCCTCTTCTTGAACCATTATTCGTAGTAAATGACAGGGTGAGTGGTGCCGAGCCTGAATGTGATGTGGGTGAAACGTCACAATTCTTTAAAAGTGGGGTCAATGACGAGTCCTCAGTTACAGAGATTAAAGAAACTTTGCCACATCAATACATTGAATGGCACAAGCGTGACGATGCTCCTTGTTCTGCTGACGTTGATTCAGCTGGAGCGGAAATTAAAGACGACAATCTCAACATCATAGTTCAGCAGTTTAGACACGCCCAAACTGAAGGTGTCCCTTATGCAGAAGAGGAGCGAGATCCTCAAGTAGCCAACGAGACTCTCAATGCTCCTACAATTACAAGTGGTGAAGGGGACAAAGGAAATGCAATAACCTGTGAAATGGAAGATGACCCCCTCCCCTACTTTCTACCAGAGTTTGATTTGGAGGAGAAGGCTTTGTGCAAGACAGAACAAGATGTAATTCTGGAGCCATGGCAAATGAATTTGGGTCTGATAACAGGTCCCTTGGAACAAGCTAAAAGCGAGAGAGATACAAGCCCTCAAAGTCAACTAAACACAGACATTCTGCAAAACCCTCAGTCAACAGGTGAATGTCCCGACTTCCCTACTTCTCTATCTTCTTCAGAAAACATGGTCTTAAACACACTAATAGTCTTTGAGCTTTCATCTCCTACACGAGAGCCAGACAGAGACTGTGTTCCTCTCTTAGAGACTGAATCTCCTCAGAGTGTTGACAAGGCTGCTGTTCCCGTCATTGAGGAAAACACCTCTGATCCATTTAATCTGGATTCATGTGAAGAATCCAGCCAGTTGACAACATTTATTTCCCAAGAGGAAGACATTTCCCCAGAGTTCTCTCCATCTTCCGCACACAAAAGACCATCTCAGTATCCAGATTCCCTGTTGGACATGGTAAACCGCATCAGGAAGCACACAGCGCCGGACTCAGATAGTGGAGATGAGGAAGTGAGTGAGCCGTGGGATCTGAGTTGTCTAGATGTGGTTGTGGACTCTAAGTCTGAGGAGAACTTCTCTAACGATGAGCAGGCAGCTGTAAAGGACAGGGCTGAGACAGGTCAGGCAGACCAGGAAGACAAAGAGTCAGAGGGACATGCTGAGGAAGAAACTCTGTCCTACTGCAGCAACGTCTCTGAAGACACCGTTTTTCTGATGGGTGAATGAACAAGCCTCTAGTGTGGTGGATAAGAACAACCAAGCGTCAGATGACGCCAAAGAGGAGCTAAAATGCTCCGGTAAAGAAAAAGAGGAACTCAAAAATGTGAAGAAGAGGACAAACTGAATGATTGTGCATCAAGTGAAGAAAATGAAGTTAAGGTAGCTTTCAAATTAAGTTAAAACATCTAACAATCAGTGCCTTGCAAAAGTATTCACACCCCTCAAACATTTTCACATTATTTTCAGTGAATAGAGTCTAGAATCGAGTTGTGTATTGAAGGTCTTAAAAGCTTTGTTTGAAAACTTTGATTCGTTTCTGGTAGAAAGGCAAGAAGATGACAGTTTTTCAAAGGAAGCTATAAGAAGAAATGCAAAACTGTACTTGTGAAAAACTAACACTAAGTCGCCCAGAACACGCTAATAGCTGGTGGTAGCAGCATAATGCTGTGTGGGTGTTTTAGTTCAGCAGGGACAGTACAGAGATGAAATAATAATTGATATATGAATGGAATGAGCATAAAAGCTGCTAGAGGTAGAGCGTCATATTTTAGTTGATCCTTAAAAATATGCAATACTTTTTATTTATATATTATATAAAATCAAAATAAACTACATTGTAGTTGTATCCTGTCAAAATTTGCTCTTTGGTTGCTGAGTAATAAGGTTTAAAATTCAAGTCCAAAAATACTTTATTATCCTAGATGGTAAATAAGGACTGTAAATAGACAGGACTGCTTGCTGCATTATTTTTGACTAGAATCATCAAGGAATGATAGTTGGTCCTGTTAGCTAAATACTAAGATGTGTTTATGGATCAAATTTTTTTTTTGCTGTTTAAAAAAAATTATTTGGGAAAAAATGTATATAAAAAACTAAATATAAAGCCAGAGGTACAACAAATCAAAGTATATTTCTGTGTTAAATTGTCCCAGTCAAGCTCCAGACCTTAATCTGTCTAGATCCTGCAATTGCAGCCAAATGTGGCTCTATAGAAAGTTGACACATAAATGCTAGGATTATTTAAATAGAATTTCAATAATTGATGTTGTAATTTTAGCATGTCAAAGTTTTAGAAAAATTCCTTGCAAATATTATTTCATGGAATCGTATAAAATCTATACTGTAATCATCAAAGTGTCAACATAATTTTAGTGGTTTTATAATTGGTTGCTGAGTGATACAAACTGATCATAGACAAGACTGTTTGCTGTGAGGAGATCACTTTGAGTAGGATCAGTATGTTCATTGGTGATGCTGGTTAATGAACACTAGGATGAGTCAAAAGATTTAGAAAACACTTTTTTATTCAAACCAAGTCATTGCTATAGTATTTTATGTCCATATGATTTGAGAAAAAATATTTTCACTACATATCCTTAGACACTTAGTTACAAAAGGCCATCTCTGGAACTTGGCCCACTGGCTCGAGTAGGCATTTCTGCCAGCTCTATATGTGACTTGATTAAAAAAATAAGATGATCTGATTTCTTATTATCAATTACTACCTTTTCTTGTTCTGTGGTTATTCATATCCAGCGTTTTCCAATTACTGCTATAGTTAGGATCCCGTTCCCATCTAGAGTGTAGGTTTGTATTTTTTTCTGTGTGGTGAAGAGGCTTTTTTGTTTTTATTTCTGTTTTTGGTTTATTTCTGTAACATACTTAATGCTGTATTTTACTCATTTTACCTGAAAGAAAGATACAGGATTGACCAAACAATACACATTTTAATCAGACATTTACACATGTTTTGCTTCTGTCAGGAATATATTTAGAGTGCATTGAGAACGTATTTGCCAAATTATGTCACACTTACCAAAGGTCAGGGTTTTTCAAGGTAAGGTCAGGGGGGCAATTACCACACTTTGTTCCCTTACATTAAGAATGGGTGAACTTTGCCCCAACAGTACATCTGATGTGGATAAAAACTTTGTCCTTTTTTATTGTAAGGTTCATATGGAACAATTTATTTATTTTAAAGTCAATTGTGTTTGTTACAACACAACATTTTTATCTTTTTCTCCAAACTTTGTATTTTTCTTTTTTTTAAATACTTTTCTCTTTTTTTGTCCCAATAATCCTTTTAACTCAAGCATTGATAGCACGGGTTTGTATCCTTCTGTAGATGACCTGAAGAAATACCGAAGACCATTTTTTTATAGATTTATTTTATAACCTTACATGGAAAAAGTAAACTTAACTCTGCAACCAAGCATTTATCATTCCTGAGTAAAGTAATGAAAAGATTTCCTGACATTCTTCTTCTAGCCACAGAACAAAATCCACAAGTCCTGTATGGAAAGAAGCCCACAGCATTACACTACCACCACCATGTTTGATAGACAGTAGTTTTATTTTTCGAAATGCATTTATACTAGATGTAATACAACAAACACCTCTATGATCTTGAATTATTCTTCCAATAGTCGACATATATTGCCCAAACTGTTGGGGATCATCAAAATGTCCATGGGAGATGTGAAATAGAGCTTTGTCTTCTTTTTTTGTAGGCAGTCTTCTTAAACTCTCCAGCAGATGCCAGACTGGTCCAATCTGGTTTTTGAATCAGGATTTGTCCTGAACGGAGAAATTATTGTTTGCTAATATCTTCATTAAAGGCTAATTTTTTCCTCCAAAAACAGTTTGTACTTTGTTCCTTTGCCTGATAAATTTTATTAAAAGACCTGAAATTGACACAGAAGTAATTAATAAGAAATAAAAAATTAGTCTACAGCATCGCACGTAATGTCAAAAATATATCATTTTCTGCTCAATTTTATTGATAATTTAAAACAAATGTGTCATGCCTCAGAAACATGAAATAAATTTCATATTTCCAGTATACTGTATTTTTGTCCAGCTATAAATCAGATTTTCAGAATGAGATGTTTATAAGAGATCCAAATTTGTTTTGTCAGGAAATAAAAATGGTGAGCCCATGTTGATGTCATAGAAATATATTTGAAGAGAAAACAGATCCAGAAAATGTAAAAAAAATTAAATAAAATACATGCAAATGTTGAAAGTATAGGACACACTGACATTAGTTTTATATATTTAATTTTTAAATAATATGTACGTTTTATATTTTGGCACCAAATTAACCTTATAAGTATCACAAACCGGATGTTTCTTTAATGTCCTGACAAAAAATGAAAAATAAGACATTAAAAAAAAACCATTTAAAATAAAATCTAGATCTTTTGTTTCCTACAATAAACTAAACTACTGATCACTTGATAATATTTGGGAATATTGGGACAGTTTAAACATTACAGACAAGGAAATAGATGGTCACTAAACCTTAAAATGTGAGTACGAATCCTATTTTATTTATTAGTTTTACATTTTTCAGTCAATTTTTTTTTATTAACTACATCCTAATAATTTTACATTAGGCTATAAAATAAATGTAATGATGGTTAAACACGGACAAATTATTAAAAAAAATATCAGAATTAAGTGCAATTAAAGTTTAATATTTATTCAAAGATTATGAGCAGATTTTAGGGAATGATCCAGAAACCAGGAATGATTGCTTATTGAATGTTTGTTGTTTTTTTTTGATGTAGAGAACATCAATTCAAATAAATAGCTTAATCTGGCTATTTAAATTTTAGATACACTGAACAGAATGTTTAAGAGAAAAAAAGAAGAAAAAGGTGATTATTTAAGACGAAATAATATTATGAATGACGACAAATCCAAAGAATTGTGGCGCTTTTGAAAATCCGTTCCGTAAAAATATACACATCTATAATTCAGTGTAAATAGTTTACAATTCAATTCTGGAGTTTTATTTTCATTACTGACACATATGTCAAATATTTTGTTTGCTTGACCTCTAAAGGCCTCAAACATTAGGAAATGGTATTAATTCTTAATAACTTTAATGAGGAGTGTTTAATGTGAAGACCCGAGAAGGTGTGGACACATTCAACATACAGTACATGACTGGGTAACCAAACAACTCTGCATAATTAGGTGACAACTGCTTCTAGATGCTCTGTGATCTTCTATAAAAAGATTTGTTGACATCTTGAGGCGTTTTCACGAGTCTTTCCAGCACCAAACGATTCTGTTCCTGTCAGAGATCACAGCTCTGACGAGAGAACATCAAAGCTCGTCGTGGGGAATGTTTATGGCGTGATCACAGAGGTCTGCAAAGAACACAAAACATTAAACTAAAATTAATACAACCTAATAGTTCTAATTACAAGAGAATGACAAAAAAACTTTTTGAACATACCTGTTCTTTTACTGCAGAGTTTGTCTTTGACATTATCCGTTTCATGAGAGAAAAACTCAATAATTTCATCTTCGTGTTGTTCGACGACTGTTTCACACTTGAGGAAAAGTTATAAAATAGTAAGAGCAAGGCTGTTAGTTAATGTGTCAAAATGATCTGTCTCATTGTTAGATAAATGGCAATTAACATCATTATCTATATAAATCTTGTTTACAAATTTAACAGAAAGCTGTACTCACTGCGAATTTTAAACTAGAAGTGACTCTCGAGTCCAACGAAGCCTCCGAGGTGTCCATGGCCTCACCGGTCCGAGATTTTACCCTGATGTAGGACTTCCTGTTTGTGGACGGAGCTGTGCGCTCGCCATAGTCTGCCATCCTCTCACACACACTCTCCATCAGCTCCAGGAGGTTTCCCTCAGAGCGCGCCAGAGGAATCTGTTTGTAGGAAAGATCAAGAAAAGAATAACTTATCACATTATATTCAACCAGTCTTTATTTATGTGTCAGTGTGGGTAATATCATATCCTAAAAACACTGCATGGATGTAATTTTAGGTAAAATAAAATATGTAAAGTATCCTGCATTCAGCTTTGGCGTAAACATATTCGACTAGTTGGATCAGGGGTCAGCCAAGGACCTGCAACTATTTGATGGCTCCCTGGTCCAACATGCCTAATAAAAGGCAGAATGACAATCTTGGCATGTAAGGAAGTTTTGTAGAGGCCTGATAAATAATCATTTACTTGATTCAGATACATTGGAGCAGGGATGCATCAGAAAGTAGCAGCAAAGTGGAACCAAAGAACTGGAGTTGCAGACTCCTGAGTTATATGGACTCTTACTTGCTATCAGGTAAATGGAACATGCCTAAATTCCAGTGATGATTTTCTTAAGGGATGTCCCAATACAAGTTTTTCCTCTTTCGATATTTGATAGTCTTTAGTATTGCCCGACACCGATATATCATCATATATAGTGTAAAATGTTTTGAAATAATTATGTTATATTACTCAAATATGCTCATCATAGATTTATAGATTCACCTTGAATGCACCACTTGTGTGCACAGTACAGATACCTTTTTTTCCTCTTGTTGAAGAAGTTGAGATTTTATGTTTACTTGTATTTCTTCTGTTTATAGTTACAGTATGTATAGGCCAGATGGTGAGTGTTAATAACTCTATTATCAATCAATCAATTAATAAAAAATGCTTTATTTATCCCAAAGTTAGATTATATGTTGTTGGAGCATCTCATTTAACTGTTGTTGATGGTGATGAGTGTGGGCAGGAAAGATCTTCTGTAGCGGTCCGTTTTGCAACTAAGATGAAGAAGCCTCTGACTGAAGAGACTCTGTTTTCCAACAACAGTCTCATGAAGAAAAGATGTTTTTCTCGATTTTATTTTATTTTGCCTCATCAACTCCAGAGATACCACATTTGTGCCCAGACCAGACCCAGCCTTCTTCATCAGGTTGTTGAGCCTTTTTAGGTCCCTTGCTCTGATGCTGCTGCCCTAACAGATGATGGCAGAGGAGATGACACTCTCAACAACAGACTTATAGAAGATCTGCAACATCTTGCTTCAAACCTTGAAGGATTTTAGTTTCCTCCAGAAGTAAAGTCGGCTCTGTCCCTTCTTGTAGACGGCTTCACTTTTGCGTCTCAATTCCAGTCTGTTGTCCAGATAAACACTGAGATATTTGTAATCCTCAAACATCTCTACTTCTTCTCCCATGCTGAATATAGGGGATGATATGACCCTGTTTTTCCTGAAATCCACAATCATCTCTTTTGTTTTGTTCACATTCAAGATGAGATGATTATTCCAACACCATGCCACAAAGTGCTCCACCAGCTCTCTGTTCTCAGCATCTTCTCCATCTCTGATACAACCGACAACTGCAGAGTCATCTCAGTATTTCTGTAGATGACAGGAGTCTGACTTGTACTGGAAGTCTGAAGTGTACAAAGTGAAAAGGAATGGTGAGAGTACATTCCCCTGTGGTGCTCCTGTGTGGTTTAGGTAGCACTGAGTGATAGATATCGATATAAACAACAAAATTAATTTTGGATTATATCGGCCTGCTTCGAAAATCTCCCATTTGAGCACTTCAACATAAACTTTCTGTTTCAGCATTTAATCCACACCACCAGTTCTATTTAGCATATTGTATCCAGCATGCATTACCAGGATCACCTCAACAGGGTTTGCTAACAAGTAGCAATGAGTAGGAGCGATGTTGATTGTTGTAAACTATTGTTATTTATTTTTTTAATGTTACTTAATCGAGACATTTCTTACATTTCCCACAAAGAAAGGTATGTATTGGTTAATGTTTGAATGTGAAAAAAAGTTGCATCGAGACACCTGTAACACATCAGAGAAACCAGGCTTCTGATACGCAGCAGATACACATAGTTTAAATGAAATCATTAGTACTAGATGCTATGATCGCACTTATTTTTGATGAAGTAACAGTAACAAACTCAAGTGCTGCTCTGCAGCTACATCCGGGGAGCCACGATGGGTCTCCAGGTATCCGCAGGTGTTTGGCCTCACCTCTCTGATGGACTGACTGCCGTCCGGATTGATCCTGAAGGATCCCGTCTGGATCATTTTCTTTGGATCCACCTGCAGTATGGCCCACTCCATCTCATCCACCAGCGCCCTGCAGGCTGAGGCAGCAGAACACGGAGACACATGAGGTTCTGAAGCTGGTTGAAAAGCAGCTCAGGAGCATACCTCCACATCTGATGTCCTGTCCTTGTCTGGCAGCCCGACCGAGGCTCGGGAGGAGACACACAACTGCACAAGATGCGAGCAGCAGAGCAGAATCCCACATCTTGTCTCCAAACAAAGAGATTCCACTGTTTGACAAAAAAAAAAGGTTCACAGATAAACTCTCCACAATCGTCTGGTTTTCATTAGCCTGCTGTAATAGCGCAGTCTTATCACTCTTTGTCTTCATTCAGCTTACCGGTTTTCCACGCCGTCCCCCGGTGAAATGTGGTGACGTAGCAACGGAGTCGAGCTCTGGAGGAACCACAGCGACGCCGCGTGGCCGGGAAGATTTCGCGGTTACCCGGGCAACCATGGTGGACGCCTAGGCGACCACGTAGTCATGGGTACCGCTGCACACATCCGGGTTTAGGTTAAGAAAACAAACTTTTTTTTAACATCAGCTTGGCTGTATGTTTTTAAGCTGTCGTTTGTTACATATTACTGGACCAATAAACACAGACTACATAAAGGTTATTTTATTCAGACGACTTTGTCCCTTTGGAACCCATTGTTTGCTTCATTATATGTGACTGTACAGGCTTTTACTTAAAAACATCAGCATGGAAATGTCTGGAACTGCTTCCCTCAGGCCCATTTGAAAACTTGCGATAACTGGTGATACATCCAGATTGCTGTAAAGTCAACAACAACACATGACATTGTTTCAATGTGCTGTTTCCAGAGGTGTGAAACCTGCAAATCAATAACTCGATGCAATCTGCTGGGTTTCTGACTGACCTTTTCGTGCTAATTTATTATGTATCTATGATTTGAATGGATTTTTTTGTAAAGTACCTTGAGATAACATCTGTTGTAAATTGATGTACATATAGATAAATTGATTCTTGAAAACGGATTCCTGCCTCTCACTCAGTGACGCTGAGGATAGGCATCTGCTACCCCCTACCCTCTGAGAACCTGCAAGGATAAATGCTAATAGGACAACAAAATATACTTACAAAAAACAAACAAACAATAAAAGAATCAAGAATCTGTTTATTTATACAGCGCCAATTTACAACAGGTGTCGTCTCAAGGCACTTCACAGAAAATCAATTAAAATCAAAGATACATCATAACAAATCAATTTGAAAAAGTTTCCAATCTAAGGAACCCCAGCAGATTGCATCGAGTAAAACTCTAGATAGATTAATTTTTTATTGAACAGCTTTTTAAGAATGGTTAAGTCTCAAGGTTTGACAAAAAAAACAAAAACGAAAACATTAAAATAAAAATACAGATGAGCAAAAGACATTCTAACATGTTCTCAATGGTGGACCCTACTCTACAGTCTCACAATTTTAGGAAATTTACAATACTACTACCAAGGTTTACCTTCTAAAGCTCAGAACATAATATGGTTATAAACAAGTAGGTCAAAGTAACATGAGGTCCTTAAAAAAAGCGACTCCCTCGAAACGGATGTCATGAGGAAATCTAAACAGATTAATCGAAATGGTTACGTTTTTAGGAGAGCTAATTTAAAGGAACAACTTAAAAAAACATTTGAAATATGTTTTGTTCTTTCTCACAAAGTTATCAGATTATCATTCTTCTTTTATATACATTTTAAAATATTATTTGGCCAAATATTTGTCAGCTGAGGCACATTGGTGAGAAGAGGAGGCACCGTGGAATAAAAACATGCAAGCTTATGTTGATATTCGGTCAGTGGAAGGGTTTGTATTGAATAGTGAAAATTGAGTTGCTTGTTATATGATAGTTTTTTTTTGCGGTTTCACTTTTCTAGTCTAGCGTTTTCCTTGTACTAGCAAATAATTTTATTTTGAAAGTTGTTTTTTTCATTTATTTTTTTAAATAATGATACAACCTCACAAAACCTCCCTGGGAAATAAATATTATGATACATTCAGCATCTCACAGCATACTGTAAATATCAAAGCATTTTATTTCAGCTGCCAGTTATTTCACCCCTAACATGACTTGCTACATTTATTTCTGTAACAGACCGAACAAAACTGCTTAAATCTGAACAAGTTTGTTGTATCTCTTAAAAGAATCTCAAATTAAAACATTCAAAACAGAAACAAATGCAAAGTTAGAAACAGATTTTGGTTTTGAATAACACTCATGATGGAAACAGTAACGTGTATAAAGGATTTATCCATCAGAGTAAAATCCAGCTGTAGACTCATAAAATAAGATTAGTTCATGGAAACGAACACATAATAGGAACACATGCCCATTTATCATTTCGATTGTTAGTGAAAACATTTTTGCATACTATTATTATGATGACACTAATAAAACACCTACAGGAGTTCATTTAATCTCCTCATTATTCACCCTCACTCCACGGTTCTTGCCTGCAGCTTAGCTTGGCATTCAAAAACAAAAAATGAACAGCAGCGCCATGATCCACCATTTCTGAAAAATCAGATTGATCGTTTGAAGATGTGGGCCTCATCAAATAAAAAAAATTTTTTTTTCTATAATTTCATATGGTCCGGTTCTCCAATAGACTGTAATATGTGTAGGATCTAGTTTTTATCAACAGTTTTTAGGTGGTTCTTACATAAAGACAGTAAGTAGGCTGAGCCTACTTTACACTGCAGCTACCGCTGTACAAAATAAATACAATCATTTACTGTTTTTTTAAATCAAATCCAGCTTTCCAAATATAAGATTGCATCAAATAGACTTTTTCAATATCTTTCAACATTTTAAGAAAAAAATGTGACATAAAATTCTCTTATATAAAAAACAACAAAGGGGGAAGTGTAACAAATAAATTATGAATATTGAACCTTTATATTTTACAAACATTTTAACTATGAACTTAGTCAATAAAATACAGCCATTGTACAAATATTTTCCTTTATAATATAGATTTAAATGTTTTTAAGAAATCATGTGGTTCTTGGTATAAAATAACTATACCAGTTATTTAAATAACTGCAGAACCAATTTGAAGAAAATAAATAAGCCTGCAGTTATGCAAACTTTTTTCAAAGGAAATGCTCAAAGTTTTTGTTCTCTGAGTGACCTTTTTTGGTCTTTTTGCTCATATTTGTGGTTTATGCGCTTTTAATAGTGATGCGCTGATCTGCTAGAGGTTTTAATCGCCAATTTTTACCCTCATTGGCTTGATTGTGTGTGTGTGTGTGTGTGTGTGTGTGTGTGTGTGTGTGTGTGTGTGTGTGTGTGTGTGTGTGTGTGTGTGTGTGTGTGTGTGTGTGTGTGTGTGTGTGTGTGTGTGTGTGTGTGTGTGTGTGTGTGTGTGTGTGTGTGTGTGTGTGTGTGTGTGTGTGTGTGTGTGTGTGTGTGTGTGTGTGTGTGTGTGTGTGT